>JAMZAV010001163.1:0-193747 GCA_024449915.1 Sweltsa coloradensis
TTCCCACAACACCACCACGACTGTGGTGCGTGTTATAGGGTCCCACACAGAAACCAACGACTGTGGTGCGTGTTATAGGGTCCCACACAGCCACCACCGACTGTGGTGCGTGTTATAGGGTCCCACACACAGCCACCACCACTGTGGTGCGTGTTATAGGGTCCCACACACAGCCCCCACGACTGTGGTGCGTGTTATAGGGTCCCACACACAGCCACCACCGACTGTGGTTTCGTGTTTTTAGGGTCCCACAACCCCCAGCCACCTGACTGTGGAGCGGGTATATGGTCCCACACACAGCCACCACCCGACTGTGGTGCGTGTTATAGGGTCCCCCACACAGCCACCAACCCACTGTGGCTGTGCGTGTTAATAGGGTCCCACACACAGCCACCACCGACTGTGGTGTGCGTGTTAAAGGGTCCCACACACAGCCACCACCGACTGTTGGTGCGTGTTTTTAGGTTCCCACACACAGCCACCCACCGACTGTGGTGCGTGTGTTATGGGGTCCCACACACAGCCACCACCGACTTTGTGGGGCGTGTTATGGGGTCCCAGACACAAGCCACCACCGATGTGGTGCGTGTTATAGGGGTCCCCCACCACAGCCCCACCGACTGTGGTGCTTGTTTATACGGGTCCCCCACCCACAGCCACCAACCGACTGGTGTGCGTGTTATAGGGTTCCACAACAGCCACCACCGACTGTGGTGCGTGTTATAGTTTCCCACACACAGCCACCCCACCGACTATGGTGCGTGTTATAGGGTCCCCCACACAGCCACCGCCGACTGTGGTGCGTGTTATGGGTCCCACACACAAGCCACCGCCGACTGTGGTGCGTGTATAGGGTCCCACAAACACAGCCACCGCCGACTGTGGTGCGTGTTATAGGTTCCCACACACAGCCACCACCGACTGTGGTGCGTGTTTAGGGTCCTACAGCACAGCCCCCAACCGATGTGGTGCGTGGTTAGGGTCCGCACAACAGCCACCACCGCTGTGGTGCGTGTTTATTGGGTACCAAACCAGCAACCACCGACTGTGGTGCTGTTAGGGGTCCCGACACGACAGCCACCACCGACCTGTGGTGCGTGTTTTGGGTCCCACACCGCACCACCGACTGTGTGCGTGTTATGGGGTCCCACACACAGCCACCACCGACTGTGGTGCGTGTTATAGGGTCCCACACACAGCCACCACCGACTGTGGTGCGTTGTTAATAGGTTCCCACACACTCCACCACCGACTGTGGTGCGTGTTATGAGTTCCCACAACACAGCCACCACCGACTGTGGTGCGTGTTATAGGGTTCCCAGAAACAGCCAACCACCGACTGTGGTGCGTGTTTTATAGGGTTTTCACACACAGCCACAAACACCGACTGTGGTGCGTGTTACTAGGTTCCAACCACACAGCCACCGTACCGACTGTGTGCGTGTTATAGGTTCCCACACACAGCCTACCACCGACTGTGGTGCGTGTTATAGGTCCCGCACACAGGCCACCACCGACTGTGGTGTGTGTTATAGGTTCCACACACAACCACTCAAACCGACTGATGGTGCGTGTTAAGGTTTCCCACACACGCCACCACGACAGTGGTGCTTGTTAAGGTGTCCCACACAACAGCCACCACCGACTGTGGTGCGTGTTCTAGTGTCCCACACACAGCCACCACCGACTGTGGTTGGCGTGTTATGGGGTCCCACACACAGCACCACCGCTGTGGTGCGTTTATGTCAAGGGGACACACACAGCCACCACCGCTGTGGTGCGATGTTATAGGGGTGTCCAAACTGTCCCACAAACAGCCACACAGACTGTGGTGCGTGGTTATAGGGTCCACACACAGCCACCACCGCTGTGTTGCTGTTATGGGGTCCCCACACAGCACCACGACTGTTGTGCGTGTTATGGGGTACCCACACACAGCCAACCACCGACTGTGGTGCGTGTTATGGGGTCCCCTCACACAGGCACCACCGACTGTGGTGCGTGTTATAGGGTCCCACACAAGCCACCACCTACATTGTTGCGTGTTATAGGTCCCACACACAGCCACCCGACTGTGTGGCGTGTTATAGGGTCCCACACCCGCCCCACCGACTGTGGTGCGTGTTATAGGTTCCCACACACAGCCACCACCGACTGTGGATGCGTGTTATAAGGGCCAACACACAGCCACACCGACTGTGGTGCTGTTATAGGGTCCCACACACAGCCACCACCGACTATGGTGCGTGCAATAGGGTCCCACACACAGCCACCACCGACTGTGGTGCGTGTTATAGGGTCCCACACACAGCCACCACCGACTGTGGTGCGTGTTATAGGGTTCCACACACAGCCACCACCGATTGTGGTGCGTGTTATAGGTTCCTACACACAGCCACCACCGACTGTGGTGCGCGTTATAGGTTCCCACACACAGCCACCACCGGTACTGTGGTGCGTTGTTATAGGTCCCACACACACGCACCACCCACACCGACTTGGTGCGTGTTATGTATGGGGTCCCACACACAGAGCCACAAACCGACTGTGGTGCGTTGTTAAGGTCCCACACACATGTGCCACCACGGGACTTGATGGTGCGTGTTATAGGGTCCCACACACAGCCACCACCGACTGTGGTGCGTGTTATGGGTTCCCACACCAGCCAACACCGACTGTGGTGCGTGTTATAGGTTCCCACACACAGCCACCACCGACTGTGGTGCGTGTTATAGGTTCCCACACACAGCCACCACCGACTGTGGTGCGTATTATAGGGTCCCACACACAGCCACCACCGACTGTGGTGCGTGTTATAGGGTCCCACACACAGCCACCACCGACTGTGGTGCGTGTTATAGGGTCCCACACACAGCCACCACCGACTGTGGTGCGTGTTATAGGGTCCCCACACCAGCCACCACCGACTGTGGTGCGTGTTATAGGGTCCCACACACAGCCACCACCGACTGTGGTGCGTGTTATAGGGTCCCACACACAGCCACCACCGACTGTGGTGCGTGTTATAGGGTCCCACACACAGCCACCACCGACTGTGGTGCGTGTTATAGGTTCCCACACACAGCCACCACCGACTGTGGTGCGTGTTATAGGTTCCCACACACAGCCACCACCGACTGTGGTGCGTGTTATAGGCAGGGGCGTAACCAGGGTACTAATATTACCCGGGTAAGATGCGGGGAAAGGGACTTCAAGGAAAGTAGCAGGGGGGCTTGGGGGGCTCGCCCCCCAACTACAGCGCCGCAGGCGATTTTTTGAAATTTTGGTTTTTAGAGTGATTTCTGAGCGTTTCTGATAAATACCGGACTGAATGCAAAGTGAAATAATTTTGTTTATGTAGTGCAAAAACGAAAACATAAACAAAAATGGAACATTGACAGAATATAAGTATTGAGTTTTGAGTTTGGGCTAAGTAGAAGCTGTTACTAAACTAAAAGCACGATTGAATCTGGATAGCAGGTATCTGATTTGTATATGTTTTACCAAGCGGGACACGTAGTGGGATGTGGGACTTAGTTTGAATATCGGGACTGTCCCGCCGAAAGCGTAACCTTGCGGAGACCCAACTTCGATGTCAGTACGGGGTTCGGGGCAACAATAGGCGGTTTTTTTACTTTTCAAATTATTAAAATCGTTAACCTTTTCAGGAGTGGTTTTTTTAAACATTTTTTGGGTTATTTAACTTGCCTGTAAAACCAGGAATGTACATTCAAGATCTGAAGACGACTTCATTGATGGAAAGTTTGATATTCAAGTAAAAAAATAAAAAATTGGAAAATTTTAAATTAAAAAAAAAAGCAAAGTGCGCGGACGTAATATTACGGCCGTACTCTAGAAAAGGTTAAGATCAAACCTTTAAAAATAATTTTTAATATTTTTAACAACTTTTGTAGGCAAGATTAATATTTCATCTAGGATAAGTTATAGTTTTACTTTAATTTATTGTTTTCATCAAAACAAACTAAACGTATACTTTGCATGAAAATAGTTAAAAATAATTTTAAGTACTTACAAATTAAATATACATATTATTAGGTACAAGATAAGCCATGCTTGAACACTCGAAAAATGTTGTTGATGAGAAAAATGTACAGTTATAGTGATAATGAATTAAAATGCATGTTCTGACTTACGTTCAATCTGCTCTCTGAAATGCAAGGGCTATTCTCCTATGCCCACTTTACTAATGGGAAAAAACTGCGCTAACAACACAATTAAAATTGAACATCCACAAACTGTAGTGCACAAAGTGTAGTGTGCACGCACCATACAATTTCCAGAATATTGGTCGTACCGTACGACCAATATTCTGGAAATTGTATGGTGCGTGACGTCACCACCCGTGACGTAGCTGGATGGCTACAGAGCTTCGCTACCGATCGACTCGAGTAAATGCGGCCGCTCACTGCCCGCCCATTCAATACCATCGGGCACAGGACGGGTCAGTTGAAAAGTGTTTGTTCTATGTACAGGGTGTTAGGATTAGCTCCCTTCATTTTCGAGCCTTCATACACAGAAAGTGAACAGAGGAAAAATCTAAAGAAAAATAAAGAAAAAGAAGCCTGGATAAAACAGTTTAGTGGCAGGAAAGGTGATCTTAAATGGTGTAGTTGTAATGAATGTACATCAATGGATACCGACACAGAGTGCTTATATTGTCACGAATCGGAAAAAATAAAAAATTTGCGTGCTAATTTCGATTGTATTACTATCCATGATGGGTTCGAGCATATTATTAACATTCATTCTCTCAACACTGCTAGGCAACAGTTTTTGTTACTCTCCACGTGTAAAGAACAACGATATATCTAAAGGATTTCAAGTCGCATACGGGAGTACTATGGACTCTTTGACTAAAAGTGATTCGACTTTAATGATTTCTTTATCATTGTAAGGATTAGAACAGTGTATACATTTGTAACACGATTTTAACCCACGGAATTATATGAAAACCACATTTCTGTATCATAAACCTGATTTTGATTTTGTTGTCCAATACATCCACATTTAAACACTCACGCGTCACACATTAATTATTTATAAAACTAAGAATTATTCAGTATGTTTGCCGTCTCTTTGTATGACTCATTTATCACGAACTTAAAAAACAACTTAGAACCTAAAAGTAGACAAAATCCACACTTCCAATTATGTTTGTTAACTGTAGTCACTGTAACTATTTATAAAACTAATAATTATTCGGTATGTTTGCCGTCTCTTTGTATGACACACGTATCACTAACTTTAAAAACTACTAGAACCTAAAAGAAGACAAAATCCACACTTCAACTATATAGGCATGTTTGTTAACTGAAGTCACTGAGCCATCCGTACTCTTCACATATCTCGACAAACCTTGTAATGCTATTCACTATCACATTAATTAAATTAGTACATAAAACACTTGTTGAGCTGTCACTGTGCTAGAACAAATCTGCGAACACTCCATCCACACTGAATGTCAACCCCTTACTAAATACAACACATGTTCTAACCGAGTGTCTACCCTCGCCCGGCCGGCTCGGTCAGCTCAGCAGGTCCCCATCCACCCGCGTCACATGCCCCCAGGCGCGCGTCAAAACAAACCGTTGTATAGGGTATAGGCCTCATCCAAGGTTGCCAAAATGTCCGGCATTCTTATTTTTTGTACACCTTCTTGTATTAAAAAAATACTTCATCCATTGTGATTTAATGCCTTTAAGGTTAGGATATCGCTAGCACTAGGGCCCTCTAGAGGGGTAAGGGGGAATGCAACATTATTTGCCATAGTTTGCAGTAAAATAGCCATATCTTCGGAACTAATAAAGCTATGAAGGCGATTTTGGACTTTTTAGTAAGCATAAAATGTTAAGCTTCAATCGTACCTAACATTAATTACTAAAATTTGTAATAACATCATTATAATGCACTTTTAATTAGCATCTGCACAATTGACAATTTCAGCGATATTTAGAGCAAATATCAATTCAGAAACGAAATTCGAACGTTGAAATATAAAACGTATAAATTGTGATTTAAACGTAACGATATATTTTTCGATTTCCAATTGAAGTCCATTAAAAAAATTATTAATGACATTTGATTAAATTACCTTTAATTTCTGTCCCTAAAAAAAAAATACTAAAGGGACTGTACGTTAAAATTGCATTTAATGGTTGTAGTTTAATGCTTTTTAAATTTTTAAGATATCTTTCACCGTTTCCAAACTATCAGTGAAATTAGTTTATAAATATTGAACAAAAATTTCGTCCGTCAAGGAGCGCTCAGAGTGGCATGTGTTTGGAACTCGGTAGTAAGTAAGTTTACCAGTCGTCCGCGGGAAGGACAAAATGCAACTTTGAAACAAATTTATGCATATCACCTCAGCACCTGTCACATATTATATCTAATTACTAATTACACTATGTGGACGTGCCACGTGAGTAGTTCAATACTGAAATGCATATTAGTGAATTTGAAGGCGCGGCAACTCGACGATAGTCACCTCACCTGCATACGCTTACAGTTATCTCGAAAATGCCACTCGTGGTTAAATTTAAACTAGAAATAATCCACGATGCATTTTGAAGTTCGTAATGATTATCATTTGCTCAACAGTGTATACAACCATTAGGCCTACTCAGATGAGAATCCATGAAATGAAACTAAAGCTAAAATCGCCTCTCAAAAACTCAAATAACCGGAAAATGCAGGCTAGACAGTGTGTGTGTAGTATAATTTTGACTCGACTCATCAATTAAGTGATAAGATTGAAATAATATTAGTTACATTACTGGCCTGTGATTGAATTTTGCACAATACATTAATTTATACAGTCTGTGAACGTTTTACAAATGACAACAACCCAACCCTTTCCAAAAGTAAATACTTTTTTTGGCTTGAAGAAAGGATGGAGAGATGCATGACGAATACAATAGAGCGATTTTACGACCTGTGAAAGGACCTGAAAGGAATGGCTTGAAAGGTGGGGCATTCTTGTATAAGTGATAGTTAAATCGTGTAATTTTTATTATACATATAGTTATTCAATTCATCAAGTCAAAACAAGGCCTAAAATGTTTTTCAATCACAATTGTAGCTCAATTCTAAGAGAAATTGCAAAACAAATCAAATAACCATTTGATATGATTTAATCGGATATTTCCTTAAATATGAGGATAAACACTTCGCAAAAAAAACTAAAATGCGTAGAAAAATGTAAATAAGACAATGAGTTTATTAAAACCGAGATAACGCTTATCAACTCTACTTTTAGTTTAGAGATGGTATTTGTTTTTTTGCACAAGGTTGTTGTGAATGGATGCATAGTAGGCTCAGTCTTAACTCGGCTATTCTTAGCTCGCCTACATCAATTAGTAGTGGTATTTCAGGTGTAATGCCCGCTTCCAAGAACCACTTATCTACCCTTAATTGGACGCAGGAGGGGTTTTCTTGACTCGCCTACGCCAATGGCAGCGAGCCTTTCTAATGGTTATGCGACCTGACCAGCAAGTTTGAATTATTCCGAAATTTAACGTTGATATGGCACTTCCCAGACAGAATTTCGGCCTCCAATACGACAAATCTCTATTTGCAGCTTAACTGTATGCGCACTGTATGAGTGAATGAAGGCTGCAGTTTTTAATGTAATTTTACCTATTTTAAAGTTATTTAATGTGTTTCTTTTATATCGTTGTCTGTTGCCCTATCTTTCTCGACAAGCGATTATTGTCAAAAGCATTTTAAGCTTAATATGTAGGCTATGTTAATAATAAAAATGTAAATATGTGTGTACATATGTATATTTAAACTCAATATAACCCAATTGTTATTTGAATAATCAGAGTATAAAAATTTAATTTTATATCCCTTTATCAAATATCTCATCTGCGTTTCCATCGTCTATGTTCGCTGTACCAATAAATATTTTCATTAAATTTACTTATTATAATCTTGACGTGAGTACATCTTGCTTACTTCTTCAAGTCAAGGCGTAATTCACAATAAGAAAAGGGATTACATAACCTAATATTCTTATTATTTCATAACATTTAAGATAATATTTCTTGTATGGATATACCATTGCACTTGAAGACAAACTTGCATTAAATAAAAAATATATTAAAAACGCACAAAGTGAGCAACGTTTCGAGTAAAATTATGTCTGGGAAGTGCCCTGTCAACGTTAAATTTCGGAATAATTCAAACTTGCCGGTCAGGTCGCATAAACATTTGAAAGGCTCGCTGCCATTGGCGTAGGCGAGTCAAGAAAATCCCTCCTACGACCAATTAAAATAGATAAGTGGTTCTTGGAAGCGGGCAATTACACCTGAAATACCACCACTAATTGATGTAGGCGAGCTAAGAATAGCCGAGTTAAGAACGTACCGCATAGTATACCCTAGATAATAAAAGTAATATAGAAAATACCCTTTGAAGGCGATTCTCAGAATTCAGAAATACGTTTATTGATGAGTTTAGGGTCTGGGGGCTGAGGGCTGTGTGAGGCAGAGATTTGTTGGGTTCTAAACTTGTCGACAGAATCCCTGACAAAAATAACAGTACGGTTGTTGTCCGACTCCCTAGCAGTAGCATCATAGCCGAAGCCGAGTCCGGCGTTTCCGATGCGAAAAGATATTATTATTATTATCCTTCACACAATCATATTATTTGCCAGTAGTAACAATTTAAAAAAAGTATATGTTATAAAGCCGGTTATAGGCGATTTTGTGTCCTTCTCATCCCCTGAAATAATACGAATGTGTAAGTCGGTCATAAGATAATAATTGCAGAAAAACATTATTCGTAGATTTATTGATATGCTGTGCTGTGCTGACACGGGAGTGTCATTGATTTTATCATTGAGTATACTGTTTTATGTGTAATATGTGTATGAGTATATTATTTTTATCGCCTTCCGTAATGGGCTATAATATTCGTTAGTGTCATTGATAGCAATTGGATAAATTATTGAAATATTGCACTGGTTTTGTATAATTTTATGTATTATTTTATTTTATGCATATATTGCTCGTGTGTGTTATTATAATCTATAAGAGCGTGCAACGCATATGCTATGGCCGGTGGCCATTAGCATGGCACTGGCATGGTGCAAATTGCCAAAACATAAAAAAGTAAGCATGCTAAAAACAAACCCCAAAATTTACATTCACTGAATCCTTGTATTTATGGCCTGCTTCGAATGTGTTTGGAAGGGGGGGTCTACTCAGTCACTCATCAATCATCATGGTCCCTTTCAAACATTGCAAGATGAAAACAAAATCCACCTTGGTTCCTAGAACTGGCTCTGGCGGATAAGGAGATCATTGCTTTGTCGAGTCCCAAGGTTCTAAATTCGGTTCTATAAAATAGCTTGTGAAAATAATTATAACTGCTGTACCAGTACCACGACAATACTGTATATAGTTTCAAATTGTAGTTCGATTTATTGGGTACACTAGGAAAACGCTAAAGTCCCGCCGCGTTGATGGATGAGCTTTTTAAAAATTTTAGTTTGCAAGGGATATCTTTACTTTTGCAAGTTCTTTGTTTTGCTGCCTACGCATTGTAGCTGATTGTTGTCAAGTTTCTTTTGTTACTGTCAATTGGTATTATTTACCGTAAAAAACTTATATTAAAAGCTTTATTTCTATAGATGATGGCTAACTATTTAAACTTTTTCTTTTAAAAGGTACAACATCACCATAACCTTAATGTCCATGTATAATATGAACGTTGTAGCCCCACCAGTTTGGTCAGAATTGGCCCAAATGGCACGAAAATATCGCACAAAAAAAATCAAAAAACTTATATTAAAAGCTTTATTTCTATGGATTCTGGCTAACTTTTTAAACTTTTTCTTTCAAAAGGTACTACATCACCATAACCTTAATGTCCATGTATAATATGAACGTTGTAGCCCCACCCGTTTGGTCAGAATTGGCCCAAATGTCACGAAAATATCGCACCAAAAATCGAAAAAAATCGTAAAAGTACGATATTTATGAGAAATATTTCTTCGATTGTACCCAAAAACAATACACCTCTAAGTTCAGAGATTTCGAAGGTCCTGTCAAATTTTCATCAAGATCGGATATGCCGTTTGCCTGGTAGAGAGTAACAAACAGAAAAAAAAAAAAAAAAAAAAAACACCCGAGCTAAATTTTTTGGGGGTCAGTGAAATTGAAGTCTTCGCTTCGCTCATCCAATAACGTGGACATGTGTAAATGAGTAAAATTACACTTCATTTTCTGTAGCAAATATGTAAACACACACACACACAAATTGAATTTGCCCTTCTTTCACAATTATTTACTATAATGATGTAGAAATAAATGTGTGTTCATTATAAAAAAAGATTTGGATTATAACTATTCAAATATAATTATTATTCAAATTGTTGACATTGTGAGGTTGAAAATCGACATAACTGGGGAAGGCAGCGGTGTGGCGGACGGAGCCGTCCCACAGTGCCGCTTCCCGTAAGGCCATCAACCTTTTTTTTCCCCCTATGTCATCATTTCTACCTGTCGATAAAGACCATGTTACAGGAAGCGTTGTTGGCGTTGGGGTAATTGATTTATTCCCGTTAGGCCAACACCGTATGTGCATCGTTAACGGTAAGGAGTGGGGCGTTGTTGGCGTTGGGGTAATTGATTTATTCCCGTTAGGCAAACAGCGTATATGCATCATTTACGGTAAGGAGTGTGGTAAGGAGTGTTACCGTAAACGATGCATATACGCTGTTGGCCTAAGGGGAATAAATCAATTACCCCAACGCCAACAAACCTTTTTTGTATTTTCGATAATGAAATGCAGGGTGTTGGCCTAAGGGGAATAAATCAATTACCCCAACGCCAACAAACCTTCTGTGTATTTTCGATAATGAAATGCAGGGTGTTGGCCTAAGGGGAATAAAACAAGTGTAACATGGTCTTTATCGGCAGGTAGTAATGATGGCATAGGGGGAAAAAAAGGTTGATGGCCTTACGGGAAGCGGCACTGTGGGAAGACACCGTGGCGGAGCACCTAAATGGTTGTATACGAAATTGGCTGTTGCACACAAAAGATATATTTATAATGGAAATACCTTTCCTTCAGAATCGAAATGGGTATTTGGCCGGCGTTAGGGGGCGGGGGGGCTTCTACTCACAAGTTGCTACCTTCCCGACATCATTAGGTGTCATTGATTTTGTGGTTTCTTGTGTATATTATTTTCGATCGCGAGTATTGAACAAGCTATAATGACATGATAGTGTCTTAAATTTGTGTGTGTGTGTTCATTATTTTTGATCGAATCCTCAACGGGGTTTATTGGCATAAGAAGAGCAAAAATGTGACATTGCTTATTTTTTAATATATGCAATTAAAAGTAGTCGTATCACATCGGATCGGATCGGGTATTCTCTAGAAAGGTATACCCTGATGGTAAGATTGAACATAAATTATAATTGTTATCAATTTTTGTATTTTCATTCTTACACTAGAATTATTTATGACACCTGATTGCATTATCCACTTTCTGGAGAGTTTGTTTATCTGCGCCAAATAGTGAATGAAAGCGACAGCTTGGGCTCTGGAACGATTATGTTAGTGATTGAATGTTTATTTATTTTATACATATCGTGAGGCGTAAAGTAAAATCAAATTACATCACGTAATAAGTTCTGTGACCGAGGGGGTAGATTCTAAATACGATTTTTTTAAATAATTAATTACATTTTTTATTGGAGGTAATATTCACGTTCAATATTAACAATAACGCGCCATATTATGCTATGACCGAGTTAAAAACCATCGCATACAAAGAAGGTTATATTTTGTATATGAAACCCTTTTCAAGGGATACAACTCATTTACTTGAGAGAAGTATTTGACTCCAACACGTTAGAAAAATTATTCAAACAATAAAATAATATTTTTGAGTGCAATATTAGCTCATCAAACTCACATTCGGGCTCTTGTTGAGAGGATTTGTAATAACTGGTACAATCTGACAGGCAAAGTTCTAATCAATCGACGAAATGTATTATGGTGATTATGATATGAAAATTTCTATCATTATGTGTGTAAAAACATCCTTCCAAATATAATCATACACATCGAGAATCAACCACAAAACACATCTTGTTGTTGTAGCCTATACCGTAATGCTTTTAGTGTGGACTTGTCGTGACGTGACTTGTGTTTTCCCGTTTAATTGAAGGTAAATTTAGGGAACCCATCTGTCAGTCTCCTCCACTCGCAGACGGATGTAAATCAATGATCGGACAGAAACCCTGTATACATTCCTCGCAGGCGTCACCTCGTGCACTGTCTTCCAATGGTATTGCTACTTGTCTCATTTCCATCTCCCGAATCAATCGGTTAATTGTGTCATTTCATCATCAACAAAAGGAAGAAGATTCAATCGCAATTGTTCAATGATGATTATAAATTCCATTTCCACTTTGACTTCGTGTACAAGGAATAGAATTCGGATGATTAGTACTCATTGTGCATTGTTATTATAAAAAGTATCTTGATACATATGTGACTAAAAACACTTATCAATACGTAATCAAATGAAATCTCTGTTCAGTGTTTTCAGAAAATACAATGTAAATTACAAATATGTGTATTATCCCCCAATGAGACACAAGATTGTGTCTCACTCTCATTACAAGTGAAACGTTTATATCACAATACAACTTTACTTATATAAATGCTGTAGGAATCAATTTTTTGTTTCTTGACAAAAGTAAACTTTTCAATAATTATTTAAATTCGTCGCGATTGTTAGATTGACAGATTTGATGAAGGTAGCAGAGTGGATGATAACGGTTGTAAACTAAATTAGTCTGTTGTAAAGTTTTGCACACAAAGAGATATTTATAATGGACGGACCCTTCTTCCAGAATCTGTTATTCTTTTATGTCAATAGTTCAATACCTAGAGAAGAAGACCCTTTTTTTGCTCTAAACCGCTCGCCCTTCGCCCCCCACCCCCGCAACCCCTAAAGAGATGCAGCCTTCCATTCACAGACGTCTGAGAAGTTGCCTACCTATACGGGGCACTTTCAACCAAACCACATTCAAACGCCCGCGTAGTTTTGACCAGTAGCGCCCAACTAGCGGATTTGCTTGAAACTAACCAAAGGGAAATCCTGACCTTAATGTCTATGTATAATATGAACGTTTTAGCCCCACCCGTTTGGTCAGAATTGGCCCAAACGGCACGAAAATATCGCACAAGAAATCAAAAAACTTATATTAAAAGCTTTATTTCTATAGATTCTGGCTAACTTTTTCAACTTTTTCTTTCAAAATGTACTACATCATCATAACCTTAATGTCCATGTATAATATGAACGTTGTAGCCTAACCCGTTTGGTCAGAATTGGCCCAAATGGTACGAAAATATCGCACAAAAAATCGAAAAAAATCGTAAAAGTACGATATTCACGAGAAATATTTCTTCGATTGTACCCAAAAACGTGGCAAGTCTAAGTTTAGAGATTTCGAAGGTCCTGTCAAATTTTCATCAAGATCGCATATGCCGTTTGCCCGGTAGAGAGCGAACAAACAGACGGAAAAACAAACAAAAACAAAAAACACCCGAGCTAAATTTTTTGAGGGGTCAGTGAAATTGAAGTCTTCGCTTCACTCGCTTCGCTCGCTACGCTCATCCAATTATGTGCCTCTTTGCTAAGACGCCTCCAAAGTCACCGTTTAGGTACAAATTCTTACGCTAAGAAATGATGAACTTAAATCCACATCAGAACACGTACAGGTCATGCCGTGTTTGTCACAATCACAGGTTCATTGTCGTTGCTCTCCCGAAATGTTGTCAATTGAAGATTATCAAAAGTATAGGTGTGCACCAAAATGATAAAATCGCTCCCCAATATTGTGAGATAAGTAAAACTTGTTCTGTGTAACACCCAGTTTGACCGGGTGAAAATTGGATCTCACTTCTCGTGTTCCCAAACGTGGACCGACCGTTTCATAGTTCACTCACTAAATTGGATGAGCGAAGCGAAGACTTCAATTTCTCTGACCCCCAAAAAATTTAGCTCGGGTGTTTTTTTTTTTTTGTATTTTTGTCTTGTTTGTTCTCTCTCTACCAGGCAAACGGCATATGCGATATTGATGAAAATTATAGGGGACCTTCTGAATCTCTGAACTTAGACTTGCTACGTTTTTGGGTACAATCGAAGAAATATTTCTCATGAATATCGTACTTTTACGATTTTTTTCGATTTTTAATGCGATATTTCGTTGATATTTGGCTCGCGACCGGGCAAACGGCTACTCCGATCTTGACGAAACTTTATGGGAACGTTTGAAATCATTAAAAGTACATATGTTATGATTTTGGGGACATTTGAAGAAATATTTCTTATAGAAATCGTACTTTTCCGATTTTTTCCCCGACATTTTCGTGATGTTTGGGCCAATTATGACCAAACGGGTGGGGCTACAACGTTCATATTTTACATGGACATTAAAATAATGCTGATGTATTGCTTTTTGAAAGAAAAGGTTGAAAAGTTAGCCAGAATCCATAGAATAAAGGTTTTAATATGAGTTATTTTAGGTTTATAATAACAATTAACAAGTTACAATAGAAAGTTGACAACAATCACCTACAATGCATTCAAAAAGCTCTTGCAAAGGAAAAGTGACGCAAACTAAAAACTTACGCTGAAATTTATCTAAATAGCTAAGTGATTACAAAAATTAATTATACTGACCATAATATTGCTTAGACTGATTGGATGAGAGAAGTGAAGACTACAATTTCACTGAACCCCCAAAAACATTAGCTCGGGTGTTTGTTTTTTTTCTTTCTGTTTGTTCGCGCTCTACCGGGCAAACGGCATATGCGATCTTGAAGAAAATTGGAGGGGACCTACGAAATCTTTGAACTTAGACCTGTCACGTTTTTTGGTACAATCGAAGATATATTTCTCATGAATATAGTACTTAAACTATTTTTTTCGATTTTTAATGCGATATTTTCGTGATAATTAGCTCGCGACCTGGCAAACGCCTACTCCGATCTTGATAAAACATTATGGGAACGTTTGAAATCACTTGATTTAGATGTTTTATGATTTTGGGGACAATCGAAGAAATATCTCTCATAGAAATCAAACTTTTTCTCGTTTTTTAATACAATATTTTCGTGAATTTTGGGCCGATTCTGACCAAACAAGGTGGGCTACAACGTTCATTCTGACCAAACAAGGTGGGCCACAACGTTCATTCTGACCAAACAAGGTGGGCTACAACGTGTATTCTGACCAAACAAGGTGGGCTACAACGTGTATTCTGACCAAACAAGGTGGGCACAACGTTCATTCTGACCAAACAAGGTGGGCTACAACGTTCATTCTGACCAAACAAGGTGGGCTACAACGTGTATTCTGACCAAACAAGGTGGGCTACAACGTGTATTCTGACCAAACAAGGTGGGCTACAACGTTCATTCTGACCAAACAAGGTGGGCTACAACGTCATTCTGACCAACAAGGTGGCTACAACGTTCATTCTGACCAAACAAGGTGGCTACAACGTTATTCTGACCAAACAAGGTGGGCTACAACGTTCATTCTGACCAAACAAGGTGGGCTACAACGTTCATTCTGACCAAACAAGGTGGGCTACAACGTTCATTCTGACCAAACAAGGTGGGCTACAACGTTCATTCTGACCAAACAAGGTGGGCTACAACGTTCATTCTGACCAAACAAGGTGGGCTACAACGTTCATTCTGACCAAACAAGGTGGGCTACAACGTTCATTCTGACCAAACAAGGTGGGCTACAACGTTCATTCTGACCAAACAAGGTGGGCCTACAACGTTCATTCTGACCAAACAAGGTGGGCTACAACGTTCATTCTGACCAAACAAGGTGGGCTACAACGTTCATTCTGACCAAACAAGGTGGGCTACAACGTTCATATTTGACATGGCCATTACAGTTATTTGAAACAAAAAGTTGAAAAGTTAGCCATAATTTATAGAAATAAAGGTATTTATATAAGTCTTTTACAGGTGTAATTAACAAGTTACTATAGAAACTTGACAACAATCACCTACAATGCGTACCAAAAAGCATGTCTTTGGGCCTCGAGATATTTTACGTTCTGTGGTTAATTGGTATACTTTATAAAAATTATACTAATTTAAGAAAAATAATTTTATAATGGAACTTGAAAAAGTAATGAGATTCCACCTATACTAAAAACATAGTAATCATGGGACATAAATATTTAAAAAAAATACTCATCCATCAACGCGACTGGAAAAAGCGTTCGCGAATGGGCGTAGTTTATTTGTATTGAACAACAGTTGTTGATCGAGTGAGGAGTTTGCGTGCTAATGTACTAGATTCGAGACGGTGAATGGTAATTATTATTGATGTGGATGAACAATCAAAAGTATCCTTGCCTCATGCGGGATTCGAGACC
Source organism: Sweltsa coloradensis (assembly GCA_024449915.1). NCBI lineage: Eukaryota > Metazoa > Arthropoda > Insecta > Plecoptera > Chloroperlidae > Sweltsa > Sweltsa coloradensis. Next base: position 16,458 of record JAMZAV010001163.1, read on the forward strand.
ATGTGCACCAGAATAATATTAGTTACTATATTCAGACCTGCGCCCCATGCACCCACATGAGACACCGAGGGTGGCGTTTGTAGCCATAATACAATGCTCATAATAAACCATTGGTATATAATATACCAAATATAGGCTAACAGGGTACGATAAATACTACATCAAATTCAAACCGTCAAGAATGTTCACAACTCATAGTAAACACACACACACACAGTCTCGCTTATGGCACTTTTAATTGAGATATACTTATTTAGTTATTTAATATTATTATGATTATTATTATTATTTATTTATTTTTTATTTAATTATTATAAATAAAATGAAATAAGAAAACAATAAGAAAAATAATATTACTGGTGTATTAGGGATGTAGTGACAACTGGAATGTCATTGAATTATTGAATGAGCGAAGCGAAGATTCCATTTCACTACACTGGAGAAAAAAATCCGGAATGATTTTTTTTTTTTTTTTCTTTCTTTCTTTTGTATTTTTGTCTGTCTGTTAACACGATTCCTTCTAAACCGATACTCCGATTGCGATGAAATTTTATGGAGGCCTTCGAAATCTCTGAACTAAGAACTGCCACGTTTTTGAGCGCAATCGAAAAATTATTTCTCATAAAAATCGCAATTTTACGATTATTTTCGATTTTTAAAAAATTTCTTCGACTTATAACTCCTACATGCTTTATCCGATTGTAATGATTTTTTCACAGAACCTTAATTTTATGAATTGATATATTCGTGTGAAATTTGAGCGTAATCGAATAATTATTTCTTATGAAAATTTCAATATTACGATTTTTTCCTTTTTTAAAATTACGAATAATTAAAAAAAAAAAGTTAATTTTTTATTTAATTTGATTTAATTTTAAAAAAAATTCAAGAAAGTTCTGATTTTTTCACAGAACAACAGAAAATCCGCAAAACACATGGCAGCTCATTTCACCAATTACGCTCATCCAACAACGCGGCGGGACTTAAGCGTTTTCCTAGTTATTTCATGGTTGTGTATTGATCTCAATCAATACAGGTTTAGAGCATTATCATTCAACAGGATTAGTTATTTAGAACTTAATAGGCAATTATCTACTGGTTCCTAATTACATCATACATTTAGGCAATAGGCCAAGCCAATAGCCATAGCTACGATTGGTTATTGATTCCTGTATTGGGATTTTAAATAGTCAATGCATTACAATGCAGTAAATGCTTATTATTCTAGATCAGTAAGAAATGCAGTGCAGAGTTCACTTCATCGGCACTGGCTGACAGACTACGTCACTTTGTAATAACAAACCTCTGCATTGTCAGCAACGTACATTCCGAACCAACACACACTTCACTCAAAGAATTGTAAAGCTGACCAGAGCAAATGGTGTTGATAACTTTTGTATTGGCCGAGTGACTGTCCTCTGATTGTAAAAAACATAGGTACTTAGTTATGGGCCTAAAGTAGCACAGGAAATCAGTGGAACTCTGCTATATACCCTCCTACCGTTTTGAATGCAAAAACGGTCTATTGTATGCATTTCAAAACCTGTTTTATATTTTTTTAAATACAATCCAGAAATTAGAAAATCTTTCCCGACGGGGGGTTTGAACATAGGTCTTCCACATTTCGGGTATAAAGGGCACCTTATAGCCAACTAGACTAGGAAATCGCCAAAGTCGTTGTTAGACGAGTGAGCGAGTCATGTGTTGAGTACCCGGGAACATTTTCATATAAGTTTGATAATAATTATAAAGGATTAATTTATTGGATGAGCGTAGCGAAGATTCCATTTCACTACTCTGGAGAAAAAAATCTGGAATGTTTTTTTTTTCTTTTTTTGTATTTTTGTCTGTTTGTTAACACGATTCCGGCTAAACCGATACTCCAATTACGGTGAAATTTTATGGAGGTCTTCAAAATCTCTGAACTTAGAACTGCCACGTTTTTGAGCACAATCGGAAAATTATTTCTCATGAAAATCGCAATTTTACGATTTTTTTCGATTTTTTTAAAATTTCTTCTACTTACAAGTTATAACACCTACATGCTTTGTCCGATTGTAATGATTTTTTCACAGAACCTTAATTTAATGAATTGATATATTCATGTGAAATTTGAGCGTTATCAAAAAACTATTTTTTACGAAAATCGCAATTTTACGACTTTTTTCGATTTTTAAATTTCTTTGGCTTGTAACACCTACATGCTTTATCCTATTGTAATGATTTTTTCACAGAACCTTAATTTTATAAATTAATATATTCGTGTTAAATTTGTGCACAATCGAATAATTATTTCTTATTAAATTTTCAATATTACGATTTTTTCCTTAAGTTAATTTTTTTCAAATTTAATTTAATTTTTAAAAAATCTTCAATTTAGTAATTATTTTTTCACAGAACAGAAAATCCGCATAACACATGGCAGCTCAATGCACCAATTACGCTCATCCAACAACGCGGCGGGACTTACGCGTTTTCCTAGTTAATAGTGTTTTGAGCATCAACTGTAAGGCCATAATGCGCCACTCTAGCCTATGATAGGCTGGTTATGATATTATAACCAATGAAAATAAAGTATTTAGTATTTTTCCTAAACGTTTTTGCTGGTTTTGAAGAGGAAGGGAACCTAAGTGGGCGTTGTCCGGTTCCCCCGGTCCGTGGTAAGGCGATTAACCCTGCAAAAGTTCGTAGCGATCGCGAGAACCCGCCCACGGCCGAATATTTTACTGAAAGAAACTATAATCTTTCCCTTTGCGGGGATATACATAACTCTGCTTTTTATCAAAAATATTAGGGTTTTTTTTTTTAGTTGAAGAAAACTCTACATTTACACTGTTGCCAAACCCTTCCAAACTGCTCATGAAAAAGCACTTAAGAACTTTTTGTCCGGGGCATCACATACATGTGGTATTCGACTTGTTTTGGGGCTACTGTGAGGTCACTGGTTGTACTAGATTATACTTACTAAAAAAAATATCCTTTTGTCCCAACAAATCGAATGCGAAGTACAGGGCGTGGTATGCGGGATGCCACAGCTGCACACAACGTGGCTACGTCTCGCTTGGTTGCCGCCATCAAGTACATTTGCGACGCCCCGAAAAAATTTTTTTGAATTAGGAAGGTCATCGGCATGTAGAATGCCATCACTTTTTTTAAAAAAATTATGATCGTGTGATGTTATTGGTTTAGATTTCTTTTGCGTGAGTCAAAAGATACGGCGAGTTACATTTTCGTAGGCCTACCATGCTAATTCTTATGGGCGCTGAGACCAGAGATAACCAATTTCCTTCCCGCCTTCAAAACTTAGGTTCCCTATTTGGTCACGTATACCTATTTTAGACATCTACTCATAGGCTCCAGCTCCGTGGGTGCACGATATAGATTTGTGTGGGTGCGCACCCACACAAATCATCACAAAAGGTAGTTCTTGGTATCTAGGGCGACGGTCGTCGCCCGGCAGACAAGCGATGCGATGCTTAGGCGACACCGAACTCCGGCCCTATATCTAGGGCGACGGTCGTCCCCCGGCAGACAAGCGTGCGATGCTTTAGGCGACACCGAACTCCGGGCCCTATATACACCTCAAGATTGGGGGGTTTTTCAGCTATCTGACACGCCTCCCAAAAGAGTTACAATCTTAAAACCCGGGTATATGACCTGGTAGGTGGTCCTGACATCCCAAAAAAAAAATAACCCGATCCGAAAAACTCGTTCTGTTTTAAAAAAGGCCTCAACATCGTCAAATTCCTTAGGCTGGCTGGTGCTGTGGTTGGGTGGGTGGGTGGCATTTTTCCCCGCGGAGAGTTTTTAGCCTACAGAGAAACGGTAAATCTTAAAACTATGAAATTTGGGACCACACTTGGGTGTATTTCAGACGCAGTGCCTTTTGTTTTCAAACCCAAATCGGGAAACGGGGCCCGGAAAAAAATCAAAATTTGGATATAATAAAAACGCTAATTCCCAAAGGCGGGTTTTTGTAATTTAAAAATTTTTAACATCTATTAACCATTAAAATATCTTGCGCCCAAAACAAAAAGGGGCTAAATTTGGGATGCCCATGGGGGCCCAAAAATCAAAAAACATATCTGAACTTTAAAAATGAATCATTCAAAAAAACGCTACAACTGAGTGTTTCAAACGGGAATACATTTTGATATCTCTCTTTTTTATCTTTTTTGAATAGGGAAAGAAAATTGGTTAAGGGGTCCCGGGAAAAAAAAACAAATTATCAAAAAGTAATTCCGTACTTTTATGAATAACGCTTACCAGAAACGGTTCATTTTAGAACTTTGAAATTTGGGGCCACCTCAGATGCCTCATATAAAAAAAACCCGGGGAAATTGGGGACCGGGAAAATAAAAATCAAAATCAAAATCAAAACACAAATTACTCAGGGTATAATTTGTACAGTTGAAATTAACAGCTCTTAACCATTTAAATTAAATCTTATGCAGTGCTTTGGTCTTGTTGTTCGTATCTGCTTCCAATCAAAAGGGGCCGGGGTTCGATTCCGCTAAAGTCAAATTTTTTAACTTCTGATTTGGACTTAAGCCCATCAGTTCTTGTCTTGGGATTTTTGTAAACGGTGATTTGGACCGCCTAGAAAAAATCAAAACGCGTTTTACTCGGCGTAGTAATTTGTATACAACTTGAATTAAACATGCTCTTAACCTTTAAAAATATCTAGTGCTTATGCTAGTGCGTTGGTCTTGTTTTTAGCGTATCGTTTCCCAATGCAAAGGCCAGGGTTCGACCCCGCTAAAGTCAGAATTTTTTTACTTCTGATTTGGACTAATCTTCATTTCTTGTCTTGGGATTTTGAAAAAGGGTGACTTTGGACCCGTCCTAGCAAATAAAAACCGTAATTCTCAGGCGTAGTAATTTGTAAAAAATTTTAAATTAAACATGTTTTAAACCATTTAAATATCTGAACTTTCTAGTGCTTTGGGGTCTTGTTTTTAGGTTCTGTTTCCCAAATGCAGACGGGCCGGGGGTTCGATTCCCGCTAGTCAAGAAGTTTTTTAACTTCTGATTTGGACTTAAGTACATCAGTTCTTGTCTTGGGAGTTTGAAAACGGTGATTTTGGAGCCGTCCTAGCAAAATCAAAACGCGTATTCTCAGCGTAGTAATTTGATACGCTTAAAATTTAAAACATGCTTTTAAACCCATTATAAATATCTAGTCTTAGCTAGGGCTTTGGTCTTGTTGTTAGCGTATCTGCTTCCTGCAGAAGGGCCAGGGTTCGATTCCCGCTAAAGTCAGAATTTTTTAACTTCGATTTGGACTTAAGTCTATCATTCTTGTCTTGGGATTTTTGAAAAACGGTGGATTTTGGACCCGTCCTACAAAATCAAAAACGCGTAATTCTCAGGCGTAGTAATTTTTGTATAAAAGCTTGAAATTAAACTCCTTTTAAACCCATTATAATATCTATTTTTTTCTTTGCTAGTGCGTTGGGTCTTTTTTTAGCGTATCGTTCCAATGCAAAGGGCCAGGGTTCGATTCCCGCTCAAGTCAAAATTTTTTTAACTTCTGATTTGGACTTAAGTCTATCGTTTTTTGTTTTTGGATTTGAAACGGTGATTTGGGAGCCGTCCTGCAACGAAGCACATAATAAATTTCGATTTTTTTCTGAACCCCCCTTGTTGTTTTCTGGCGTTGTCCGGGGGGTGTTTCGCCTGTCCATACCACTGATTGATATTTTCCTATTAAAAATTCGATCTTTGGTTGGTTTCGCTCACTCGTCGTTGCGTCGGGGCCTGCGGGTTGGCTTGGTCGCTTTATTTAAAGTCCCCCCTGAAATCGTTATATCCTGGTGGGTAGCGAAAATAAAAATTTATTTATTTTTTTTAAGGGGTATTTTTGGGGGGGGACCGGGGGCCCCAAAAAATGTAAAAAAAAACTTTGAACCCCAAAAATTTTAAATCATTCACATTTTGATAGCGAACGAACAAAAAAAAGATGTTACCCAAACCAAATAAAAAAATTTGAAAAAAAAAAAACGCAGCCAAGCTCTCCTTCAAAAGTCTCCGGCTGTAAAATGCTGTGAATATGAATTTGAGCCAAGTTTTTTATTCTTTCTCCTGTTTCGTTTTTAAAATAATAATCATTTCCCCTGTTTGACGAGCGCCAACCCAAACGATTTTTGGTAAAAATAAAATTTTTAAACTCGAAATCTAAAAAAATTCCCTTGGGCCCATTGAATTTGGGTTCAGGGCCAAACCCATTTTTTTATGTTTTCGGTTTTTAAAAATTTTTTACTTTTTTACCACAAAATCTTTGGGCTTGGCGCTCGTCAACAGGCAAAATGTTTCTTACTTATTTTAAAAGCGAAACTAGGGGAAAAAATAAAAGCTTGGCTCACTTCTATATCTCAAGCTTACCCCGGAGACTTTTGAAGGAAGCTTGGCTGCCTTTTTTTTTTTTAAAATTTTTTTTTGTATTTGGTTGGATTATTAACACAACAAAAAAAAAATTGAAAAAAAACAGTAAAACCTTTAAAAATCAAAAGCAATGAATCTAAAAGAAATGCCAAGTTTAAAAATACCCTCCTCGTTTTCGCAATCTTAAAAATACATAAATTCACTTTGTCCTGTGAGGGATCCTTGCAAAGCGTGGCAAAATTTCTTTTGAAAACTATTGTTTTAAATGAAAAAGTTTGTGCAAATTTTTTTTTTCCCACGCTTTGAAAGGGGTCGTCACGGGGCAAAGGTTTTTTATGATTTAGATTGGTAAAGTGGAGGGTACTAAGTTTTGGCATTTCTTTTAGATCTCATTGATTTTGATTGTGAAAGGTTTGACTGTTTTTTTTACAAGTTTTTTTTTTATATGTGGGATCTCTTACTTTTTAAAGTTCCCTTACAAAATTATTTGTTGAAATAAAAATTTTATCAATCGATTTAATTGAATGGTATTCCAAATTAACAAATAATTTAAAATATCTATGGTAAAAAGGGACTTGTTTTTTGAAAACAATGTAGTGTCTTGTCAAAAACATATTTTTGGGGGCTCGGTTTTTAAATTTTCTTGTAAAAGGTTTATATTAAAACCTTTATTTGGAAGCCTTCCAGCAATTTTTTTAAAGACACTATTATGTACGTGTAAAATATGAACATTGTAGCCCCACCCGTTTGGGCAGAATCGCTGGCCGATTGAAACTGATGAATTAGACCGTAGTAGCAGTAGCAGTAGCAGTAGTAGTAGTAGTTGGATGAGCGAAGCAAAGACCAATTTCACTGACTCCCAAAACATTTAGCTCGTTTTTTTTTTTTTTTTTCTGTTTGTTCGCTCTCTACCGGGCAAACGGCATATGCGATCTTGTAAAAATTTGGGGGGACCTTCAAATCTTAAACTTAGACTTGCCACTTTTTTGGGTACAATCAAAAATTTTCTCATGAATTTGTACTTTTACGATTTGTTTCGATTTTTATGCGTTTTTTCTGACTTTTGGGCTGTTTTCTGACCAAACGGGTGGGGCTAAAACGTTTAATTTTAAATTACTTTAAGGTTATGTTGATGTTATGGTGATAAAGAAAAAGTTAAAAAATTTCCCCGAACCCATAAAAAAAAAAGGGTTTTAATAGAATTTTTTTACGGTATAAAATAACAATTACAAGTAAAAAAAAATCTTACAAAAATCCCTACAATGCGTTAAAAAACACTTGAAAAAGTAAAGAGATCCCTCGAAAACAAAAAAACTCAAAACTCTCCATAAACGCGACTAAAAGAAGCTTTTTGTGAGCTTCCTATTGTACTAACGCATGTTTCAAGCCATTTTTTTTTACCAAGAAGGAATGTTTTGTGCCCCAAACCCAAAATTGGCATGTGTTTTGAAAGGTACCTAACCCCCTCGTTTTTGATAGTTTCCAATTCACATCACTTTTTCTTGAGGGCGGGAAAACCTACAAAATCCACCCCAAACTCTGTTTGCTGTATTATACAGCAAACAGAGGCACCTTAGGGGCCTATAATAGGCCCCTAAGGTGCCCGAGTGTGTAGCGCGCCACGGCTTGGCTGCGGGCCGCGGCGCCCTAACGGGCACCTAGATTTACCAATAAGTAATAAAAACAAAAAAAGCAATTAGTACAAATAACACGTGTTCTAGAAGCTATTTTGATTTTTGGATATCAAGCAAATCATTGAAATGGTTTATTTAGGGCAACATTTTCCGGACAAAATATTATCGATCTTCATCATTCAACTTTATTTGTTTCTGAATTTAGTAGTTTAACAGTGTGTTTTGTTTTTTTCGAGCTAATATCTCAAAAAATCTAAATTAATTTTTTGGTGAGAAAAGCGAAGATTTTCAATTTTCAGTCCCCAAAAAAAATTTATCTCTAAGTTATTTTTTTTTTTTTCTGCCCTTTTTTTTTTCGCGCTCTACCTGGAAAACGGCATAGCATCTTGTGAAATTGGAGGGGCCCTTCGAAATCTCTAAACTTAGACCTCCACTTTTTTTGGTTAAATCGAATAAATTTTCATGAATTCGTATTTTTTACATTTTTTCGATTTTTTAAAGAAATTTTTCGTGATTTTTTGGGCCGTTTCTGCCCAAAACGGGGGGGGCTTCAACGTTCATTTTCCCACATGGACTTTAAATTTAAAAATATGATGATTGCCTTTTGAAAAAAAAATTTAAAAAAAGTTAGCCAGAATCCTAAAAATAAAGATTTTAATATATTTTTTTTGGGGTGTATAATAAAATTAAAAAGTAAAAATACAAATTTGCAACAATCACCTAAAATGCTTAAAAAAAAGCACTTGCAAAAAAAAAGAGACCCCACGCATACTAAAATTTTAAAAAAGAGCTCATCCATCACGCGCTAAAAAAAGCGTTCGTGAAGGGGCCTAAAAAATAATTAAATAATAATATATAATATATATATATATGTTTTTACTTTAGATAGAAATTAAAAAAGTCTACACCGGGGTTTGAACCCGGACCTTAGTTTTCCCGGCTATCTCTTACCAAAACTGATCTATGGGGCCCCCAAAAATTAAAACTTTAAATTTTTGGTCTGTTTTGTACTTGTTAAAAACGTGTGTAGAGCAATTGCACTCCTATTAACTACATACGAAATTGACTTGGAAAAATAAAAACCACTCTGAAACCCTAGAGTTGGGAAATATGATTTTTACCTTGGCTTTATAGTAGGCGACTATGAGCTGTTATGTTAGTACTTTAGATGAAAATTAAAAATGCCCATAACTTCAAAAAAGACCAAAAATTAATTGTTTTAAAATTTGGTTGCCGCAAGCTCAGTTGGTAAGAGCATAGCCCCGGGAAACTAAGGGCCCGGTTCAAACCCGGTGTGTCATTTTTTAATTTCTATCTAAGTACTTACATAACAGCGTCATAGTCGCCTACTATAAACCAAAGGGAAAACTCATATATATATTATATATAATATAAGATTTTTTTTTGCTAAGCCGCTTTTAAGGGGATAGTTATTGATTTTAGCATTGCGAAAAAATTTTTTCCCCGACTGGGGTTTTGAAACCCCAAAACCCCCGGGGTTAACGTGCCATAGCCTACCAATTGACTACCGGACCCCAAACAAACCTTTACAAAAATGCTTTTGTTGTGATTTTTGACCTCCATGACCATAAATCCAACAGAAAACTGCAAAGTACTGTAAATCTGAAGATCACATGGATAAATCCAAACAATCTCTCTCCCATGGTTGGGTTATGAATATAAATTTTTTAAGCATAACCCGCTTTAAAACTATTTTTTGTTCATAGCATTGTCGAGAAAATTTGCCCGACTGGGGTTCGAAAACCCCGAACCTCCGGGTTAACGGCCATAGCTCACCAATTGAGCTACCGGGGCCCCCAGAACAAACCTTTTCGAACTGCTATAATCAATAATATATAATATTAAATTTTAATTAATTGTCGAAAAAAGGGCTTTTCCCCGCGAAGAATAAAAAAGGTTCACACTACCCCCCTGCCCGACGTTTTGGAAAGTCACATTCTCCCCTTCAGGGGGGGACGTGTCGACAGGACTTGTTCCTAGGGCCTGTCCACTCGCACAGGCTTGTTGCCTAGGGGCCTGTCCAATTTTGCAGTCTGCGAGTGGACACCCAGGCAACAAGTTTCTGTCGACAAAGTCGCCCCCGAAGATGGGGAATGGACTTCTCCGAAACGTCGGGCAGGGAGGGTAAGTTGAAACCCCCTTGTTATTCTTCGCGGAAAAGCCCCCTTCGACAATAATTATTTAAAATTACCCCCGAAAAATTAAAAATTAAAAAATTATTATATATATATATATATATTAATATCCTATCTTTATTCCAACAACTATATAGTTGGGTAAAGGGGTGTTTCCACCATTGTTCTTGGGCATCCCCGGAATAAGTATCGGTCTGCCAAGCTCGACACATCATTTTCTTGATATTTCTTGATGAAAAAAAAAAAATAATAATAATAATAAAATAATAAAAAAAATATATAATAAAATAATAATATAAATAATAATAAATAATAAAAAAAATAAATAATAATAATTTATTATTATACTATCAACTGCGTTTGTGGATTTCTTGTAGGGTGGAAGGAATTGTGGCGGGGTAGCTACGTGAGGGGGAAGGACGGAAAGGGAGGGAATCGGCCCAAATATCACGAAAATATCGTATTCAAAATCGGGGGGGGGGGGGGGGGGGGGAAATCAAAAAAGTGCGATATCTATGAAAATATTTCTTTAAAAAGTCTCTAAAAAAAACATTAAAAATTTTATGATTTTAAAGGGTTCCCTAAAATTTCTCAAATCGGAGTAGCCGTTTGCCCGGGCGCGGGCCAATTCACGAAAAATCTAATTAAAAATCGAAAAAAATCGTAAAAGTACACAATCATATTACTATTTATTGATTGACCAAAAAGTGGCACGTCTAAATTAAGAGATTTTTAAGGGCCCCTCCCAATTTTCATGAAAATCGATATGCCGTTTTAAAAAAATAGGGGCTGAGATTACATTTGGGTCGTTTGGTCCGAAATTGATTTTTTTGGGTTTTAAAAAGAAGAAAACCCTTCCCCAAACCCTGATCTAGGTGTTCTTCAATTTTTTAGCCGCCTCTTGGAAAAAAAAGGCCGCCATAGTACATTTCAGAAAACGATTAAACTCTGCAATTATTAGTTTAAAAAAAACGAAAAAAATTGGTGTACTAATTTCTATAAAAATATAAAAAAAAATACAATAACCCGAAAAAAAAAATTTTTTAAAAAACAATTTTTTTTCTATTTAACAAAAAAGGCGCTTTTCATTTTTTTGGTGCAGTAGATAAAAAAAATTATCGATAGTAATAAAACTTAAAAAAAATTAACCGGCTTAATTAAATTTTTTACCATCTGAAAAAAATGACCGCTAATAAAAGTTTTTTAAATTGTTTTTTCAGCTAAATTTAAATAAATTACAAATAATAAAATTTTATGATGTACACAATTTTTAAAAAAGTTTGTATTATAGGCCTATATTAATTTAAATATTATTATTTATTTGTCGAGTTTTTAGTTTGTAATTTGCTTGACAACAATTTCTTTTCATTTATCTTAAAAATGCGAAAAGGGGGTCCCATACTATCATTATACAATTAGAGTAATATACTTTTTATGTTTACATGTAATAAATTTTTTAAAAGTCTGAGTGCACATTGCTGTGCACAAGTGATTTGGAAAAGCACCTATCTTTATGAAAGCGATATGCGGGTGCCTCCTGTAATTTTTAAAATCAAAACTTTAGGGTATACCACAAGACCCTTTTTTTCTTTATGGGAATATTTAAATGTAGTCCACAAAAAAAGGATTTGTAGCCTACATATGCAGTTTTCTTACCAAATTTCTACATCTTGGCCCCCATCACACTAAAAGGGACTTTGACCGTCCCTTTGTCATCATCTACTACTCGTCACTTGAAAGCAATATCCCTGACGTTTTGACAAACGTGGGATTTTTCATAAAAATACAAGTTAGATAAATTTTTATGCAAAAAAACCCGCTTTTTCCCCCAAAATGGCCTTTTTTTCATCCACACCTTTTCTTTTTTCCAAAATTTCCCCTTTTAGCCCGGGAGAGTAGCATTTCAAAGAAACTGTGATTTTTTGGGCCCAAATTTACAAACTTTGATCTCAGTAAATGGTAGAAAATTTGGATGAAAAGAACGTAACCCCTTTTTATCCTTGCCCTGGCATTAGCCTTCTTATGTGGTGCTGGTTTTTTCTCTTAAAGTTGGCGGCAATTTCTCTCCTTCAATTTTTTTGGTCCTAACTTCCCGAGCAGGTTATTTTGTCCGTTTACAGTTGCGAATTTGGAAATCCCCAAAGGACAAAAGACCCGATTTGTTCACAAAACCCCTTGACAAAATTTCTTCCTCTGGTTCACCGGGAAAAAGTCTCGGGGTCCCCGTGATTGACATATCTATTATAATGAATAGCAACCCCTCGCCAAAACACTTGTTTGTTTCCATTTTTGCGCTTCTTGGTTTCCAAAAAGGCGCACAAAAACTTCAGCAGGCAACATTGACGACGGTCAGCAAACTGAATTTTAAATTACAACCCTCGTAAATTGGTTTTTCAACAAGTGGTTACATGTTCCCGCTGGTCGGCGAAAAAACCGAAAATTTGTCAAATTAAACGCGAACTATATTTGACTTTGGGGATTTTAAAGGTTTGGGACATACATTTGGCATGTAAAGCTTTCAAGATCGTACAAACCTGGGCGAAAACGAAATCGTCTTCTCCCCAACTCATCAAAAGCTTTACTACTCGTTTTAAAATTTAGTAGACAAGTATAGATACAAAGGGACAAATTTTTTTTTTTGAAAGCCTAACTAATTTTCCACCCAATCGCACCGGGAAAAAGTGAAATCCGACCAAAACACGTACATTTTTCATGTCTAAATTTAGTGCACTCATCATTCAAATTGATCTTCTTTTTTTGTTTTCCATGGCCAGTAATAAAAGTAAAGTTTTTAGCAGATCAAACCTTTAAAAAAAGGTATATTAAGAGTAAAATACGTCTGGTCCGGGGTCATGCGCCCTTTACAATTTATGCACATCACCATTGCACCCAGAACGTGAAGGGGAATTAAGTTGTCGGCTTCCTCGGTGTATGGCGTTCATATTCGGTTCAAACAATCGGGTGGTTACTGAAAGGGACAAACTACTGAAAAAACATTGATTCTTTTTTTTCAAAAATGGGTTTTTCGTAAATTCCAGTATATGGCTAAGTTGTGATTTCTTTTCATGTGAGAAAAAGTATAATGTCGTCTGGAATGAGTTTTAAAAATTTTTGCGTTATTAACAATGAATTTTATTAGGTACAATCTCATACTTTTTTATAGAATATTATCCTTAAGTATTTGGGGTTATGTAAACAATATTATTCTTCCCCCGAGTAAAAAGAAAAAATTCTCCTAAAACGAAGAACAAAATCATTGGCAAAATCCTTGCAAATATTCATTCCTGGGCCTTTCGTGTACATTGCCCCAAGGGTTTAAACATCTACAATGCATATCTTACTGTCTGAAACTGCGGGAACAGCACATGTTTAAATCGTACAAACGTTGTTCTAACCTGCTGAAGAACTTGTATCATTTGGAATTAGCAAGAATCAAAGTACGCCACTTAAAATTAATCTTTTTTTTTACTATTGTTCTTTGGTGAGTAAATTTAGGCTACTCTTTTTGACAGTTCCAAACATACTTTGGAAAATAAAAAATGTCCCCTTGGCAACAAAAACTCGTCAAAGCTTGCCATCTCTATTATATCTAAAAATATAATTTAAAAGAATTTTTTTGATAAGTTGCTTCTCAAATAAAAAAGGATTGTCTTCCAGGGATCTAAAATGCCTGCCTTAACTTTTTTTTACATGGTTGAACATACGAACTGATATCTTCCCAGAGGCTGATATGTTCTTTCAAGTTTATGCTTTATCACACCCGTTCTTGGAATCAACTCGTCTCTAAGGGGCTTAATTCTCACATCGTGGTCGTCCTCACTTGTCTCGTACGGGTTTATTATCGTCGTTTTGGGGGGGGTTTCAAAGAATAAAAGAAGCGGGTCCCCCACGACGACGTAGAGCGATAGAGCATTAGTTACAGGGGGTGATACCCCCTACCTACCACCCGTGTTTGCGAATGAACTTTAAACTTTTCTCGCCCTTTACGAAACGAGCCATGCTCTGTGCAAACTCTAACCCAGGCTTAGATGAGGGACGTCAAATTGGATACGCCCCTGTTATTTTATATAATACCCAAAACTCAAACCGCTTCACCGTTCAGGCTTACAAAAACGCGGTCTACAAACTGTTTTCCCGTAGGAAAGTTTTTTTTTTATATCACGGGGGTAGTAAAATCTTGGTTTTTGGTTTTCCCAAAAATTATTTGCCCATAAATAAATTAAAAATATAATGGGAAAAAAAGAGGGGAAAGGGGCCCAAAATTGACTACATCAGCTCGCTGGTATTTTGAAGGCCACTACGTTGGAAAGCAATTTTTTTTACCTTTGCTACATTCAAATAGCCTAAATCCAAACTATTTTCGCTACCGTTAAGACATTTAGGTTTTTTGTACGAGAAATACATACATTGTCCCTAAATATTAATTATATGGCCATTACAAGTTTTTTTAAATTTAAATTTTTTAACAATACTAAAAACACGGGTCTCTGACGTAAAAACCTACTTTTTACCCCCCCCCCAAAAAAAAATTTTTTTACCCCTTATGTTTTTTGTATGCTTTTTAAAAAAATTTTTCTTCAAACAAAATTATTTCATTATTTTCCCTTTGTTCGTTCGTCGCTACAACGTTTTTTTCTAAAAGCATATTGCGGCCATTTTTTTCCAGATGGCGGCGGAAAAAAATTGAAGAAAAACCAGATTAATTAAATAGATGGTACCAACCGTTTAAAACCAAAAAAACAAATTTTGGCACGCAAAACGAGCCAAAGGGCCCTTTTTTTTTTCCCTCTCAGCCCCCCACTTTTGGCCGTAGAGCGCGAACAAACAAAACAGAAAAAAAAACATTCGGGCAATTTTTTTTTGGGTGTCAGTGAAATTGAAGTCTTTGCTTCGCTCATCCAAAAAACTCGTATCCATAGTTTTATCGGATATTTTAGACAAGAAATTTGTGTCAATAGTTTCCCCTGGACCATTGTCGTTGAACGATCTGGTCGCTCCGGTTACTATACAGGTTGTTTAAAAATTATTGCTGAGTATGCGTTTTATGCAATTCTAGTTATGTAAGTAACCATTCTTAGACGGGGAAATGCAGGCCTTGAGCCGCTTAGGCAGGTTTAGGTCAACAAAGAATCTGAATCATTGATCATGTTTCGTCGCGGAGGAAAGACATCACTGCAACTCCCCAGCGAGTCCACCAAGGACATGCAAATTGCTTGTCTCATACCGGAAGATGTAGCTGCGCACGCCGCCTTCACCGAGTCTGTGCGGCGAGACATCATGCCGCACATACAGACAGCGCTAGCGCAACTGGCTCGCGAACAGCCTAAACCGCGTCAACCGGTCGACTATTTGAAAAGCAAGTTGGGTTTCGTCCCAGCGCCCGCACAACAGTTCCAGGAAATCAAGGATCGGGTTCAGATGGAGAACATACGAGTGAGTAGCCTACTGGGAATAAAAGTCAACTATTATTGATTGATACCTGCAAACGATTCGATATCGATCAATGATCAATAATGTTTTTATCTTTATGTACGAACATTATGGAATCACCGGTAATCATATCATCATGGATCTACAACTTCTTCTCATTTTTTAAAAACCTCTCTTACCTTTCGATGGAAAAGAGAAGAGACTTTGTTCCCATGGCTATGAGACGGTACATTGATATTTTATTTGCCTTTATTGACCATTTTTTAAATTTACCAAATATTATGTGGATTATAATTTTCAAAATTATTTTCAAAACAATGTTCTTGATATTCAGCACAAATTTTGTCCGATCCGGTCAGTTTTGATTAGAAAGAACCGCACCGACTGACAAAGATAATGATGTACCTGAAAGCCGTCCCGGATTTAAATTGTACCTGCTTCTGTACCGGTACGTTATCCAAAATATTGATTTTCTCCGGTCCCTGTTACCCGATTTTGGTTTTGAAAGCATAAGTATCTGCGTCTGAGCTGAGGTACATCTAAGTGTGGTCCAAGTTTAGTTCTAAGATGTACCGTTTTCTCTGTAGGCTCTTATTTCTCTCCGTCAGAATCCCCCATCCAGCTAGCCACCCACTCAGCCAGCCACCCACTCAGCCAGCCACCCACTCAGCCAGCCAGCCACTCAGCCAGCCACCCACTCAGCCAGCCACCCACTCAGCCAGCCACCCACTCAGCCAGCCACCCACTCAGCCAGCCACCCACTCAGCCAGCCACCCACTCAGCCAGCCACCCACTCAGCCAGCCACCCACTCAGCTCAGCCACCCACTTAGCCACCCACTCAGCCAGCCAGCCACTCAGCCAGCCACCCACTCAGCTAGCTACCCACTCAGCCAGCCAGCCACTCAGCCAGCCACCCACTCAGCCAGCCGGAAGGTTTTCCACGATGTTGAGGCACTTTTTTTAAACACAGAACGGGTTATCGAATTGGGCTGATTTTTTTTTGTGGGTCATGGACCACATATCAGGTCATACACCTAGTTTCCAGATTGTAAATCTTTCGGGGCGGCGTGTGCAGATAGCTGAAGCTGAACACCCCCCAACTCGGATAGAAGTATACAGGGTCAAATTAGTCGTTAAGCAGTCGCGTGCGCTTGGCTGCGGGCGAACGGCCATCGCCCTAGATAAAGCCCGAGGAAGACGACTGATAAGCCGTCGAAACATTGTTTAAAATCTTATTGAGCGAGCGTCTCCACTTTACTCATATGGCTCGAATGTCCGTTTTTTTTTTGTTTTTTTGTTTTTTTTTCCTGTTACTGCTTCGGTAGGTCGCACAGTTTCTCTGATCGACCTGAAATTTTGCACACATGTACATACCACCTAGGCGGGTTGCTGTATAGTTTTTGAACAAAATCCGATCGTTGGTTATAAAAAATTTACAAAATATATAAACATGTTCCGATCGTTATGAAATTTTGCAGGGTCAATAAGTACAACATTCTCTCCTATTTTACAAATTTTCAGCTAAATCGGTCAAGACCTTAAGTAGTGTAGATAGAAATAACAAAAGTAACGTTACCATGGCAACGAAAAGTCGCACGCTATGCACTGCCACCTAGAAGTAATCAAAATACTATTGAGGAAGCAGTGTATTATTTGTTATCAAAGAGTTAAAATAGTTTTCCCAAAGAAATGATGTCAAGGTCCTCTAGATGGCGGTGGATTTTATCCATTCTCTCTTATTTTACAAATTTTCAGCTAAATTGGTCAAGACCTTAAAGACTTATTGGTATGTAACATTATGGGAATGTCGTACTCGGGTCGTGTTGCACGTACCGGTGCTCGCTCAACAACGCGACGGGACTTTAGTGTTTTCCTAGTTTATTCATTAAAGTTCAGTGTATAGTCCACTAGAGTAATTACAACTTAATTATAACTTGTTCACTCAGTTCAAAGTCCATGCTCCAGCATTTGGTCGTAACCACTCTTCTGCAACAGCCCTTAAAACCCCTCTTACAACTCCCCTAACTACAGTGCGAGTCCTTGTGTGTGTTCTAGCACGAGACATTACTAGCGCTTGTGATCAAACTTCGCGCCCAGTTGGAGCGGCTGGAACAAGCGAAGAGAACCAGGGATGCAGAGTACACGACCTCGGTTGCCTCCCAAGAGCCAAACTCGCCGTTGACATTGAATCCACGATTCCAAGAACAATGGAACAGGTTCTTTGTACCCAAGTAGAGGATTTCTCACACAATAAACGACTAAATAAACGACTAGCTTACATCACAAGTTGAGAAATACGTAATTAAGTTAGATAGGTACAATGGAACCGGTTCTTTGTACCCAATTGTCTTTAATTAAATTATTTTTTTAATGGGAAAGTTATTGGAATAAAATTTTGAAACCAATAATAGTTAGGATTGTTGTGGTCACAGCTTATTGTTCTTATTTGATACACCAGAGGTGACTGCATGTGATACGTGAATAAGAAACATAATTGAGATTTAAATTCTAAATTTAATTCATTCATTATGTTTGGGCGTAGGCGAGGTAGTCCTACAAGACCTTTTGTAGGGCGAGGGGTGGCTACAAGATGACTATAGGTGTGCAATGAGGGGGGTGGGGGGAATGTATTTTAAGAGAAATCGAGATTTCCGTGAGAGGCGGAGAGGTTAGGGAAACCGAGCTGCGAAATACACTGAAATCACTTTGCTGTGCTGACTGGGCTAGGTAGCAGGGCGTCACGCGTGTCGGTAAACTCAGCTGGGCGGCGAGCGTCGGTGTCGAGGGCGATTAATGGTGAAATATATACACTGCTATTTGCCAGGTACCGGTACACTGTTGACGTGTACACTGGCGAGGAGAGTGCGTAGAACACACACGCGTTCTCTGCGAGTGCGAGATTTTTAGAGCTGAGAGTCCGACAGAGCGACTGAGAGTGCACTGGTTGCGAGTTGCAAACATAATGCTGACAAACACATTTTTGCGGGCAGTGACACAGAATACATCACAGCCAGCGGGAAAGGATGGAAATTGAAAGGAAGGCCGAAATAGTGGCGTAAACATACCGGAGGAACATTTGTGGAAGTATAATTCGACACATAACTCAAAAATGGGGAACATGAAGAATTCAAAGTATGGGAAAACTTTTGGAAGAACAAGAAAATTAAAGCGATCAAGCAAACTAAGAATCAAAACTAACTAAAACAGAATTCTGTTTTAACCCAGAGATTTAAAACGAATTACTAATAAAAACAAATTTATGAAAAACTGTACAAGGGAGTTTATGTGCAATGCGAGTACGACAGGAAGACTAATGAGCTCGTTCACAGGCCTGGTGTAAGAGCCTGACGGCGTACATATAGAGGCAACACGAACAATGCCATCGCGACCGGGATGCAGGTTGGTTACACGTCCAATCGGACAGGAAAGAGGGGTGCTTGAGGCTTCAAGCAAGAAGACCTCGTCTCCGAAGGTTCATGTTGTTCTTGGTCCATTTTCCGCACTGCATCCGAGTATGTAGATACTTGCGAGACCAACGGGTCCAGAATGCGTGTGTAATAGTCTCAACCAATGTCAGCGTGACAAATCCAATGTTTTTGGGCTCGATGTGTTCGGGCGGAGCAAGTAGCGGCGCACCGATCAGAAAATGACCTGGGATCAGAAAGTCGGGCCCATCAGCCGAGTCTTGAGAAGTAGCGCAAAGCGGGCGGCAATTCAGAACAGCCTCGATGCGCAAGAATAGTGTAGCGTATTCCTCGTGCATATGAGGGGTATCAGATATGAGACGGCGGAGAAGAGACTTGGCTGATTTCACACCTGCTTCCCACAGGCCACCAAAGTTAGGGGAATGGGGTGGATTGAAGTGCCAGGTGATTTTTCGACTTGCAATGTAATTTAGTCAGAAATTGAGGTTTTAGATTTGGCGAGGAAATCTTGAATTTGGTAGCCATGCATATAAATAGGCATACGTAACCCTTTGTACTTCGAGCATTTCTTTGGTTGCTGGTTTTCACTGCGAGTGGGCCAGCATAGTCAGTTCCTACGCGAGAGAAAATACGAGAGGGTTTTGAACCACACAGAATCCAGAGTGAGAGTAGAGAGGTATGGCAAAGTTGTCTGAACGAGCCGAGATAGCAAGAGCACGGGTTACAATTCCAGCTTTGGTATCGTTAGTGGCTTGAGAGGAGATACCTCGCTTCTTGCTTGAAATAGCGTGACGTGAGATGTGGAGCTGGATTGGGTGTGCAAGTAGAGTACTGTCGCGTAACCCTTCTTGGAGGCATCACAGAAACCGACCAGCCTGTAGGTGCAACAATTGTCAGGGAAAGTGCGTGGTACACGGAAGGAGGAGAGCTGTAAAACGTCGGAAACTGCGGACAACCAACTCTGAGTGAGCTGGTCGGGGAGTGGGTCATCCCATTGAAATGGGAGTAACCAGAGTGGTTAGAGGAACATCTTCATCCAGCACACGAAGGGGGTGAGGAAGTCGAGCAGATCGAACATCTTGGCTAGGTAGGAGAGAGTCGACCACTTGGTGACAGATCCGGAAAAGGGTTCAGTATGGAAAGAGAAGCAGTCGGAATGACGATCCCACAACAAGCCCCTTACCTTACCTACTTTGTACTTACATACCTTTTTCCACATTAGAGAAACCAAGGGGTGTTTCTAGGTGCTCGTGAGGAAGCGTTGTTAAAGATTCAGAAGCATTACTGGCCCATTTCCTGAGTTCTTCCAAGGGCAAGGAGGGCTTGCATTTCAGATTCCAGGGAGCTGGCCTGGGCTAGATCACTAGCTCCGGACACGAGATCGTCGATGTACATCTGATACCCGATTGCTTGAGCAGCAAGTGGGAAGCGATCTCTTTCGGCGGCTATCAGTTGAGAGAGTACGCGTTGTGCTAAGAACGCAGAGGACGTGAGGCCATATGTGACCGTGTTGATGTTGGTACTCGACTACAGGAGAGTCAGGTGATGGTCCCCAGAAGATACGTTGGTGACTCCGATCTTCCGATGAACAAGGATTTTCCCGGGAAACATTTGTCGTATATCCACGCAGACGGCAAAAGCATGAGTCCTGAAGGTTGTCAGGATGGAAGGAAAATTGGCTTGCAGCATGGGCCCCCCTGAGGAGGTTGTGGTTGAGAGATAAGCCATTCTTGTCTTAATAAGAGGCGTTGAAGACGACGCAGAGTTTTGTGCTCGAACTAGTCAGTTTGTGCACACAGTGGGAGAATTACATAATCTGCAGGTTGTGGTGCAGGTTGAAATGTGTTAAAGATGCAGCGTAACCCTTTTATGAAAAAATGGTATGCGTCATCCTCGCTCTAAGCTCAAGTAACTTTGAAGAGGGGCGGAAGGGTTTGGGAGCAGAGAGGTGAAGTCGGGGGCCCTTAAAGGGGAAGAGCGACGGAGTAGAGTCCGTTCTCAACATAAGTGTGTGAAGACATGAGTGTTCTTCACATAACTGATCTTCTGGATCCTTATGTTGAGGGCGCGAAAATCTCCCAAAAGAGACAGAAAGTGGGGTCTAACCCCGGGGAATTGCGAGCAAGATAGCGGGGTGTGGGGGAGAGCTTCCGATGTTTTGAACGGGCCCATGATCGCCCAGCCAAAGACTGTTTTTTCAAGAGCAGAGGGAACTGCCTCTGATTATCTCGCCTTGGAGAACGTCGAGGTAGAGATCAGCTCCTAGGAAGAAGTCGACCTGATCAAGAGATGTTGAATCTATCGTCAGCTAGAGAGGCCACGATATTTCTCGAAAACATAGAGAGGTACTGAACTGGCAAGCATGTGGCCAGTGATGGTGGACATAACCAGAGCTTGAACACCAAAGGTGTGATAAGGTTCAAAGCGCGAGGCGATGTCACAGTGAAACGACGCCATGCACTCGCGCGGAAGCGTGTCCGATGCCGGATAATTCCATGACGCGGGAATGGAGTTTTAAGCCAAGACGACTTGAAAAGAGAGAGTGTGATTGCAGAGCCTTAATCGATGACCGCGGAAAGGGTTGATATCTACCAGAATTATCTTTGATCAGACCATGCAGTATATCCCAAGTATGGCAGTGCATTTGGGGGGCCTGACTGATTTCTAGTTGGTAACCCAGTGCAAGCCCCACTGTAGGTTTGTTACCCTGCAGTGGGCAATTTGTCAGCTGGGGCGCTGACAATGGGGGGGGTGATTTTCCCTTCCCTGTGTAAGGAGCACCTGGTGGCGGAACGTATGGCAAGTGCCATGTTAGTTTTGTGATTTAGCAAGGCTCTTTGCGTCAAGAGATTTCTTAGATTTTAAGTGTTTTAGCAAAATATTTGCTAGCGTCGACGCCGTTTCTTGTTGTTGAATGTAATGACAAGGATAAACAATAAATATAGTGCAAAATGTGATACCCGTGTAAAAATTGGCAATTTTTTAGTTTATTTGATGATTAATTCGAAAATAAATGGCTACCTACATGAAGAATTCTTAGTATTTAACTATTAATTAATCTACAATTTATTAGTTAATTAATTAATTAGATAATTAATCCCAAAAAATTTGAAGTGAGCCTAAATTTGTCAAGTTTGGTATCATTTGAAACCATTTATCATTGACAT
Organism: Sweltsa coloradensis; assembly: GCA_024449915.1. Taxonomy (NCBI): domain Eukaryota; kingdom Metazoa; phylum Arthropoda; class Insecta; order Plecoptera; family Chloroperlidae; genus Sweltsa; species Sweltsa coloradensis. The sequence goes on from JAMZAV010001163.1 coordinate 38,655, forward strand.
TAAGGGGAAAATAAATTGGTAAAATATGTTGAAATACAGGTAGGCCTATGTTAGATTTTGGTGTTTTTTTTGTACTTTTTGAACCATAATATCTACCGGTACTTCAATTAAAATTTACTTGTAAACAATGATTACACTGTGTTCACAAATGAGCAGTTAACTAATATTAATGTATCATCCTTAATTTTTCATTAATACAAATTACAATATTGCGTAAAGATGTCTAACAGAAGTACCGTACAAAATGTGATACATCTAAAAACATTTGCAATCTTAGAGGTTATGTAACAAAAATATCGAAAATAACTAGCTACAAGTGCAGTTCTTAGAATTTACTATTTAGCTATTAATTGAATAATTAAAATTAATTAGTTAATTATAAGCTCAAAAATTTGTAAATGATTATAAATTTGTTGTTAAGTATCATTTGAAAGCATTTTCCATTGATAAATCGGTAAAATATATTGAAAAATAAATATGTTATAGTTAAAGATGGCACTTGACCAGTCAAATTAAAATTGGTCAATTGACCAAAAGCTGGTCAAATATAAAAAAGGTAAATTTTGCTTGTAGAGGCCTATTGTGGCAGGATACTTACGAGACATTGCCTGCAACCAAGTTTGGCTTTGTAAATCAGTATTTTTAACAGAATAGGATAGATGTTAAATAAATAAATAAATAAATAAATAAATGTTCAATGGTGATTATAATTATTGTTGAAAATGAGTGGATTTACTAGCATTTTGTGTGCTCGCTGTCGAAAAGTATTAAGGGCAACAACAGTGAATTGTAAAATTTCAAATTTGTATGGGAATGTAACAAAAGTTGACTTTCATTTGAATCTTCTTCTGTTTTGGGGAATGGTCGTGGGGCTCGAAGCCTCTCCCCTGGTAGTTTTAGTGCCTGGTGCGAAGCACCTATAACTAAAAATCTGATGTGTGCCAGAGTTGGGCGATGGACAGCGTCCTTGCGCTGCATGGTAATTGGTGACAGGCACCATTGATTTCGGTAAAATACCGCCGGAACTTGAAAATGGCAACAAACTTCTAGGATTTGCATCCGTGGCAGAAAAGTCCCCACAAGAGACACCCAAAGGAGAGTTTTTTTTTATCGTCACGGAGGTCTTAGTCGTGGGTCCACTACCCCCCACTCGACGACGACCGGCGATGAGACTTTGACGACCCCGCAGAAGCCGTGCCTGACGACGTGGAGGCAAGAAATGAGGTCCAAGAGCTGCAATGGGCGCGGGAATACGCCCGCTTCTTCTCGGAATAATGTGGGCAAGTGCAGAAACCTGGGGATTTGGTACGCTTCTAGAGATGCGAAAAAATCTGGCAGCTTGTGCAGCAATGCATTGGTCGAGGGTTTTTGCAGACCGGGGTCAGCGTCAACCTCAGACATTCGTGTCCAGCGAGGGAGAGAAAGGGACACACAAAGAATCTTGTTTTGCACCACTTGTAGTCGGTTTGCGGTGGGATGCTGCACATCCTCCCCAGACAGGAGATGCATATAACGCCGCTGAACGGTTTACAGACGTGTAGGGGCGGAGCTTGGCCGTTACCGAGAGCTGTGCATTCCGAAAGAAGGGGGTACAGAGAGACGAGTTTACCGGTTGCCTTCTGAGTTGCTGACCGGATATGTGGGCCCCACGTAAGTTTACGGTCTAAAGTTATCCCCAGGCATCTTTTGGGTTTCGGTGCCCAGGGTATGGCGACATCATTGAGACGTAACCGAGGAGGAGGCCGTTTTCTAGACCATGAGAAGGAGTACTTAAAGTTTTTCTCCACATTGAGGGCCATGCGTGAATTTGCGTACCAGTCTGAAATAGTGTCAAGGTAACGTTGTCCAACGCGAACTGCGATCCTGGGCGACGATTAGTTGACAGAGCCACGAAGTCATCAGCAAACATTGCCGAGGTAACCCCTTTCCGGCGGAGGTGGCATGTCGGCTGTGAAAACTTTTAAAAGAGCAGGGCTCAGCACCGAACCCTGAGGTACTCCGGCAAGAATTGGGCGCTGTGAGGAGGAGACAGAATTTTTTGATACGTAAAAAGTACCTCAGTGAGGAAGGATTGAATAAGCAGGACTAGATAATCAGGGAACTGAAGTGTACAAGTTTGTGAATGAGTCCAACATGCCACACACGATCAAATGCCTTGGAGACGTCAAGGAATACCGCCGCTGACGCACAGCCGCTGTTCCAACCATCTGTTATCTTATCAGTTTATCTCGTTAGCTGTTGTATTGTGGAGTGCTTTGCTCGAAATCCAAATTGTTCGTCCGGGAGAACGTTCGAGTCGTCTATGTGACGTTGTAGACGGACTAGGATGACACGCTCCAGAATCTTGGATAACAAGACAGGAGGCTGTGGGCGATAGCTCGTAGGGTCCCGAGCAGATTTTCCCGGTTTCAGAAATGTAATGACCTTGGCATTTTCCAAAAAGCTTGGGAATGTTGAAGTTTAAGAACTGCATTGAAAATAGATGTATCGTGTTTGCTGCTCGCATTGACCAATTGGAACAACTTGTGCCGTGATGTCATCATCTCCTGGAGCCTTGTTGTGTGGAAGGTCCTTTGCAATCTGGAGCAGTTCCTCAAATGTGCATCCCCTCCATCTGGTAGAGGGAGTGGAACGTGGTGAGTTTGTGACCACTGGAGTACTTGCTCCCCCACTTGTGGGGGTAGAGGCTGTGGGTGGGTTCAGGTAAATGCGCCTCCAGCGAGTCTGCCAGGACGTTCGCTTTTTCCACAGAGCTGCATGCCAAGATTTGTGGTCCCTGAATCGGTGGGTCCGCCTGTTGGAATACGTTGTAGGGCACAAGCCCTACGCCAGTAAGATTTCCGAGACATCGAGACCCGCTACCCTAGTATCCCAGAGTTTTAGATCGGAAGGCCGCAAAATCACGCTTGAGAGCTGTTGATGCTCTGTTGTAAGCGGTCTTGTCATGGGCAGAGTGAGTGCGTTGCCAGGTACGTCGTAGGCGATTTTTGAAGGTTACTGAACGGCGAAGTCCTTCTGGCAAATCATACAGGGTAATGCGGCCACGAGAAGAGGTCGGTGTCGAGGTAGCAATTGCCTCTTGGATCAGTGAAGTGATAGATTCTACCGCTGCATCCACGTCAACCGTAGAAGTTAAAGGTGGCGGGTCTTCAGGGAGACCTGCGTCAAGATGAGCGCGGAAAACATCCCAGTCAGCCTTGTGAAAATCAGGTCGTTGACACGGCGGGGGAAAGAAGGAGTCTGTAACCTAGATTGAGGACCACGGGATTGTGGTCTGAAAGAGAAACTGGGTATGCCTCAGGTTGTACGAGCAACGATGTTGGCCAACACGCGATGTCAAGGACGTCGGACGTCCCACGGCTTCACCAAGCGGAAAGTGCGTCGGGTCAAATGGACCTGCCAAAAACGTATGTGCTACGTCACGCGGTCACGCAAGGCGTTTCCTGCTGTGTTTGGGTGTCAGGGAATTCCCAAAACGGATGTTTAGAATTAAAATCCCCCATGAGGAGGTTGTATGGGGGAGGCAAATAGGATATCAATGTCAGCCACATTAAGTCTTGTGGTTGGTCTCTTGTACACTGAAATAAGTCGAGGTGGCACCTGGGGTATGAACCTGGACACCAACCGCCTCAAGTGAGATCAAGCGGAATAGGTATTGAAAATGATCGACCTGTGTACTAATAAGAATGGCCGTCCCTCCTGACTGTCCCAATCCCAGGAGCGACCACCCGGGCCTCACGATAGACCTTTTGATTCGCCACTTTCCAAGATACTTGAGGAGCTAAACCAGGTTTCCTGTAAAAGTGCTAGATGAATATCATGTTGACGCATGTATAGGAGAAGTTCGGGTGTCTTGGATTTAATTCCTCCACCAGCATTCCAGGTAAGAATGTGCAATCCGGGGGGTCTAAGGACCAATGAAGCGTCCTTCCACTAGAGAGGCAATCGTGGTTACCATCATGGATATAATTGGGTCCGTGGTCATGGACGCCAGAGCTTTTCAAATATCCAAGATCATACCATAAGTGGCAGAACTCATAGGTGGTGGTGACTCCGTAATGGGTTGCGGAGGAGATCGTGCAGCTCTGGGAAGGTCGCGGGTCATCTGGGTGGGAAGCTGTACCATAGTCCTACCCTTTTGATGGTGAATGGCTGAAATGTGAGATCTGGAAAGACCGCTGCACTGTATGATTAGCCCGGACGACCTTGGCAGCTGGAAGCGGACGAGCTATCGGACGCTCTCGTGGGATGGTAGGCTTCAGGTGCTGCGACGCTGCCCCTAGATATGCCGGGCACTTCCTATAGAATGCAGGGGGGGCGCCACCACAGGTTACACACTTTGCGGGCACAAGGGGTGACTTCTTACAGTCGCGACCACTGTGGGCCTTTAGCACACTTGAAGCAGCGAGGGCCCAACCATTGCAGAATGTAGAGGTGTGGTTAAACCTCTGACAGTTGAAGCACATTGTTGGACCCTTTGCACCTTTGTAAGGCTCAACTGTAACCCGGGAAAGTCCTAGGACACGCAGATCTACCAGCACGATGGAGCGTCAGGTGACACCAGAGTCGTTACCACGAACAGCGGTATCGGGACGTGCTGAGGACCCGGTCCAGTCATCTGGGTGACCGTACGGACTGCGTATCCTCCGTCGACTAGGTCATTACGGACATCATCAGCTGATTGGCGGGCAGACAAAACGCCTGGTTTTTACCTCACCCGTTGGATATGTGTGGAATTGTACCTTGCGGTGACGTAAGGTGTCGGACAGGGTGCGGAAGTCATCGATAGACTTCACTTTTATAGCAAAAGAATCCACGCGCGACGCGATCGTGAATCCATGATCAGCCACAACAGACTTAACAACAGCGACAAGGTCGCGGTAGCGTTCAAAACCATAACCACTATTGGCGGCGTATGAACCTTTTTCGAAGGTGTGACGGTGACAGGCAATACACCGTCCATAGCGTCCTGTTGTTCATAGCCTGAGGCCTGCGACTCCAGCGAGTCGGGCGTGGTATCGTCCGTCCGAGGACGGCAAAACGATTTTTAAGTGGGAATGGTGACTAAGTCATCCTTAGGCCTGACCATCGTGGAAGCACCCGACGTTTCTGGGTTGGTTGGTTACCTCTCGACATTTGCGTTGTGCCTTTTGGGGGACGAAATACGTTGACGCTTAGGCGCCTGGAGGTATTAGTCCAGGGTCCCTTATCCTACTGAAAATCTTATCCATGTGAGACTATACTCAAGTTCTCAACGCACTTACCGCAACCGGGCACGAACATGCGTATCATACACAATAAAAATAACACTTCTCCACACAGAAAATTAAAAAAGTAAATAACTTCAAGAAACAAAAGAAATCAGCAGAACCAAACAAACATCTATGTATTGTTAATCACAGATTGGCGTGTCATCAAAAACTTATGTTAAATTGGCACTGGTTCGACACTAAAATGTACCATAAAACGGCGTTGCGAATACTCACTAACGATATCACAGCAACACCATCTTGTTAGCAATATGTTACCAGTGGCGTAGCTACCGCCCCCGCAGCCCCCGCGACTGCGGGGGGGCCCTGGCCTGACTGGGGCCCTCGGGGCCCCTTCATCTTTCGAAATGAATTTTAAAGTAAAAATCTCTCGCAGAACTTACCCCCAAAATTACATCTTTTGTAAAAAAAAAAATAGGCATTAGTTTAAGTTGACAAAAGAGAAGAATGAACTGTGATAACCAATTTTACACATATTAACTTCAAAAATGCACACCTCTAAACAATTTGCACAATTTTGTCAAATCACCCGAGTTGAACATGGCCAATCATCTGTGACATGACTACTGTCACTTCTGTCATTTTTATTTTTTAATTTTTGGATGAGCGAAGCGAAGACTTCAATTTCACTGACCCCCAAACAGTTAGCTCCAGTGTTTTTTTTTTTTTTTGTCTGTTTGTTCGCTCTCTACCGGGCAAACGGCATATCCGATCTTGATGAAAATTTGACAGGACCTTAGAAATCTCTGAACTTGAGGTGTATTGTTTTTGGGTACAATCGAAGAAATATTTCTCATGAATATCGTACTTTTACGATTTTTTTTGCGATATTTTCGTGCCATTTGGGCCAATTCTGACCAAAACGGGAGGGGCTACAACGTTCATATTGTACATGGACATTAAGGTTATGGTGATGTAGTACCTTTTGAAAGAGAAAGTTGGTAAAGTTAGCCAGAATATATAGAAATAAAGCTTTTAATATAAGTTTTTTACGGTAAATAATAACAAATTGACAAGAAACAATAGAAACTTGACAACAATCACCTACAATGCGTAGGCAGCAAAACAAAGCATTTGCAAAAGTAAAGATATCCCACGCAAACTAAAAACTTAAAAAAGCTCATCCATCAACGCGGCGGGACTTTAGCGTTTTCCTAGTGTAGAGAACTGGGTCGTATTAGTAAGATTCCAATTCCAGATTATTTTGAACGGGGATATTTACAAAATGCCTTTTCTCATTTCACTTAGTATATAACGCGGTCCATTACACTAATAAATCATGACAACCCTTCTGTTGTCTGACAGAGGGATGTTTCGATGATGGCATGCAATTATTAGTTCATTGACATTTCATTCACACTTCAAGTGATCCTATGACAATGACTTCACACCCATTTTAATCAACATCATCAACATCATCAGTATTATCATAAGTAGGTTAGTGATTATTTTTTATATTATTATTTAAAAGCGATGCAAGTAATCCATCCACTGTTGTAAAATTTTTGTCGTTAGATTTGTTGATTGGTGTGTGTACGTAAATGTATGCAAGTTTAAAAATGTGTATTTTCTGGGGTGTTTTTATTTATCATTATTGGTGTTGATATTATTAATATAACATAATGGTTTTAGTAAATAAATGTATTAGGGATGTCATCGAAATCGCGTTTTTTGGCCCTCAAACATAATGCAGGGCCCAAATTTTTTCACCTCGGTGTAATGCCTCCGGGGCGGGGCTTCGCCCCAGACCCCGGCTATTCCGCGCAAGTTGCGGGAGGGCCCAGGGAATGTGGCTACGCCACTGTATGTTACAACAAAAATTTTCACTAAGAACAACTTTTAAACATGATAAATGTGAAAAATCAACACTTCATATGCAATCACTGAACTGAAAAGTCACAATGCACAGCCTTCTCCCTTCATTTGAAGAATGAGTGATGCCAAATAAATAAGTACTACAAATATTACTTTAACCAATTATTTGACTCAAATATTACTTGGCCAATAGACAATATTTGACCGGCTTGCCATCCCTAACGGTAGGTATCGAAGATGTAAATTGTAATATAGTATTGTAGGTACAGTACATTACAGTGTATCAGTATTGTTGAATACAGAGAGAATATATCATGCAAATATGAAACTCTTATTTTTAGCTAGACAAATGATATAGGAAAATTCAAAGCAGTCAAGATTCTAGTTATGCAGTTATCAATTATTTATTTTAAGTTTTACTAATAATTACAACATTGATTTGCAGAACACTCCACTTATGGCAGATTACTGTTATTTGTCAGCTCTGGCCCGCAATGTTCACCACATTGCCCGCTGTACCCCCGACAGTTTGTTATAGTCTGCCAAGTCCCGCCACACAATTCTACTTAGACGCCACCGATGAACAACACCCCTAGGTCGTGACGTTACAGCGCAACGATTCCTAACCCGAACTAAACACGAGTCACGTGGGAATGCTGCAATTTCTTGATCAGCCACTTCACGAAGTTCTTGAGGCAAAATATCATTTTTCCTAATGGAGTTTATTCGTAACCTATCCACAGCAAACTCTTTCACCATTTTTCTTCGCTTCACATCTCGAATCATTCGCCAATCTGTGTATTGTGTTCGCACTTGTTGAACCTGAAGACAAACAATGAAATAAGTTTGATAGTACTACAGGTTTATATTCTTCCCTTGCCCACCGATAGTCCAACATCTGTGTTTTACATTTGTTTTTACTTTTGAAAAATAAATTTGTTATGTTCTTTCATTCAATTTTTTATTCATGAACATGCAATAATACAATATTTAATATACAAACAGGTTAAGCCCTATACAAGTATACAAGTAAAACAAAGACAATCAGTGTAGATTGTGCCGCCTAAATAATACAACAAAAAGATCCCAAAACATTAAAATAACAACATAGGGCTAATAAAATATAGGCAGATAAAATTCAAGGTCGTCAAAATATACTAAGATACATAGGCCTACATAAACAAAACAAAATTATACACCTCTATGAATACTAGAGGCTTACTTTAAAAAGAACGCGTTCTTGTGAACGCGTTTTTTTTGTGAACTTTTCAGTGAACTTACTCCTTTTTTAAATGAATGAACTTGAACTTTTAAAAGTTCTTTCCGAGAACAAACTTTTCAGTTTTAGAAAGTTCATTTGAAAGTTCTTTCCGTGCGTCAAGCAGCCATCGACTCGCCGCCGTCGACGCTTAAAAACAATAAAAAATCGTTGTTCCATCGTAGGCCTACGTTGACGCACGTTCAGCTGTTTTTGACAAGGTCACGCACGATTCACAAAGTTAAAACGATGCACGCCAACTAATTCGGAAAAATATCTTGGAAGCCTAAAATGCTAAGTATCTGCTCTAATTTTACAAGCTGGTCGACGAGAATGTAGTACAAATCATCAACACGATCAAAGACAGTTCAACACTTTCGTAAGATTCAAACTCACGAGTAGTTTGGTACTCGAACACCCCTAATGTTTTCCCTCGTGTTTTTCTTCATTTTACGCCAGCCTTTAATAAAATAGTGATTATTTTACAAAAGAACTTTTAAAAGAACTTAGTTCACATTTTAGACAAACTTGAACTTTTCGAAATTCTAGGGTTTAAAAGAACTTTTAACTTTTTAAAAGTTCATTATTTGAGTTGTGAACAGAACTTTTAAAAAGTTCATTTTAAAAAAGAACTGCCCCAACACTGGCCATGGCCTAGCAGCCACATGTGCGACTTGGAGCTACCCTTAACCCCTGTGGTCAGAGCATTTGGCCGAAGACGGGCGATGCTTGCGCGCGATTAGGAATAATACAACTTTAATAGCCCCAATCTCTCACTTATCACCCAATTTAAGTTCATTATCTTGAAGGAACTCCTCCATGGTGTAGTAGGCTTTAAGAGTCAATAATGCTTAAGTTTACTTTACTTAAAAATGTTATTAAATCTTTAAATTTCTGGTCCGGCAATTTATACTAGTTACTATGCTGCTACAACGACGATTTTACTTATTTATTTCTTTCCCTTACATAATTTAGTACAAGCTCGTCAATTAAGATAAAATAATAAAATTCAAAAACAGCGACCGTAAACCAGTTATTACAAATTTACATAAAAACAAACTCAAACAATTAGTAAGATGTACCGTACATAAAAATATATCAACTGAGTAAAAATTTTTTTAAAAATGTCTCGAGTTTCCTTTTAAAATCTACCACACGTTTAATATCTTTTAGGTGTTAGGGCAAGCAATTAAAAAGTATACTGGCAGCACAGGTTGGGCTCTCTTCATAAGCAAATCTTTATTTTGTCTAGTGTTGTAACTTTGCATTTAATTTTTTATCACTGGTTTCTGTGGTTTAGACATCATGTAGTTTTAAAAATATAAACATGGAAATGTAAGAATACTGGTACTCAGATTTTTAAAATGCTCCTTCCAAGATTGCGACTGTTTTAATTGGATGAGCGTAGCGAAGATTCCATTTAACTACACTGGAGAAAAAAATCTTTTTTTTTTTTTAAATCTTTTTTCTGTTTGTATTTTTGTGTGTCTGTTAACTTGATTCCGGCTAAACCGATACTCCAATTACTATGAAATTTTATAGGGACTTTTGAAATCTCTGAACTTAGAACCACCACGTTTTTGAGCACAATCAAAAAATTATTTCTCGTGAACATCGCAATTTTACGATTTTTTTCGATTTGTAAGAAATTTTTTCGACACACACAACACCTACATGTTTTATCCGATTGTAATGATTTTTTCACAGAACCTTTATTTTATGAATTAATATATTCGTGTGAAATTTGAGCGTTATCCAAAAAAAAAAATTGAAAATCGCAATTTTACGGTTTTTTTTTTACTTTTAAAATTTCTTCGCCTCATAACACCTACATGCTTTTCCGATTGTAACGATTTTTTCACAAACCTTAATTTTATGAATTAATATACTCGTGGAAATTTGAGCGCAATCAAAAAATTATTTCTTGTGAAAATCACAATTTTACGATTTTTTAAATTTCTTCAACTTATAACACCTACATGCTTTAACCAATTGGCTTGTTCACGCAAAGCTCCACGCAGATCGCGCCACTGCACTAACCCCCAAAACCAGGGTCCACTAGATACTTATTCCGAGCTGCTTGTTAGGTACCTAGTGGACCCTGCCCTAAGACCGTGGCGGTGTTTGAAATAAACTATGTATAGCAGGCTCTGCATTGTCAAATCTGTATGCTTCCTCGATTGTTTGTTTACGTATTGTTTTACCATTCCTTCTTTAATCAATGGTTTTACGTAAGTCGTACGGCCTATTTCAATTAATTTTATTCAATAGCATATTTTGTTTGTTAAACTTTTAAACAATGAAAACGTGAACGATAGGAAAATTAAAATAAGAGCTGAAAGCACATGGCGCCATTGAAGTCTAAACCTGGGGCCTAGCACTGTTATTGAGATTAGACCTAGGCCAACTATAGAATAAGGCTACTAAGGACTAGGGCCTAGGCTTTTCTTCAGAATTAGATGTAGACCTAGGCATATCAATATCATGGTATTATAAATAAGCAAGTATAGGCCTAGGCCCTACTTGCATACGCCTCAGCAAAGCCTAGGGCTTAGTCCTAGCCAGTGTTGATTTGTTGACATGAGAGAGGTTACGTAGGCAGGACGCCGAATAAAGACACAATTGTCAGTATATTATGTGTGATTGTATTTATTTGTAGTAATAAACACGACAGTATGCCCTCCTCTCTAACATAACATAAAACTATGCAAACTGACAGTAAAAACAGTAGGCTGCTGACAGCTATGAGCAGCCATGACACCCGCAAGTTGGGCTATCACCGCCGTCTACACTCTACATCCGCCTTTACAGGCATCCAGACGGCGGTGGGGGGTTAGTACAATAGCGCAGCGTGGTGAGTAAAAGTCGCAGTGAACAAGCCAATTGTAATGATTCATTTACAGAACCTTAATTTTATGAATTAATATATTCGTGTGAAATTTGAGCGTAATCGGAAAACTATTTTTTTAATAAATCGCAATTTTACGCTTTTTTCGTTTAAGAAAAATTACGCTCATCCAACAACGCGCCTGAAAAAGCGTTTGCGAAGCATCCTAGTATTAACTTAAAACTAATTCTTATTGCACACTTCTGGAGCTTAAAAACCTATTGACAACTTTGCTTAGAAAATTTTTCCAACACAGCACAGCATAGCATAAATTAGATTGTTGGATGAGCAAAGCAAAGATTCCATTTCACTACACTGGAGAAAAAAATACGGAATGTTTTTTTTTTTTCTTTTTTATTTCTGTATTTTTGTGTGTTTGTTAACACGATTCCGGCAAAACCGATACTCCGATTGCGATGAAATTTATGGAGACCTTCGAAATCTCTGAACTTAGAACTGGCCACGTTTTTGAGAGCAATCGGGAAATTTTTTTCTCATAAAAAACGCAATTTTTACGATTTTTTTCGATTTTTAAAAATTCTCTTCGACGTATAACACCTACATGCTTTATCCGATTGTAATGATTTTTTCACAGAACCTTAATTTTATGAATTTAAATATTCGTGTGAAATTTTAGCGTAATTGAAAAATTATTTCTCATGAAAATCAAAATTTTATGGGTTTTTTCTTTTCTAAAACAATTCTTTGACTTATAACACCTACATGCTTTATCTTATTGTAATGATTTTTTCACAGAACCTTAATTTCATGAATTAATATATTCGTGTTAAATTTGAGCGCAATCGAATAATTATTTCTTATACAAATTGCAATTTTACGATTTTTTTCTTTTTAAAAAATTACGATTAATTAAAAAAATTAAGTTAATTTTTTATTTTGTTTTATTTAATAAAAAAAATTAAGTTAATTTTTTATTTTATTTAATTTAATTAAAAAAAATCTTCGACTAAGTAATGATTTTTTCACAGAACAACAGAAAATCCGCGTAACTCATGGCATCTCAATGCACCATATACGCTCATCCAACAACGCGGCGGGACTTAAGCGTTTTCCTAGTGTATTTTTGTGTGTCAGCACGATTCCGGCTAAACCGATACTCCAATTGCGATGAAATTTTCTGGAGACCTTTTAAATCTCTGAACTTAGAACTGGCACGTGCGAAAAATCGATCGAAAAATTATTTCTCATGAAAATTGCAATTTCACGATTTTTTTTTCAATTTCTTGTTTTTTCTGTTTGTATTTTTGTGTGTTTGTTAACACGATTCCAGCTAAACCGATACTCCAATTTCGAGGAAATTTTCTGGAGGCCTTCAAAATCTCCGGACTTAGAACTGCCACGTTTTTGAGCGCCATCGAAAGATTATTTCTCATGAAAATCGCAATTTTACTATTTTTTTTTCTTTTTCTTATTTTTCCTGTTTGTATTTTTGTGTGTTTGTTAACACGATTCATGCTAAACCAATACTCCAATTGCGATGAAATTTTCTGGAGGCCTTCGAAATCTACTGAACTTAAAACTGTCACGTTTTTTAGCGTAATCTAAAACTTATTTCTCATGAAAATTGCAATTTTACGATTTTTTCTGACTTTTAAAAATTGACTTCGACTTATAACACCTTGCTTTATTCGATTGTAATGATTTTTTTCACAGAACCTTAATTTTATGAATTAATATATTCGTGTGAAATTTGAGCGTAATCTAAAATTTAATTCTCATTAAAATCGCAATTTCACGTTTTTTCGTTTTAAAAAAATACGCTCATCCAACAACGCGCCTGAAAAAGCGTTTGCGAAGCTTCCTGGTATCAGTGATACAGAAAGTAAACAGATAACAACCAGTCTCTGTAGTATTTAAGTTTTCGTAAAACATACAAGTTGGAACTTACTTTTTTAACAAACTAGTACATTGTTTACATGATCATTCCAAGTTAATTGATTGGATGAGCGTAGCGAGCGAAGCGAAGATTCCATTTCACTACACTGGAGAAAAAAATCCGGAATGTTTTTCTTTCTTTTTCTTTTTTTTTCCTGTTTGTATTATTGTGTGTTTGTTAACACGATTCCGGATAAACCGATACTCCAATTGTGATGAAATTTTATGGAGGCTTTCGAAATCTCTGAACTTAGAACTGCCACGTTTTTGAGCGCAATCGAAAAATTTTTTCTCATGAAAATCGAAATTTAACAGTTTTTTTTCTTTTTTAAAAAAATTCTTTGACTTATAACAACTACATGCTTTATCCTATTGTAATTATTTTTTCACAGAACCTTAATTTTATGAATTTATATATTCGTGTAAAATTTGAGCGCAATCGAATAATTATTTCTTATGAAAATCGCAATTTTACGATTTTTTTCTTTTTTTTAAATTATGATTAATAAAAAAATTAAGTACATTTTTAATTTAATTTAATTTAATTTTAAAAAAATCTTCGACTTAGTAATAATTTTTTCACAGAACAACAGAAAATCCGCATAACACAATGGCAGCTCAATGCACCAATATTACGCTCATCCAACAACGCGGCGGGACTTAAGCGTTTTCCTAGTTATCAACACACACACACCAAGGAATTGATTGCTCTCTGCCTGTTAAATTGGTGTTTGATTTAGACCTACCGGAATTGTCAGTTGCCTAACCTCTTCAATATTGTTGAACGAGTGAGCGTAGCGAACGTAGTGATTTCCATTCGACTTAAACGGCCCTAATTGTTTTTCTGCGTGCGTGTGTGTGTGTGTGTACGTTGAAAATCAGCCGAATCGCTGAACAGATTGCGCTGAAATTTTAAACAGACATCCGGTACGAGTTTATTGAGAACTGCTAACAAAATCAGCAAGATTCATTGTGATTTAAACCTACAAGAAATGATAAACTGAAAAATAGACTTCCAATGTTTAGAAATTATTTTAACGACAATGTTTTAGATTTTGAAAATATATTTTTTGTTTGTTTTTCGCCTGGCCGTGTAATGCCGTGCCCATGCAAGGTCTGTCGAATGTTGGACGTCAAGGTACACCCAAATTCCGCTCGTAGATTGAGTAAACCTTGCAATATTTTCACGTATTTCGTATTGGCTATGTTTTGTGGCCACAGATGATGGACTACACTGCGTTATATGCATTTCAAAACATGTTTAATTATTTTTTAAATACAATCTAGAAATTACATAATCTTTCCCGACCAGGGGATTGAACCCACGTCTCCCACATTTCGGCTACAAGGGCGCTTTAGCGAACTAGACTAGGGAAACGCCAAAGTCGTAGTTAGACGAGTGAGCGAGTCATGTGGTGGGTACCCGGGAACATTTGCATTTAAGTTTGATAATTATATTCGTATAAATAATAGGGTATTGGTGGAAATCACTGTGCCGGAGGTTGCTGTTGTTGGCAGTCTTCAACTGAATATTCCGTGTGACTGCCGGGTCTTGCTTAATGGTAGATTGTTGGTCCGGGAGTTGTGTAAAAGTTTAGGTCATAGCTTAGGCCAAAATGCTCCACTGTAGCCTATGATAGGCTAGGGAGGCCTAAGGTAAGGGGAAGAAAAGAAATGTTACCGAGGACTCAACACATGGCTCACTCACTCGTCTAACAACGACTTTGGCGTTTCCCTAGTTTTTGTTTAGTCTGAAATGCATAAAAAAGTTTTCGGTACTTGTTCATTAACGGGACCCCCCCACAATTTTTTGTTAATTGATCCCCCCATCGACGTTTTTTTACTTATTTCTGTTTACAATAAATAATTAGAACTTGCAAAGAGTTGTTTTATGACCCAAACAATGAACTTGACTCACACGTTCAACGTGACTCAGGCGAGTACAGTCCATTGGAACGCGTAGGCCTACTATACATGAGAGCAGTCATCGCCGTGCAGCTGACATTGACGTTCACAGACACCAAATGAACCTTCAAAACCTTTAACTTTAACTATTTTAAACAAAAGTCCTTTTCCATTGAATGTCCTTTGTATTAAAATCCTGACGTTAAAGGTTTTGTAGTGTGAAGTATGTTGGCGTAGGCCGTGTCACTCGTGGCGCAAAGTTTGTAGGCGGAAAGGATGTTTTCGAGGCT
The DNA here is from genome assembly GCA_024449915.1 of Sweltsa coloradensis. Classification (NCBI taxonomy): domain Eukaryota; kingdom Metazoa; phylum Arthropoda; class Insecta; order Plecoptera; family Chloroperlidae; genus Sweltsa; species Sweltsa coloradensis. The sequence continues at coordinate 53,976 of JAMZAV010001163.1, forward strand.
TTGTTCGAAATAATTGTGTTTTCCTGGCCTCCCGAAACTCAGATGGAGTAGATGTATGACTGTCCAATGAAATGTTTTTACTGAAACATTACATTTTTTTTTTTTTTTGGGGGGGGGGGTCCCGTTAATGAACAAGTACCAAGTTTTCTTTTCGTTCATTAAGAGACATACATTCATATACTGAGACAACTCACTTGCTGTGATGTATGAATTCACTAGTAACGTTTCAATATCAATATCTGGCAAAACAGCCGCAGCGTCGTCTGCGTACACTTGGCACTTGACTTGGTTAGGGCCTTGGGTAGGTCATTGATATGAATATTAAAAAATGGGGGCCCCAAGACAGAGTCTTGTGGTGTGCCCATTGTTGGCATTTTAATATCAGAACGGGATTGTTGACAATTACCATTGTTGTCTTCACTTGACAATAATTCAACATATTGCTTCCGGTTAGATAGATATGAAAAGATCCACAGAAGAGCATTCCAAGTTTACTGACTAGTACGTCAAAGTCTATAAGCCACTGCCTCCTAGATGCTACTCTTTCCCTGCCTGTCCACGAGCACAGTGGTAATCGTTGTCCAGGCAATGACTAGTACGTCAAAGTCTATAAGCCACTGCCTCCTAGATGCTACTCGTTCCCTGCCTGTCCACGAGCAGTGTTAATTGTTGTCCAGGCAATGACTAGTACGTCAAAGTCTATAAGCCACTGCCTCCTAGATGCTACTCGTTCCCTGCCTGTCCACGAGCACAGTGTTAATTGTTGTCCAGGCAATGACTAGTACGTCAAAGTCTATAAGCCACTGCCTCCTAGATGCTACTCGTTCCCTACCTGTCCACGAGCACAGTGTTAATTGTTGTCCAGGCAATGACTAGTACGTCAAAGTCTATAAGCCACTGCCTCCTAGATGCTACTCGTTCCCTGCCTGTCCACGAGCACAGTGTTAATTGTTGTCCAGGCAATGACTAGTACGTCAAAGTCTATAAGCCACTGCCTCCTAGATGCTACTCGTTCCCTACCTGTCCACGAGCACAGTGTTAATTGTTGTCCAGGCAATGACTAGTACGTCAAAGTCTATAAGCCACTGCCTCCTAGATGCTACTCGTTCCCTGCCTGTCCACGAGCACAGTGTTAATTGTTGTCCAGGCAATGACTAGTACGTCAAAGTCTATAAGCCACTGTCTCCTAGATGCTAGGATAGACGTTTAAAAAAAAGAAAAAAAAAAGAAATTTTCTTTAATTGATAGTGTGTTGACAGAGCTAAATAAGCATAAACAAGTGGTAGCTATTTTTGTCAATGATGCTGGAATAGTATGTACATAGTAGGTCTAGATGACGCATGAGCGCTGCTGTACCTATTGCTAATTATTCGGCGCCCGGTGGCCATTTTGAGGGTATTCAAACTCAAATCTAATGACACGCCAATCAAGGATAATTTGTAATCATGGTTGCATCATGTTGCGTATAGCCTTTAATACGTTACTTATAACTTATAACACAAAACACGGCCTACATCCTGCACCTCTGTGTACTAGGTTGACCCGACAGCTGACTGTTCCCACACAATGGCCGCCGTTCCCGTGTTCAATTAGCAATAAGTTTCCGTGGACTGCCGGTATGGTGTGCTAGGGCCTTGATGTTTTTAGATTTTACAAAAGCGTTTGACTGCTGAGACCACTGCCTCCTTATTCCCTGCCTGTCCAAGCAACAGGTTTTGATTGTTGATCAGTCATTTGCACTTGTTTGCCACATGAGCATTTTAGCGCTAGTTACCGGCCTCGAGAACTCTGTTTTTTTTTTATGTTGTCGGATATGATTAAAATGTCATCTCAGGTGTTTTATATTCAAACTTTCTATGATAATCTTATTATCTCATTTATACAAGGGAGCGAAGCGACTGAGTGACTCCATTCAACTCAAACGGCGCTTCCAAAGTCTTGTAATGCCCGCCGCGGCGTTGCGAATGTTCCTGAGTTTCACGTCATGTGCTAGCCGTGTAGGCCACATGTGAAATTTGAATGTTGTAGCCCCACCAGTTTGGTCAGAATCGGCCCAAATATCACAAAAATATAGCATTAAAATTTAAAAAAAAACATAATTCATGAGATATTTTTCTTTGATTGAACCCAAAAACTCGGCAGATATAAGTTCAGAGATCTCATCCAATAAATAACTAAACAAAATAGGCCTCCATTGATAACACACATTTCACATACATTCTTGTGTTATAAGCTAGAACTAAAATGTAGTGCTATTAAAAGATCTAAGCACTGACTATGCACAATAAAATTAATTTAATTTTGGTTTTCTTTTAGTTTCAGAGTATATTCGTGTCTCTAGGGTACCAATAATGTTAGTTCACTAGGCCGCTTCGCAGTCACCTTTCCAAAAGCATTGATGGATGAGCATTTTTAGTAAGACTAGGTATTTATGTAAATTTACTATATATTTTTTTGTCGTTGTATGTTTCTTCCATGAACATCTTACGTAAAGAAAGAGCAAGCGTGAAACATGTCCACCTTCAACAATGCGAGGCAATCGACTGCGAGCCTGCTAGTCCGAGAGAGACCAAGTACCCGGCATGCTGCAAGGTAATATTCATCCCAAGTTATTAGGTAAGCTAGTTACTTGGTACGCACGAAGTTCCAACGCTAATTGGGATTTCAACTCCCGTAAAAACTCCCAAGTTAAATAAATAAATTTGTATTTAGAGTCTACCCACTTTGTTATACAACTGATTTCCAGTGGGGGTAACGCTGATACGCTCGTTCATGTCACGCCTTGACCAGCAACGCTGCAGGTGTGAAGGTTAGAAACGACTAGGCCTGCCTTACGACGGTAATTGTATGCACATTAAAACTCAAGTGAGTAACCCAAGTTGATTTAACTCCAGCAAAAAAAAAAAAACAGGTCTTCGGACGTGCCAATAATCGGTGACGTTAGAAGCAATGTAGGCTACGAAGGGTCCCGATCGAGACTTAAGAACGAGAATGAAACCTAAATGAAAATACCACACTCGTTTTCATTCTTATTACCGTACTAAAAAATGGTGGCCTTGGGAGACGATCGAATTAAAACAAGTTTCCAAATCATGTTGAGTAACCAAATAAGTAATCAAATGTAGGCCTAATTGATACTATTTTAATAAATAGTACAGAATCAAATTTGGTATGGAAACATATGCCTAAGCACTTTAATTAAAGTACTGTTAAGATCGCAATTTGTCGTGTCAATTCCACGGCTTTTCAATTTTCATTTGTTTTGATATTGATACCATTCATTGTTGATACTCCCATCAAGAAACGACCGAAAGGTTCATTTCTAATAGGCCTACCGAGACTGAGACAGAGAATAAGAATGAGAATATAGTTCAGACACGTCCGAAGCCAACTCAAGTTGCCCTGTTGGTACTTTTTTCGGTTGGTATGGACCAGTTTTCTAACACTGTTTTTCTTCAATAAAAACAATGAAAAATACCCTAAAATGAGTAATATTTTATAAATAGTGATTTATATTATTACAAAATACACTTACATGTAGGCCTAGGCCTATCATTTCATTCTGTTTTATACATAATTGTAGGCCCTAAGCTATAAGTAGCGTGGAGTGACGCGGCGTAGGCCTAGACCTACGAGGCATGAACTGGGCATTTGTCATTGTTAAAATGAAAATGGCCAACATGGCGGAAGTACCAACCTTTTTCACTAAAACACTCCACCTACAAAACCTTGAACGTCGCTATTTTAAATATAAAGGACTTTCAACTGAAAAGTACTTTCGCTTGAAATAGCAACGTTAAAGGTTTTAAGGGTTTTTTGTGACTATAACAGCAAAAATGTGATGATTCTATTTTGAATTTTTTATTATGTTATTGTAAGGTTAGGGCCTATTTGCAGTGAGTACGGTACAACACTCTCAGCACGCCGCAGGTAGGGATACCAGACGTCCAGGAAATCCCGGACATGTCCTCTTTTTTTTACTTGAAAATATGTCCTCCAAGAATTTCGCAAAAATAGTGAAATGTCCGGTAGGCCTATTCCGGAAAAAACTAAATCATTGAATTTTTTTTTCAAAAAACATAAATTTACTAATTAAATTATGTAAGAGTTGTTTTTTTGCGGGCCGCGGTCTTCGCAGTATTTCAAAGAAAATATTGTTTGATGCATGTTGCCGCCCGCCACTCTAGCATTGAGTATAGGCCTACTCTAGGGTATTGTTTAGTTTAAATTTCGGGTAGTTTAGGTTTCTTATTACAGCCCGCGCAAGTAGCGGCGAACGTAGCCTCTTAGACATCTCACAAACATTGACCCTTCAGTGCTGCACATGAATGCCATGCCTCGCAGTATGATGTTTTTAGTGTGTATAGTACACTGGGCTCGGAAATGAATCGTCAAGATTGACGAATACGATAGCACAACAATAGAACGCACAAGCAACACCTGACTTTACTTGTTTTTAGTTATTTTTCAGATTTCGTATGGTATGGACGTGTGCTTAAAGAGCCGAGAAAAAGCTGACCACAGTGACTGGTCGGTGTATGTATGAATGTATTTAAAGGGATCGTTCACCTCTTATGTAAAGGTGTACCCAGACATCTATTTACCTAAGTAGACTCCATTTACAACAAATTCTTTCTCGAAAATAATCATAATCACCATATATTAATTGTTAAATATGTAATGAAATTGACTACGTTTTCGCCACTTAGCTGTACTGGCAACAACGCACGACACGGCCTTGGCTTCGGAGTCGAGTAGCCGGGTGTCGCGGCGAACAGAGTTATCGTATTGGACATTTAAAGACGCTTGGGGAGGGGGGATATGACATGTAGTCAAGTGTGGCATACTCGCTTCAAATTAGGTTGAAATAAAAACGCATACCATGTGTTATTCGGCTCAAGAGTCAAGTGTAGAGGTGTTTACGAAGTTGTCGTTTTCACAATTGACTTGATAAGCGCACAGCGCACTAACTGTATACACATACAAAACCCCGTACACCTAGCCGAAATATATATTTACTACCGATGACAGTACGTTATTTGTTTATCATTTTGTCGAATATGCTGTTGATGTGGATTTTTAAATCTTTGTGTTTGGAATGGTTCATCTAATCTATATAGCATAAGATATATTATGAGTGGGGTGTGCCTGCATACTCGAACGATATAAACAACAAGCAATGAGCTAATGGGCCTAAAAAGGAAGAGAATAAACATTACACACTGCCCAGAAACCTTACGCAGACTTGTTCACATCAGTTGGACACGTGCACTCGTTTCGATCAATCGTTCATGATGACATTGAGGAATGGTGTAATAGGTACAAAAAAATAAGAATGTTTATTATACGTTACAGGGCAAGCAAATTCTATTCAGTAGTGTTCGTGTAGAGTTTGTACACAAAATGTCAAAATGTCGACCGACAAAGAGTCAAATTGTTGCGACTAGAGTGACTTTATTAGTGAATTGCTTGAACGTGAGTCAACGCAGTGTATAATAACTAAGAATATAGTAGTTTTGGGCAGGTGATATTTTTCAAAGTGTTCTCAATATTTTACGCCACGAAAAGCGTTGGAAAAAAACTTTCATCAGTACAATAGAGAAACATTGATGTTATTTGTTATTCATTCTGTATACACAAGTGTGGTAATAAGGCGGCTTTAAATAATAAATTTTCGGAGTATTCCATGAGAAACTAAAATATTTGTCGCTTGGGATAATGATACATTGATAATCGGTTTTCGGATAGATGTAGTACATGCATAACGCGCAAGAGTTATTCGGGAGGTCCGCGTTCTGATCCTCACCACTGGCAATCCTGACATTTACATGATTACGGAAACTGCTGTTAGCCAATAGCGTTTGGAATTACTTTAATCATGTAATTTCACTTATTGTGGAAGAATAGTTGAATTTTTAAAAATGCTATAACCAAATCGCTTTTATTTTTTTAAAGTGCAAGTAATTCTGTTTCATGTATGTGTGTTTGTGTGTGTGTAAGAATCGCTATCGCGTGTGTTATGTTGTTGTATAGGCAATACTTATTCAACTCCACTGATAGGCCTAGACCTGTCATGATTGGCAACATATAACTTTATAAGAACGTGCCAATATAATATTTATTCCATTAAATTGACGACAATAACGTATGTGTTTAACTGTAACGTATTGTTAATCAGATGATCGCAGGCCTTCCGCTTTGTTTTCAGTAGAACAGACTATCTCGACAGATAGACCGGGACCTCCCTCGCGCGTTACTCGCCGCTAGTAGCTGTGCTGTGTTGCAACACCTCGCCAGCTTCGTACCAGTGACGTCACTGACCCGAAGCACGCCGATGAATTTAAAGACCCCTATTGACGTAGGTCTGGAAATATACACAATGAACTTAATTTTTATCTCCGTACTTGATTTTAAGAATAACTTGTCAAAGAGGTGAACGGGCCCTTTAATTTGTGTAACAGTGAATTTAAAACAATTGCATAAAGCAATATTTTGAATAAACAGATCGGCTGCTTTGATCAAACAATAACTCTGAAATGCATTTTAAGCCCTTCCTTAAACAATGTAAGGTCCAGAAAAAAATCGCCTCCGGCGGCTGGGGCTTTGCCCCAGACCCCGTTCAGTTGCCAACCCTCCATCCTAACTTTGGACATGTCATAACTTCCTACCTTTGTCCTACATTCACCTTATGTACATATGGTAACCCTAGCTGCACGGCAGGCCTAGGCCGCGTCACTCCTTGCCACTTCTAGCTTACAATTAATAATACTAGGAAGCTTCGCAAACGCTTTTTCAGGCGCGTTGTTGGATGAGCGTAATTGGTGCATTGAGCTGCCATGTGTTAAGCGGATTTTCTGTTGTTCTATGAAAAAATCAGTACTAAGTTGAAGAATTTTTTTAAAATTAAATTAAATTAAATGAAAAATTAACTTAAATTTTAATTTTTTTTAATTAATTGTAATTTAAAAAAAGGAAAAAATCGTAATATTGAAATTTTCATAAGAAATAATTATTTGATTGCGCACAAATTTTACACAAATATATGAATTTATAAAATTAAGGTTCTGTGAAAAAATTATTACAATAGGATAAAGCATGTAGGTGTTATAAGTCAAAGAATTGTTTTAAAAAAGAAAAAAATCGTAAAATTTCGATTTTCATGAGAAATAGTTTTTTGATTGCGCTCAATTTTCACACGAATACCTAAATTCATGAAATTAAGGTTCTGTCAAAAAATCATTAAAATCGGACAAAGCATGTAGGTGTTATAAGCTGAAGAAATTTTTTAAAAATCGAAAAAAATCGTAAAATTGCGATTTTCATGAGAAATAATTTTTCGATTGCGCTCAAAAACGTGGCAGTTCTTCGTTCAGAGATTTCGAAGGCCTCCATAAAATTTCATCGCAATTGGAGTATCGGTTTAGCCGGAATCGTGTTAACAGACACACAAAAATACAGGAAAAAAAAAAAAAAAAAAAAAACATTCCGGATTTTTTTCTCCAGTGTAGTGAAATGGAATCTTCGCTTCGCTCGCTACGCTCATCCAATAAAATAAAAAATTAGCTTAAATTTTAATTTTTTTAAATTAATCGTAATTTTAAAAAGAGAAAAAAATCGTAAAATTGCGATTTTCATAAGAAATAATTATTCGATTGCGCTCAAATTTCACACGAATATATTAATTCAAAAAATTAAGGTTCTGTGAAAAAATCATTACAATAGGATAGCATGTAGGTGTTAAAGTCAAAGAATTGTTTGAAAAAAGAAAAAACCCGTAAAATTTTTTAAAAATTTTTCGATTGCGCTCAAATTTCACACGAATATCTTAATTGATGAACTTAAGGTTCTGTTAAAAAATCATAAAAATCGGATAAAGCATGTAGGTGTTATAAGTCGAAGAAATTATTTTTAAATCGAAAAAAATCGTAAAATTGCGATTTTCATGAGAAATAATTTTCCGATTGCGCTCAAAAACGTGGCAGTTCTAAGTTCAGAGATTTCGAAAGCCTCCATAAAATTTCATCGCAATTGGAGTATCGGTTTAGCCGGAATCGTGTTAACAGACACACAATAATACAAACAGAAAGAAAAAAAAGAAAAACACATTCCAGATTTTTTTCTCCAGTGTAGTGAAATGGAATCTTCGCTTTGATCGCTACGCTCATCGAAAAACATAATGAAATGAAACATGTAGGCCTAAGTGTATTTTTTAATATGTAATATAAATCTCTAATAATGAAATATATATCATTTCAAGTGGTTTTTCGTTGTTTTTATTGAAGAAAAACATTGTTAAAAAACTGGTCCATACCAACAGAAAAAGTGCGAACCTGGTAAAGATAAACAATATCACGATCAGTCATAGGCTATAACAATATAAATTTATGCTGAATATTGTATATTGTATATTGATGTTTTATTCAAGTTTTGAGCTCTTTAGCTCGGTTACAGAATATTGAGTTCAGTATTTCCCATTACTAGGGAAACGCCAAAGTCGTTGTTAGACGAGTGAGAGAGCCATGTGTTGAGTACCCGGGAACATTTGCATTTAAGTTAGATAATTATTTTGTGGTATATAATAGGGTTTTTAAGTTTAGTTGGTACAAAGGCACGTCAACTGTAAGGCCATAATTCGCCGCTCTAACCTATGATAGGCTAGGGAGGCCTAAGGTAGGGGGAAGAAAAGTAATGTTAGCGGGTACTCAACACATGGCTCACTCACTCAGTCACTCGTCTTACGACTTTGGCGTTTCCCTAGTATAATCTTTACACAAACATTTGTGATCACAAACCCTTGTTGAACAGATAGGCTACACCCCAGGCTAAATGGAACGGCCGGTGGTATGACCCCTAGAACAGGTACTTCCTCCAGCGTCAATGTATGAAAAATTAAAGACGATTCCGTCTGGGCCCAGGGTAGAATTGGCCCAGAGCATGGCTCGGCTAATCGTAAAAGGCGATTCAAGAGAAAAAGTCCACCTTACAAACATCAGCTAATAAGAGGGAAGTATAACTCCCCAAAACTAGATGCGATCTCTGGCAATCGTCGTCGGGAACACCTCCCCCTTCCCTTGACGACCTTCCCGACGACGGTGACAATGACACAACGAACGATGACAAAGACAATGACGACCACGAAGTGAGAAATCCCCCTTCCTCCCCTTGCCCGCGGCTGGTTCTGACCAGCATGGGCCCCTTCTTCCCATCCTCTAGGCTAGAGTGATGCATTACGACCCAACGGTTGACGCGTCCTTTATCCAAATAAACAAAAAAAAAGATTTAGGCCTACGCGAACAGAGAAAGTGGTTTGTAGTTTTTTGGTTTCAGGGTGCGTCAACCGTTTATGTCGCCGTTGTCGCCGTCTTTGTAATGAAAAAAGGCTAGTACCATAGGTCCCAATTTAGTTTTAATTTGCGACAAATGCTAGGTCAAAAAGCGCCACTCTTGCCTAGAGGATATAGGGAGGAAAATCCCATGCTGATGCTGGTCAGAAATAGCCACGGGTAAAGGTGAAAGAAAAGGGAGGGTTCTCGTGTCGTGGTCGTCATCGTCTTTGTCATCGTTCGTTTTGTCCTGGTCGTCGTCGTTGGGAAGGTCGTCAGAGAATATGGGGGGTTCCCGTCGACGACTGCCAGAGCTCGCATTCTAGTTTCGGGAAGTAATATACTTGCCTACTTACCAGCTGATGTTTGCGAGATAAAATACGTCTCTTTTCTCGCCTTTGTAGATCATCACCAGCCCAAACGAAGTGTATAATAGTATCCTTGATTTACAGAATGACAGAAGCCATGCATAACAAAAACAAAATAATAAACATCGACTTGGTTCATCTAGTATCTATGATCTGATCGTAAACTTTCACAGGCTGTGTTCGTTAATGGGTATTTTAAACATTTGCAGTCTAAGTTCAAATTTTTCACATTTTTATTTCTTGTGAGCTTAAATCGAAATGGATTGCGCTCATTTTGTAAGAAGTTCTCAGTTATCTGGTCACGGATAACTGTTTAAAATTTCAGCTCAATCTATTTGGCCGTTCGGCCGTATGAGCCCGGACAGACAGACATACATAAATTTAACATACAGACAATGCTCACGGCCAAGGCCCGATCGAGTATAGCGTTAGGAAAGACTACGTTCGCTGCGCTCACTCGTCTAATTAATTATTATTATTTAATCCTGTCAAATCTTATATTGACGTTTAGAGGAAATAATTGCGAATTGCGATGTCGCTGAATTTTTGCAGAGACCTTCCTTATATAATACTAATCAACATACTAAAACTCCCCTACAATCGGACTGGAACTTCGGCCGCCATATTGGAAAATGGCGGCCAAAACGTGTTGGTTATCGAATATCTTCAAATTGGTTGGTTGGTGAAAGACAAAATGTCTTGGTGGCAAAAATATTCCCCATTCAATTTTCAACAAAAAAGGTGTCTTTTATAGTTTTGGTAGGGACACCGGTTACATCACAAAATCGTAGTTTATATGTTGCTTATTGGAGTACCAGCTAATTTTCTAATTTTCACGCCCAGCATCAAACAATGCCTGGTAAATTAGTAAGAAATCGATTAAAATACAAAAAGACTTTTGTACGGGGTTCATGAAAGCTTCCTTTAGTATTTTAAAACATCAGGTCTTAAAAATCGGCTTTTGCATTTATACGGAATTTAGGTTTTTCCATTGTTGGCATTTCCTCAAAAATGCCATATTTGAATTTGACTGTCCATTATTAAGCACTAAATAACATTGGAGGAAAAATTCTTTCTACGCACATTGAAGTGACTTAAATAACGATGTGATAACAACCAAAGGAAAATCCAATATGGCTGATAATTCCTAATATTCACAATATGAATACTGTTTTCGTGCTGTTTTTACACTCTTTTTGTCAGGGGCGCCGATTATGTGGGTGCTCAGGGGCTGCAGCACCCCTCAGATTGTTTGGAGGAGTGCGCAGCACCCCTCCAAAAATCCTGACAAAAATAAAAGTTAGGCCTATAATATATACGTTGGAAACTCATTTGAGTCATGCAGGAAGGCTCATGATTGTTGGACGCGATCGCGAACGTAATGATAAGCATGTTCGATGGTTGTAACATGGTCTATCTTGCACTTCCATATTTTTTTTTACGGTTTTCTAGTTTTTACTGTAAAAAATTGCATTATTTTGGTAACATGATGATCTATCTTGTTAGTGTTCCAATTCTCTTGTTGGTATAGTTTTCTAGTTTTTGCGGTACAAAAACTACAGTATTTCGGTATTGCATCCAGCGCCCTATTTTTTGTCTAAAACGCACTAAATGCACTCTAAAAACGTGATTTTCAAAATTTCCGCCTGCGGCGCTAATGTTGGGGGGGCGGCCCCCCAAACCCCCCGTGCTTGGTCCCTTATCCACGAAGTTGAGCACCCCTCGGAATTTTCAAAATCCGGCGCCCCTGCTTTTTGTTATATCATTAAATAAATAAATAAATAAATAAATAAATAAATTGTATTTAGAGTTTACCCACTCAGTTATATAACTGATTTTCAGTGGGGGACAGTAAATCAAAGCGACTAAGCCTACCCTGTGGGCCCCGACGCAATCGACGAGTGAGCGATAACCAACCTAAGATCAATATTTTTAATAGGAAATATAGCAATCAGTGGTAAGGACAGTGCGAACACCCGCGGATCAACGCCAGAATCAACAAGGCCGATTCAGAACAACTCTAAATTTATTATGTGCTTCGTTGCTAGGACGGCTCCAAAGTCGCCGTTTACAAACTCCTAAGACACGAACTGATAGACTTAAGTCCAAATCAGAAGTTAAAAAACTTCTGACTTTGGCGGGAATCGAACCCCGGACCTTCTGCATTGGAAGCAGATACGCTAACAACAAGACCAACGAGCCACACAGTGTATTATTTGTTACCATAGAGTTAAAATAGTTTTCCCAAGGAAATGATGTCAAGGTCCTCTAGATGGCGGTGGATTTTATCCACAAAGTAAGGGTTTAGGTACCCAAATACCTTGGCAATAATAAATAATATTGGAAACATGGCCCCGTGGACAGCGAACGTCGCAAATTTTAAAATTAAAAAAAAATGTGCAATGTGGATCTAGCTATAAATAAATAAATAAATAAATAAATAAAATAAATAAATTATATTTAGAGTCTACCCACTCAGTTAAACTGATTTTCAGTGGGGGACTTTAAATCAAAGCGACTAAGCCAACCCTGTAGGCCCCGACGCAATCGGCGAGTGAGCGATAACCAACCAAAGATCGTTATTTTTAATAGGAAATATAGCAATCAGTGGTATGGACAGTGCGAACACCCGCGAATCAACGCCAGAATCAACAAGGCCGATTCAGCACAACTCTGAATTTATTATGTGCTTTGTTGCTAGGACGGCTCCAAAGTCACCGTTTACAAACTCCTAAGACAAGAACTGATGGACTTAAATCCAAGTCAGAAGTTAAAAAACTTCTGACTTTGGCGGGAATCGAACCCTGGACCTTCTGCATTGGAAGCAGATACGCTAACCACAAGACCAACGAGCCACACGAGCACGTGCTCGCTTATCAACGCGTCCAACTGAGCGTTTCCTAGTTAAAAATTTAATAGGGTAGGCCTACATAGATGTTTACAACCTGTTATTACAAATAATTCTCTGTTTTAACTCGGCAACGTTTGTTGGTAGAGGGTTTGATAGCCTTTTATCTAACTCGTTCCAACTTTTAATTGTCGACCCCACAAATGAGTGTTTCCCAACATCCGTGTTATCTATGTAAAAATATTTTTTTCCGTGATCGTGTCTCCCTTTATGAGCTGCATCTGTAAGTCCATCATTAATGTCTGCCCAGGCCGGTTCACCTGCTAATGATTTAAATATGCCACATAATTTTGAGATTTCACATCGTTCCTGCAGTGAGACCCATCCTATTCTAAAATCATTTCTGGGTACTCTTGTACTTGGCGGGTCCCAACTTTTTAACACGTTTTTTTTTCGATGAAAAACACTGAAAAACACCTTCAAATGAAGTTTAGCTTAAAATAAATGTTTAAATACTGCGCCTACAACACCTTTTACGTCACTATTTTAAATATAAAGGAGTTTCAACGCAAAAGGCGTTTCGTTTCAAATAGGCCTAGGCCTAGCGACGTTGGAGGAATAATTTATTATTTTCTTGTCTTTAATGGGGGGCTTTGCCCCCCAAACCCCCACCGGGGCTTTTACCCTGGACCCCAGCTAGTCCAAGTCTAAGTGGGCAGCTGCACCTACAACAACAATTGACTCGAAAAAAAAACGTGTTAAAAAGTTGGGACCTGCCAAGTACAAGAGTTCCCATTTCTGAGGCGCTGTGTCTTTGCCCAAATTTTCCTAGCACCTTCCTAGCAGCCCATCTTTGGATCATTTCTAGATTATGAATATGCGATTTTGTGTGTGGGTCCCATACCAAACAGACATTCCAATGCTGGTCTCAATATCTCTAACTACTAAAACGCTTAAGTCCTGCCGCGTTGATGGATGAGCGTATTTTTTTAAAACGAAAAAAGCGTAAAATTGCGATTTTTTTAACAAATAATTTTTCGATAACGCTCAAATTTCACACGAATATATTAATTGGATGAGCGAAGCGAAGATTCCATTCTACTACACTGGAGAAAAAAATCCGGAATGTTTTTTTTTTTTTTTTTCTTTTTGTATTTTTGTCTGTTTGTCCGCACGATTCCGGCTTAACCGATACTCCGATTGAGATGAAATTTTATGGAGGCCTTCGAAATCTCTGAACTTAGAACTGCCACGTTTTTGAGCGCAATCGGAAAATTATTTCTCATGAAAATCGCAATTTTACGATTTTTTCGATTTAAAAAAAAATTCTTTGACTTATAACACCTACATGCTTTATCCGATTTTAATGATTTTTGCACAGAACCTTTATTTTATGAATTAAAGTATTCTTGTGAAATTTGAGCGCAATTGAAAAAATATTTATCATAAAAATCGAAATTTTGCGTTTTTTTTTCTTTTTGGATGAGCGTTGCGAGCGTAGCGGCGAAGCGAAGATTCCATTCCACTACACTGGAGAAAAATCCGGAATGTTTTTTTTTTTTTTTCTTTCTGTATTTTAATGTGTCTGTTAACACGTTGACCTGCCATACAACCGATTTCGATTGCTATGAAATTTCATGGAGCCTTCGAACCTGCAACTTAGAATCTGCACGTTTTGAGCGCAATGGAAATTTTTTCTCATAAAAAACGCAATTTTACGATTTTTTTCGATTTTTAAAAACCCTTTATCCTAACACCTACATGCTTTCCCGATTATGATTTTTTCAAAAACTTAATTTTATTTAAAATTCGTGCGAAATTGAGCGTAATCGAAAAATTATTTCTCATGAAAATCGAAATTTTACGTTTTTTCTTTTTTAAAACAAATATATACTTAAACCCTATATGCTTTATTCCTATTGTAATAATTTTTCACAGAACCTTAATTTCATAATCTATATTTGTGTAAATTTTTGGGCATCGAATAATTATTTCTTATGAAAATTTCAATTACGATTTTTCTTCCTAAATTACAATTAATTAAAAATTTAAAATTTAAGTCAATTTTCATTTAATTTAATTTAATTTAAAAAAAAATCTTCAACTTAGTAATGATTTTTTCAAGAACAACGAATTCCGCAAACACATGGCACTCAATGCACAATTACGCTCATGCCAATAACAGCGGCGTGACTTAAGCGTTTTCCTAGTTTTTAAAATTCTTTGACTTTAACACCTACATGCTTTACCGATTTAACTGATTTTTTTGCCGAATATTTTTATGAATTTATATATTAGTGTCAAATTTGAGCGCAATCGAGAAATTATTTCTTATAAAAATCGCAATTTTACGATTTTTTTTAACAATTGCGATTAATAAATTTAAAAATTAAAGTTAATTTTTTATTTCATTTTATTTGATTTTATTTAAAAAAAATTCAACTAAGTAATGATTTTTCCACAGAACAACAGAAAATTTGCATAACACATGGCAGCTCAATGCACCAATTACGCTCATCCAACAACGCGGCGGGACCTTAGCGTTTTCCTAGTTCATATAATTAAAGTTCTGTGAAAAATCATAACAATCGGATAAAGCAGTAGGTGTTATAAGTCGAAGAAATTTATCAAATCGAAAAAAAAACCCGTAAAATTGCGATTTTCATGAGAAATAATTTTTCGATTACGCTCAGTTTTGCAGATATATTAATTCATAAAATAAGGTTCTGTAAAAATAAAGTTCGGAAAAAAAGCATATAGGTGTTATAAGTCGAAGAATTTTTTTTAAAATCGAAAAAAATCGTAAAATTGCGATTTTTACAATAAATAATTTTTCGATTGCGCTCAAAAACGTGGTAGTTCTAAGTTCAGAGATTTCGAAGGCCTCCATAAAATTTCATCGCAATTGGAGTATTGGTTTAGCCGGAATCGTGTTAACAGACACACAAAAATACAAAAAAAAAAGAAAAGAAAAAAAAAACATTCCGGATTTTTTTCTCCAGTGTAGTAGAATGGAATCTTCGCTACACTCATCCAATTATGCTTAGCGCCTCATCCCAAAAGTAGGTTAGTGGGGAGGAATGGGTGGTGGTGGTGGTGGTGGTGAGGCGCTTTACGGCATTTTTACCATAAAGGTAACCAACTTTTATCTAGTGCGCTAAACACTCTGGCACCTTATACAGCAAGCAGAGGTGGGGTGATTTCGAGATGTTACCCAGCTGTCCTGAAACGTGATGTGAACTTGAAAACTATCAAAATCGAGGGGATTTAGGTACCTGACAACACATGCCAAATTTGGTTGGGGTACGAGCATTCCTTCTTGGTGAAAAAATGACTTGAAACATGCTCAAAATCACTTTAAGGATGTTAGTTACTACTACTGGCTACTATCTAATTCGTCAGTTTCAATTGCCCAGCGATTCTGACCAAACGGGTGGGGCTACAACGTTCAAATTTTACATGGATATTAAGGTAATAGTGATGTAATTCCCTTTGAAAAAAAAAAGTTGAAAAAGTTTGCTGGAAGGCTTCCAAATAAAGGTTTTAATGCCTTATACAAGAATATAATCAACAAGTAACTATAGTTACTTGACAATGATCGCCTACATTGTTTACAAAAAGCAAGTCTTTGGGCCACTTGATAATTTTACATCCTATTGTTAATTGGTAGGTAATTCCATAGAAATTAAATCAACTTTGATAAAATTATTATATTTTAACAAATAATTTTGCAATGGAACTTGAAAAAGTAATGAGATCCTACACATAACAAAAACTTGTAAAAATACAGCCAAACCTTACACACTCAAAAGAAATGAGATCTAAAAAAAGGGACAAGCTCATCTACCCTTCCACATTGCGCATTTTTAATTCATAAACGTACAGTGTCCCGTAACAACATCCTAGAAAAGCTTGGCAAAATAAAATTTGCATGACCATTACGTTTAAATTATTTAGAAAAAAAAGAATTTGGATGAACTTTTATGTTTAAATTAATACAAGTTGCAAATTCTATTTTGCCAAGCTTTTCTAGGATGTTGTTACGGCTTACGGGACACTACGTTTATGAATTAAGAATGCACAAATGTGGAAGGGTAGATGAGCTTGGCCCCTTTTTTAGATCTCATTTCTTTTGAGTGTGTAAGGTTTGGCTGGATTTTTAAAAGTTTTTGTTATGTGTGGTGTTAGTTACTACTACTGGCTACTACTAAGCCTACTATCTAATTCCTCAGTTTCAATTGGCCAGCGATTCTGACCAAGCGAGTGGGGCTACAACGTTCATATTTTACATGGACATTAAGGTAATAGTGATGTAATTCCGTTTGAAAGAAAAAGTTAAAAAAAAATGCTGGAAGACTTCCAAATAAAGGTTTTAAAATAAGCCTTATACAGGCATACAATCAACAAGTAACAATAGTTACGTGACAATAATCGCCTACATTGTTTACAAAAAGCAAGTCTTTGTACCACTAGCTATATTTTTTCATTCTATTGTTAATTGGTAATACCATAGCAATTAAATCAACTTTGATAAAATTATTATATTGTAACAAATAATTTTGCAATGGAACTTGAAAAAGTAATGAGATCCCACACATAACAAAAACTTGTAAAAATACAGCCAAACCTTACACACTCAAAAGAAATGAGATCTAAAAAAAGGGCCAAGCTCATCTACCCTTCCACATTTGCCCATTCTTAATTCATAAACATACATTGTCCCATAACAACATCCTTGAAAAGCTTGGCAAAAATAGAATTTGCATGACCATTACGTTAAAATTAATTAGAAAAAAAGAATTTGGATGAACTGTTACGATTAAATTAATAGTTGCAAATTCTATTTTGCCAAGCTTTTCAAGGATGTTGTTACGGGACACGGTACTCTTTCGGTTGGGAATGGCCAACTTTTCAACGCTGTTTTTTTTTTTCAATTAAAAACGACGAAAAACCACTGTAAATATAAAATAAATATAAAAATAGTAGGCCTACTTTTGAACGATTTATTGATATTTACTGATCTGAAAATGTACAATATTTACTGATCTGAAAATGTACAATATAGTAGCTTTATTAATAATTTACACAGGTTATTAAGACACGCACATTAGGCTGATGACCATGTTGGATAGGCGATGCCTCCTTCTGAACTTAGTTTGCTTATACCAACCTTTTCGACAAAATACTCTACTTACAAAACCTTTAATGTCACTATTTTAAATAGAAAGGACAACAACAAACTGCAATTGATAAAATATAAATAATTTACAGTGGTTTTGCATCGTTTTTGAATGAAAAAAACGGTGATGACAAGTTGGCCATTCCCAACCGAAAGAGTGCCCGAGACACTGTACGTTTATGAATTAAGAATGCGCAAATGTGGAAGGGTAGATGAGCTTGGCCCTTTTTTTATATCTCATTTCTTTTGAGTGTGTAAGGTTTGGCTGTATATTTACAAGTTTTTGTTATGTATGTACACTAGAGGTCTGCACGGGCCTACTTCTAGAAGCCCGGCCCAGCCCGGGTCCGTATTAAACTAGCTTATCAAAGCCCGGGCCCGCCATAAGTGTAAGTACGTTACAGCCCGTTCAGAGGTTAAACTCAAAGCAACAGCATGTGGATTTTTTAGTTTTAACCATGGGATATATGAATGAACGTCACGGTGGGGATGAAAAGTACTTTTACGAGAAACAAAACGTTTTGAAATTTTGGTCCAAGAACATTTCTATGATCACAATCGCACAAACCAAATTCAAATTACATCATAAAGCTCGAAAAAGCCCGTCTCATTCAGTGAAAAGCAGGCCCGGGCCCGACTTAAAATGCATAACAAGGCTCGAGCCCGGCCCGCGGGCCAGGCCCGGGCCCGTGCAGACCTCTAATGCACTACGTGTATCACAGCACTCAATCCGAATAGGGAACCACAAGTCTAACGCGGGAAGCGAGCTCAGTGCATTGGAAGAGAATGTTCCCATAAGAATAGCATTGGTCAATTTTTAAAACGCTTGTATCTTTTGAACGAGAAGTATTTAAGAAATATCATTCACATTACGTTAATCACCGTTCTTTTCTTGACACATTTGATGCATTCAATTTACAAAAGTCGCAACAGAATTTGAATAAACGTTTTAGAAACACATGTATGTTTCGCGTTTTGGAGCGATTCAATAGAAAGAGACGCACGGTAGAAGAGAGAGAGAAAACCAACGCATGCACACGGCCGACTAGCGAGGAGCAGCTTCGCACGTACAGCATCCAAGTGCACGGCGAACTCGACTGTCCGACATGTTAGTTTCTTCGATTCAACAGCCAATCACGGAGGATCGGCGCGCGACGCAGATGAAAAATGCAAACATCATCTTGTTAAACTCGAACTCATTTAAATTCTAAACATGGTATTATAATTCTACTATATGTGATAGTTGAAGAAAAGAATGGTTTATGACGTAATGTGAATGATATTTCTTAAATACTTCTCGTTCAAAAGATACAAGCGTTTTAAAAATTGCCTAATGCTATTCTTATGGGGACATTCTCTTCTAATGCACTGAACTCGCTTCCCGCGTTAGACTTGTGGTTCCCTATTGACTCAAGTCGGTTCGAGTTCAATTCGGTTTGAGTCTCTTGATATACACACTCGATTCGCATTGAAGTCAATCCACTTTCCAAAGTGGACTGACATGAGTAAATTGCTTGATATACAGTTCAATACGCAATACGCATTCAATACGGATTCAAAACTGCCTTAGAGATTTAGATTTTAGTGAATACCATTATTAGGCAGGCGGTGTTTATTACATGTTTACAATAAAATGGCGTCTTGGAGGCTTTAATGAAGACACTAGGCTTTATATTTACGTAGCTGTAGGTAGAGATACAAGTACATAGTATTTTCAAGTGTTATTCATAGAATCTTGTAGCATCAATTTAAACTACCACAACAACAACTTCAATTCGAATCGAAATAGGATTGAGGAAGTCGTTTCGAATGTCCGTGATATAGGTAGGCCTACCTACACTTCAAGTCAAACCGAATTGAACTCAAACCGAATTCAGTCAATTCGGATTGACTGCTGTGGTATTTGGATGAGCGAAGCGAAGACTTCAATTTCACTGACCCCCAAAAAATTTAGCTCGGGTGTTTTTTTTTGTTTTTTGTTTTTTGTCTGTTTGTTAACTCTCTACTAGGCAAACGGCATATCCGATCTTGATGAAAATTTGAGGGGACCTTCGAAATCTCTAAACTTAGAGGTGTATTGTTTTTGGGTACAATCGAAGAAATATTTCTCATGCATATCGTACTTTTACGGGTTTTTTCGATTTTTAGTGCGATATTTTCGTGCCATTTGGGCCAATTCTGACCAAACGGGTGGGGCTACAACGTTCATATTATACATGGACATTAAGGTTATGGTGATGTAGTACCTTTTGAAAGAAAAAGTTGAAAAAGTTAGCCAGAATCCATAGAAATAAAGCTTTTAATGTAAGTTTTTTGATTTTTATGCAATATTTTCGTGCCATTTGGGCCAATTCTGACCGAACGGGTGAGGCTTTAACGTTCATATTATACATGGACATTAAGGTTATGGTGATGAAGTACCTTTTGAAAGAATAAGTTGACAAAGTTACCCAGAATCGGAACAAGGGTAGTATGACGGAATGGCTAATTTTGCCCCAATTTTTTTTGTTGTTGTTCAAAACCATGCAAAATCTCTAGTAAATTAAAAATAAACACGCGGAAACCCACTTTTACTGACAATTTCCAAAAATAACATGACAATACGTAGCGAGGAGTGAGTGACGCGGCCTATAGGTCTAGGCCTACCTGCTGAGAATGTTGTGCTCACTGCAAATAACCTTACAAGAACATAATAAAAAAAATCCAAAATAGAATCATCACGTTTTTTTTGTTATAGTAACAAAAAAACTTCAAAACCTTTAACGTCGCTATTTTAAACGAAAGTCCTTTTGTGGTGAAAGTCATTTATATTTAAAATAGCGAGGTTGAAGGCTTTGTAGGTGGAGTATTTTAGTGAAAAAGGTTGGTAGGCCTAGTAAGTAAAATCAAGACGTAAATACAAACATGGCGACCAAATGACAGTGACATGAGCGAGTGTTTGTGTTCAATCTGTGTTCATTATTCTATAGGCCTATAATTGGTATATTTTCAGAGTGATTAGTAAAAATAAATCGTTAATAATGAGTTCTTCATTTATTTCTCATTTGAAGTTGTTTTTTATTGTTTTCTTTGAAAAAACAGTGTTGAAAAGTTAGACCACACCAACTGAACTAGTACCAAAAACAACCGATTTAAGCAAACTAAAAGTGATTAAATAAGTCCAGAAACTACTTTCCGCGGCCAAAAACCAAGTAAATACATAATAATATTCAGTTAGAAAAAGGAAAATCATAAATTTAATACAAAAATAACATTTCCGTCAAATTACCCTTATACCCCCAGAATCCGTAGAAATAAAGCTTTTAATATAAGTTTTTAGCGGTAAATAATAACAAATTGATAAGTAACAATTTAGAAACTTGACAACAATCACCTACAATGCGTGGGCAGCAAAACAAAGCAACAAAGCACTTGCAAAAGTAACGATATCCCACGCAGACTAAAAACTTAAAAAAAGCTCATCCATCAACGCGGCGGGACTTAAGCGTTTTCCTAGTGTACACTGTACACCGTACAGTAAGGCTTTCAACACTGAATTTTAATATCAAGGGCTAGGGGCCTCGGCCCCTTAGGCATTGTCTGTAGTTACTAGTTCGCATGCTAGTTAGGGTCTAGCCTAGGGCAGGCCTTTTGCCGGACCTGCAGCAGCTGTCGACCAGATCCTAACCTTCCAAATCTGCTGACCTAGCCTAGGCCTTCTAGCCTAAAAATAATCTTCTTCTAATTTTACTGAAAACCATTGTTCTATAGATTCTAGAAAATTTTAGGCACTTTGCATTTTCTTGCCACTTACACTGAAACTCGTCGATTCAGGACATTTCCACAAAAATTTAATCTGTGTTGTTAAAATACCGAGACGTCGAAAGACGGCCATATTAATTCGTCGCCGTTCCACCGCCTTCGACGTTTTGCCTGGTTGGCCTTGTTCCTTCGACAAATTATTTTTTTGGACACACCCTTTTGCTGTTCAATCAATTTTATGTCCCCCCTCTCAAACGGAACAGATTTTTATTGATCTACGCGTTATTTTCCTAAGCGCCTCTTTGAGAGTTACAAATATTCAAAATAAATACATTTATAATTATAATTAACATTTCAGTGGTCATAGCAACCTTAAAGGGAAGAGTTAGCAAAATTATTATAGACCCTTCGTTTATCTTGTAGAACGTTGTAGAACAGCACTTCCTGTATCGAAGCAAGAGCGCATGCGCCCACTGCCTGTCGTCCTCTTTCTGTCGTGGCATCTGGAGGTGAGTACGACCGTAAATATATTTTTCTTAGTTATCCGTTGCAATTTGTAGTGTACATCTGCCATCGCTCCTCTGGTATGTAGTAATTATTTCAGTTATAATATACAGTTTGGAATTACAGAAGTATTTATGGCGCTACTTTGTGTTTTTGTAAAATGTTACCAAATATTCGTGTTCGCTTTGTGCAATGCCGGTTGTGATTCCCGCATGCAAGTTTTTCGTTTCAATATGCCTTGTATCCTAGGCCTACCCTATGCCTGTGGTCGTTTTAGGCTAGATACAAGTATTAGTGATTTTTTTAAAAAAAGATAAGTGCATTCATACCCCGCATGTTAATAATGTATTGGCTAATTCTAAACTGATAAGTCGCGAGCAATGTGTTGTGAGGCGCATCTTCCTGCAAATGTCGGCCACCGGACACCTCCATGTAGCCTAGGCCTAGGCTAGGCCTAGGGCTAGCCTGTTCAAGTTGAGTCATAATAATAATAAAGGTTTGCAGATTCAACCAGACTTTCGAGTAAGCCTAGCATTTTAATGTTGTTTTCGGTTACATCGTTGTGAATAGTGTTTGCAAAATCTTAATCTTCAGGCTTGTGATCACATTCCGTTAGGTTGACCTCGGGAGGTGGCCGGGCTATTGCTCTCGTGAATCAATAGTTTCCTATCGGGAGGTGCAACGTCATCGCAGTGCAATCCGCGTAGCAACATACTTTTAGATTCCCAACTGTTGTAAATAGATCACTGTAGTCGAGTAAAGGCATTCCTCGACATAGTTTGGAGCACACTTCAAAAACATTTATTGCCTGCTAGGGACCCACCGCGTCACAGCCTGGGTACATCAAAATGGCTACCTAGGCCTACCCACATCGCCTAGGCTTAGCTAGGCGTAGGACTAGTCACGGCTACTAGGCCTAGGGGCCTATATTATATTGTCGACGAACCACGTGGCTCGTGACCTGAGCGTGGATGGCCTAGGCCAGCCTGTTATGCTGTGTTTGAGACAGGTCCTACCTAGGCCCTACCCTAGCTATGCATTGAGACCTGGGACTGGACTTTGCAATCTTGGATTATACTGCAACATATGTCCAGGTCTGGGCTTGGGCATGCTGAAAGCAATATGAGTAATGGATCCACATTGTTACTGTGATTCGACCTAGACCTAACTGAAAATCTTGGGAAAAGCTAGGCCTAGGCCCTACATGTTTCACATTGGTTGCACATTGGCATTGTCCCGTGCTTAACGGGGCCTCGGAATGTTTTTTTAACTTCCACCACCATAAGCAGGCCTAGGCTTTTGCCTATTTTTTACTATGCCTACATTGTTTGATATTTAGAATGATAGAAATGGCTTTAGTTTACGGCTGTGGATATTTGTACAGTCAGCCATAAACAGTGATGTGGATTTAAGCCCTGCTGTAAAATAAAAACTTTGGCTAGCCTAGGCTGTTTCACTAATTTTTGTAGGCCTATGAGCTTAGGCCTATATGTAACACATAGATGGTTTTGGGATGATGTAGCCTATTATTGAAATTAAAACGGGTAAATGCCGTTAAACTAAATATTTTCTTCCTTCTATTTCACTACGTATATCACAGCACTCAATCCGAATTGACTCAAGTCGGTTTGAGTTTCTTGATATACACACTCGATTCGCATTGAAGTCAATCCACTTTCCAAAGTGGACTGACATGAGTAAATTGCTTGATATATACAGTTCAATACGCATTCAATCCGGATTCAAAACTGCCTTAGAGATTTAGATTTCAGTGAATACCATTATTAGGCAGGCGGTGTTTATTACATGTTTACAATAAAATGGCGTCTTGGAGGCTTTAATGAAGACATTAGGCTTTATATTTAAGTAGCTGTAGGTAGAGATACAAGTACATAGTATTTTCAAGTGTTATTCATAGAATCTTGTAGCATCAATTTAAACTGCAACAACAACAACTTCAATTCGAATCGAAATAGGATTGAGGAAGTCGTTTCGAATGTCCGTGATATACACTTCAAGTCAAACCGAATTGAACTCAAACCGAATTCAGTCAATTCGGATTGACTGCTGTGGTATACGTAGTGTTTGTTGTTCGGGACTAGTAGGCCTACGTAGGCCCTAGGCTACGAAGATTAAGTTTGTTGAAATTGTCAATCTAAAACCGTTAAAACATTGTCCAGCTAGACTTATTGGATGGATAAGCTAGTATTTTATTTACTGCACCTAGATTTAATATTATTTACTACATACCGTACCTAGTCATTGTCGCCACATATTGACGCACAATAGTGAATGTAGGCCTATACGTTGATCTCATAATTGCTTGCAATTTTGTTTTTTGGACCACGTAGACCTACTTTGCTTCTATCTCCTTGGGTGTCACTGTACAACGGGTCAAAATCAATTATTTTTTAACTTTATTTTTAGGTTAAAATTCCATGCATTGTTGGTGTAGGGCCTAGCTTCTTTGGTCATTGGAATATAATGTCAGGAAACTAAATAAATAGGTAGGGCCTACCTATTTTACCACATGCCCCGTAAATTTACCGACTCGTTCATTTCTCTAACAAGAGTGCAAAATTGTTTGTACCTATAGTCAAGGCCTCCGCCTAGTTAAGGTCGGAAGAAATTCGTAGTCGCTGATAAAATTGGTACCTGCGTACGTCAGTTGCTTCAGTCTTAAGTCTCAAAAACCATAGGCTATAGGACTATTGATAAAATTTTAGGCATCATATAATGACCCCTTTATATGCCTTTTCCTTTTCAAAAAGGCCTAGCCAACCTGTTCAAAGTGCTGACAAAATACCCAATGGACTTCTTTCAGTTTCACTATTTTTTAATTATTATTTGGAGAACGCCGTCATTGGTGGCACATTGGCGAAGAGAGCATTCATTACGAACACCTTATGATCTTCATGGCACTTTCCATAGGCCTACTTATTATCTCTGACATAGAACTGTGTGTTCTGTTCGTTCGAAATAACGTGCCTTTAAAGAATACCGGTATAAGCCTAACAGTGAGGGGCAAAATGTCCCGGGTGAGATTTGATGTCAGTTACGTAATTAGGTACCTAATCGGCGATAAAAAACGCGGTTAACCGAAATCCCTAATTGAAAATGCGGGATAAAAAAAATTGTGTGACATTTTTTAAATTTATTACCGGTAGGCCTACAGTTGAGAACCCTGTGCTTATCAGTTGGCCCGCTGCCAACCGCGGCACCCACCAATCCTCTTCTTACGTACCGGTAATGCAGCTGAGGGAGCCACGCTCTAGGCGACATGACCTTCATAAAAAATACTACCATTGACATGGCCCAGTTTATTTCTCCATGAACTGCACGGCGCAAAATGATTGTGTTAAACTCACAACTGAATTAAATAAGTATTTTGGCTGGGATAGAAAAACGTAGGTAATCTCGTCTTGACAATGACAATAAAATTTGGCTACAGTCACAGCTGTAATCTCTAGCTGGAATAACATCTTGGTGACACATCTTGGCACTGTCATATGACATGACCTTGATGATAATAATAGGTGCAGTGTAGCAATGACAGGTCACTCACACTCGCCTGACGCTTGTGACATCCCATATCGTCGCGCCTCCCCCCCCCCCCCCTCCCTCTCCACAAGCTGGCGAGTAGGCCTGTCATTAATATCATCAATAACATACTCTGGAACCTATCTCGAATTCATTCCAGTCACGTTCACGATCAGTTGCTCTCTTTCTCTCTCCAGCGCTCATTCTCACGGTGTCGACCTCGAGTGAGTGGCAAGGCTACTATTTACCCTTGCGCAATCCAAATGCACGTGCAACCCTAGCGAGATTCAATCGATTAAGGCGACCAGCTGACAGCTACACTACACTACATTCGCATGTTTTTTTTTTCACTTTGTGTTGTTTACACGGGCCAATGTTATGCTCACGGTTAACAGGCGCTGACAAATCACAAACCGGTTTTTGTGCTTTATATTATCTTGATCTTTGTACCGGTATTGGTATACCCATTTATTTTCCTTACCCTTCTGAGGGATGACTTGGTTAACCCCCTTGCATCCACAAGTGTACTGGTACGCTCTGCGCCTCCTGGGCTAGAGCTCCATAAGCGTATACGCGCTAGCACTGACCTGATTTATATTACTTTCAAAATCTACGCTGTTTGCCAACCCTCGACAATCCCGCTCGCAATTTGCGAGTGAAAATTTGTTGCTTGCGAGTTGGCAAATTGACACTCGCAGATAACTTATTGTGCGTCCGCGCTTTTTTTACGACCTAGTAAATCGCCGCGCCTGCAATACAACTACCGCGCATAACCTGATGCGCAAGCATGGCCTGTTACCAACCACTCTCCAAAAACGAAGTATCAAAAAGTAGGGATGGGCAAAAGCGTGTATCTTACTACACGTGTACAGTGTACACGCTGTCTGTCTGTGCGTGTACACGCGTGAACTATGTATATTTTAAGATATCTGAAAAAAAGTTGTACATATTTATTTATTACTGTATATTTTTATTGCAATCTGAACAGTAAACACGGCGACGGCGTTCGGTTCAGTTTATCAGTCAGTAAATGACGTGGCTGATGTTTCATTGACCTAGAAAGTTAAAAGGGTGATGGTATGGTTGAGGCTTGCGTGATGGAGTGGGGGGGGGGGAGAGAGATAAGGCTTGTGATTTACCATAGTTCCCGTGATACTTGAATTGTGCAGCAACTCCTTCGCGCACAGTCGGCATTTAACCTTCTTTCCCATGTCTATCTTATCAAAGAACTTCCACTCAAGAGATATTCTAAACAATCAACAGTCATGCGTCACTGACTCATATCTCAACACGCGTAAACAACTAAGCGGGCGACTGCGAGCGGTCTGGAACCATCTGGAATGTGTGGGCCGGTCAGGGGGGAGGGGGAAGAGGGAAGGCCACCGTGGCAAGGGCCAAGGGATCGCAACCAACTTACCGTTTTGCGGGAAGGCGGCGGCTGACTGAAAGAGCTCGTATTTAAAAATAGAATTATTGAAATCTGAAATCTCGACGACTGAACAATGTCAATTGAAAGTCGACGTGTATTTTTTTAAAATTATGTACACGTAGACGGACGTGTACACGTCTCATCCCTATCAAAAAGTCAAGGTCAAGTTCCAGGCTACCCAACAACGCACGTAACAAAGAGACGGGACGCCTGAACTAGGCGTAAAATCGACTTGAACGACGAAACCATTCTTAATTCGGTATGTATTTAACTTCATCTGACGTTATTGGAGAGAAATATGAGAATCCACCGACGGCCCTAAATCCCGTGCAACATCCTCCTGATATTAGTGTAATAATGAGATCGTGAAACTTTTAGAGCATCTCGCAGACTTCTGCTTGGTTGAAATCACAATAGGGCCTTGGCCTTCCGCGATCTTGGATAGTTTTATGAATCGTAATAAACGAAAGTAGTGTTTATTTTAATTATAAAATCAGTGACCTTGCCCATCCTCATGAAAACATAGACGTAAATCCAGCAGGTGGTAGGCCCTAGGCCTATTTGAACTCGCATTGTGCCGCGATTCTAGGCCTAGGCTTTGTGTGGCCTAGGCCTACTTCACATTAGGTTCGTTTTTTGTCCTGCACTTTTCTGTGGTGCTGGTGTAGGGTGTAGACCGGAAAACGTCGATAGTGTAGTAACACTACAGCAAGACAAAAAATGCTTTGGTGTAGCATCATTTGATCAGTAAAATAATTCTGTACAATTTTGATTTCTATTAACGTTTGTATGAAATAAGTCATGTATGGAATAGAAAACATCATTATTTCTGGTATAAAGCCTAGAAGAAATGTTGACATTACGTTAATACACAGTTCAATTTAAGTTGCCGCCATCTTTTCACTGCACTACACCACACACCCACCTATGGAGCGGGTGTTACACCGTGGTAAAGTGTAGGTTTACACTGGACAAAATAATGCCGCAGTGTACGTTGCACGGAGACAAAATAACGAGTTGGTGCTCTACACCTTGCACCAGCGACGGCAGTGCAGGACAAAAATACGAACCTATCAACCGAGGATTGAACTCCTACGACGTGACGTAAGGAGTTAGTAATGCAATATTACATTTCTTTTAATCGTTTTTTTTTTTAGATTAGATGTCGCCTCAAATCGCGTTTTAGGCCACCAAATATAACACAGGACCCCAAAAATTGACGGTGATTATCTCACGTTGTGCCATCTGGCTGCGCTGATGGTGTCAAACTCGAGATTTATGTTTGGAATTGACCTATCAGTCGATAAAGGAAGCCAAACACATGACATCGTAGACAGCCAGGCAGTAAACGGAACGTGACTGTTTTGTTTTGACTTACAATTGCCACACTTTAAGGTTCCACTTATAGGTAGGAACAGGCTTTATTGGAGATATCAATATTTCCGATAATATCGATTCGATAATAGAATTTCCATTTTGATAATCGAAAAAATGAAAAAAGTATTGATTAATTAAGCGAGCGAAGCGAGCGTTTCCATTTGACTCTGCCGGAAAAAATAGTCACTGGTTTTGTTTTTTTTTTTTTTTTTGTATGTCTCGCGATAACGTTCGAACGGAGGCTCGGATCGAGTTGAAATTTTCACCATCCGCAAGCTTTGTTCTCGATTGAATGCCATTAGTTTTGTGGCAAAATCGTTCAAAAAGTTAAAAAGTTACATTAAAGTTAATCAAAAGTTTTTTTTCAAACTTCACGGCGACAAAATCTGAGATGGCCAAATCATTTAGAATGTCCGTCCGGTCACGAATATGTTAATTTTATTTTGATCCGATAAGTAGTGTAGATGGAAATTACATTATAACAAAGTACGGTTACCATGGCAACGGAAAGTCGTGCAGCTTTTTTGGCTCATGATAGCGGTCGAACGGAGGCTCGGATCGAGTTGAAATTTTCACCATCCGCAAGCTTTGTTCTCGATTGAATGCTATAAGTTTTGTGGCAAAATCGTTCAAAAAGTTAAAAAGTTACATTAAAGTTAATCGAAAGTTTTTTTTTCAAACTCAACGGCGACAAAATCTGAGATAGCCAAATCATTTAGAATGTCCGTCCGGTCACGAATATGTTAATTTTATTTTGAGCCGATAAGTAGTGTAGATGGAAATTACATTATAACAAAAGTAACGTTGCCATGGCAACGAAAAGACGCGCGAAGTTTCTAATGCACTGCCACCTAGAAGTAATCAAAATACTTTCGAGGAAGCAGTCTATTAATTGTCAACAAAGAGTTTAAAAAGTTTTCCCAAGGAGTCAAGGTCCTCCAGATGGCGGTGGATTTTAAAGTAAAGATTTAAACACGGGTTTACCTAAATACCTTGGCAATAATAAATAATACTGGAAACGCGAACGTCGTAAATTTTAAAATTTAAAAAAATGTGCAATGTGGGTCTAGCTATAGCACGTGCTCGCTTATCAACGCGTCCAACTGAGCGTTTCCTAGTTATAACTATAGGCCTAGGTCTAGTTGATGACAAAAACAACAAGTAGGCCTTGACCACCTGGTACCAATAGGCCTAGTCCTACATTTTCCTCGGCTCTATAGGCCTACTTCATTCTAAAGAACTATTTTAATGTTTAAAACCAATGTTTTTTATAGAGATGAGTTTGTTGTTGATGTTGTGATGCCCAAATTATGAAAGAATGATTGGAGAATCGTACTAAGGGACATGTCAAAAATACTTTGAGAAAATATATTCCCTCAAGCATGTTTCAATTTTGATGTAGGTTTGGGTCTTAAAAGACCTAGGTACTGCTCCTTTAGGGGTAAAAGACAAATTTGAAACCTTGGAACAAATTCTGTATGTCATGTTTCTTATTTATTTTCTTACATCATTGAATTTGCTTGTATTAAACCACAAATTAACAAAAAAATAATAGCTTTGTAGAGCGTATTTCATATTTAGCCCTCACTTTTGTAGGGCCTAATAATTGTGATGGACCGGTAGGGCTAAAAAGACCCAAGCCTTCAAATGCTCTAAGAACTATCAATGATGATCACAACATTTTGCATGTGTTGAAATTGAAGGTTAATATAACAAAGACAATTAAAACATCAAAAAGTGTTAAAATCCTTATGCCTATAGTAAAATATGTAGGTATATTACTGAATGCTTTTGCTGATAGCATTGACTTTTTGGTAGGCCTATGTGTTGTTTTTTGTTGCAATGAGAACTAAATTGATTCTCAATTTGATCATAATATTTAATCCTAATAGCTGATTGGCTGTTGTTGAAGTCCAACAACGTAGCCATGATAGGCAACTGTAAAAACGATTTTTTATAGTTTGGGTTTAAAAAGACCTATCTGGCAACAAGGGGTTAATTTCATACCCACAACTTTCTTGTAAGTTGTCTACAACCTGAGCTTCGTGGATTTAAATGGCGAAACACATACCAGTAATTAATTCAATTTTTTGTCCAATTCCTGCAGGATTAGGGCTTTTAATAGGCTGAGCTTCCGGATGCAAAGGGGTTTAAACATTGAAATAAGTAGGCCTAATTGAGCAAAACATGGACGACACCCGCCAAATTTTAGTAGCTGTCATCTGATTGGTTTCTTTATGGCTGTCACAAAAGTAAATATAGGTCAAAATTATATACCCTAGCATATCAAGATAATTGAGTGACTTACCATTGTTTATTCGAGCGGCTTGCTCAGCGGAAACAGCCGCTTACAATTTTCTTGTGTTGTCACGGGACGACACCCGCCAAATTTTAGTAGCTGTCATCTGTTTGGTTTCTTTATGGCTGTCACAAAAGTAAATATAGGTCAAAATTATATGCCCTAGCATATCAAGATAATTGAGTGACTTACCATTGTTTATTCGAGCGGCTTGCTCAGCGGAGACAGCCGCTTATAATTTTCTTGTGTTGTCACGTCAAGAACTTTTAGTAGATTTACATTCAGAAGGCGGTGGACTTGACTTTCAGACCACTTGGCATACATTTTCAACAGCAGACCGCTAGGCATACCATTTTCAACAAGTTTCTGACCAAAGCCATGCAACGTGTAGTAACTTTTCGAAAAGCCAAGATAATTTGACCAAATCCATTTAGGCGGGCAATTCTCAATGTTTTGAGTCGACAACCCATGCTATCAATTGAATAGAAATGCTTGCAAGTTGCAATATCTCTTGGCGGTCTAAACATTATAAGTTTGGTAATTTAAAAAAAATGTTATTAGCAAATCTGAAAAAATGTATTTAGGCCTATATATAAAGGTTGATGGAAGAAAAGGTTTAGCTGGCCTTGATCCCACCTGGACACTAAAGAGATCTATCTATCGATGTAGTAGGCCTACTAGCTAAATACGGTAACTTTGTCCCTGGATAAAAAAAAAATCTGCAGGATCCGGTTTGGAACCGGTTCTTTCGTACCGGTACGCACTATTTTATTAACTGTCATTTTCATTAAACTGCGATATTTGGAATGTTTCTGTTCGAATCCGGGTGTATGTGTGGCATCTGAAATGCACTAGGCCTATGTTGTTATCGAGAGGTCGAACTTGCTATTTCGATCAATACATTTTCGGCTTGATAAAAACTAAAGCACTTGAAAAGAAGAAATGCCAACCCAAACAGACAACATACCAATGACATAAAAATGGCGGAACTACCGCATATTTATTATTAAGCATGTACAATTTGGAGAAAATTATAGGTATTCTTAATAATGTTTATTCATGATCTAATTTTGAAAACTATCGACGAAACGTCAACGCTTGGTTTAAGGTAATAATGTGCAACAAATGGAGCCACTTGACAGCTTAAGCCTTGATGTGTATTTTTGTGGCGTTAAGAGGATGGGAGTCGCGAAAATTAGTTTTTTTTTTCCGTGATATCTCGAGAACGATGCAAAATATCTAAAAAGTTATTCTAGACCAAATTCTGGTTTTGTAGAATAATTTAATGCAAGAAAAAATATTCAAATATAATAATTGGTGCAGTTTGTATTTAAGATATGCATTTAATTAATTAAAATACTAATTGGATGAGCGAAGCAAAGACTTCAATTTCACTGACACCCCCCACCCCCAAAAAAAAATTTAGCTCTGTTGTTCTTTTGTGTTTGTTTTTTGTCTGTTTGTCAGCACGATTCCGGGCAAAAGGCATAAGCGATCTTGATGAAAATTGAAGGGGACCTTCGAAATCTCTGAACTTAGACGTGCCACGTTTTTGGGTGCAATCGATGAAATATTTCTCATGAATATCGCACTTTTGCTATTTTTTTCGATTTTTATTGCGATTTTTTTGTGACATTTGGGCCGATTCTGACCAAACGGCTGGGGCTACAAAGTTCATATTTTACATGGACATCAAAGTTATGGTGATAGGTATAGTACCTTGTGGAAAAAAAAGTTGAAAAAGTACTACAATCCATAGAATAAACGTACTTTTACGTTTTTTATTTTTTATTTTTGGTGCGTTATTTTCGTGACATTATGGTTACATGGTGATGTAGTACCTTTTGAAAGAAAAAGTTAGCCAGAAGCCATAGAATAAAGGTTTTAATATGAGTTTTTTTTTTAGGTTTACCTATAATAATAACAAGTAACAATAGAAACTCGACAACAATCGCCTACAATGCATTCAAAAAGCTCATCCATCAACGCGGCGGGACTTAAGCGTTTTCCTAGTAAAAAACTAAATTACCATCACATTACAATATTTTTTCTTGCATTATATTGTTCTAACAAAACCACAATTCGGTCTAGAATCAGTTTTTAGATATTTTGCATCATTCTCGAGATATCACGAAAAAACTGTAATCTCGCGTGGTTTTAATTTCGCGACTATCCCATCCTTTTAAATCACGTGAAACTAATATTAGGGGATTAACCTTACATTTATGTTGCAATCCATTATCTACAGACGGGTAGGGCCTACTAGTACTTACGATTATTGACATCGAAGGCGAAGTATAATTTTTCTTTCTATGGGCATTGGCATATAGTGTGGGAGCATGTGGCACGAGTAAAGCTGTGGGAGGACAGAAGAGAGTGGAGTAAATTGGTGGAGAGGAAGGAGTTAGATGATGTGGAAGAAACACTGAGTCTGGCAAGCTTAGTATCTACAGTTTAATTTAATGCCCTTGATAATGGTGGAAAACCACCACTCAACCCGACATAGTTGGAACTGAGTTATGATGATTATTATTTATTACTAGGAAAACGCTTAAGTCCCGCCGCGTTGTTGGATGAGCGTAATTGGTGCATTGAGCAGTAGGGTGTCCCAAAATGCCACAAAAAAAATTAAAAAATTAAAAAGAGTAAGTCTCACCCCCCAAAAAGTTACCTTTAGACTTTTTATTTGCACTAATAAAATTATAGCCCATTCGGAGTAAGTTCAGAGGTCCCCAGGGGCTCCCAAATTCTCATATATGCCGGGAAAACATGCATTTACCGGATTTTGTATTTTTAGCTGTTTTGTGGGGAATTTTTATTTTTTGGGTTAGTGGACATGCTAAGTGAAGGTAGCATCAAGTACCTACACCTTAGTCTTTGCACTGTAGGCCTACCCATGTGGTGAAATCATTCAAAATATAACCATTTTCAGTCCGGAGACGCAGAAATGTAGACAACACCACATGGATTCGTTACTCAAAGAAAGCGTGATTTCTGGTAATCAGTTGCACTAAACAAACGAGTCGGAGTTAGTGGGGATTCTCATTGAATTTATCCGATTTATATTATGATGTACCTAATTTATGTACACCATAGGCCTACAAATATATATTTTTATTTTTATTTAGGCCTATGTTTATTTATTTTGGTCGAGAAGTGATTGGGAACTTTGTTTTTTACCACCGGGTACAGAAACTTACACTGGGCAAAAGTGCAATCAATCAAGCAGTACCATACTGGCTTGAGTCACGTTTACCAAGACAAAAACATCACATAGTCAAGATGATCAAAGATCTCTATGGCACACAAGTTGCTTTAATGAAACATCGTAGTAAGAGTAACAAAATGGACCAACCACATCAGTCAGAGTACAGTAAAAAAATGGACAAGCTCAGTCATGCCAATGCTGATCAGCTAGCTTTAAGAATGAAGAAGACCGACAGTTACTGAAGCTACAACAAGATTCCAGCACAGGATCCATTGGGCCTGTTGATAGAAACCTCGCAGCCCTAGAGACACGATCTGCCAAACGTAGAAAGCAGGTAGCTAAACGCATGCATACAGCAGCTGTAGCAAACAAGTCTCCAGTAATGTCTACTTCAGCAAATTCTGCTCCCAATGAGTCCCAAGAAGAAAATTCTGGAAGGGAGCATGTATCTGCGATTACTTCCACACCGAACACTAGGCCTAGCACACAAAGTAGTCGCAAACGCCATAAATGTGTCTTTTCCCCCAAAGTTTCTGCTGTATTGGACCGTATAAACATCAGCATTTGGAAGTCTACCATGATCATGGATTCTGTTCTCAATACAGTAGGATTTTTAACTTCCACCACAGTGCTATCTAAAAGTACAGTTCACCAACAGCGTCAACTTCATCGCCGTGAAACTGCAGAGCAAATTAAGATGGAATCTTGTGCTACTAAATGTGTTGTACACTGGGATGGTAAGCTTTTACCGGATGTCACCGGTGTCGAGACTGGTCTTGTTGAATGGTTACCGGTTTTAGTTTCCTCACTTGTGGACGGCTCAACAAAACTTCTTGGCGTTACAAAGCTAGCATCTGGGTTTCTGGTACATGCAAAGATGCAGCTGCATCTGTTCTTGAACACATTCAGTCATGGAACTGTGATTTACATGTGTATGTGTTTTGACACAACTGCTTCAAATACTGGCAAGTTCAATGGAGCTTGTACGCTACTAGAAAATGAAATTGGTAGAGATTTGCTTTGGTTAGCTTGTCGACATTATATGTTTGAAGTTCTACTGGCAGATGCATTCAATCTTTGTCTTGGACCATCAACTGGACCAGAAATGTTATTTTTTAAGAAGTAGGCCTACAAGGAAAACTAGTCTACGCTCAATACGCAATACGCATGAACCTATAGAACGACAAGTCCCACTTATAGTGGCATCAAGACACGGTAAAGTTGTTCTTAACTGAACAGCTCTCGATGTTACACCCAAGGGACGACTACTTAAGAGTTTCTAAACAACGATAGTTTCCTTGACATTCCCGTTGAAGCCTGGCCAGAAACGCAGTCCTTTAAGGATGCCTGCAATCCTTGTCACTCACTTGGCCTGCATCAACGACTGTGCCGAGCGGGGTGTTGCGCTCATACAAGACTTTAACGCAACAACCAAGAACGAGCAACAGAAGCAGATTTGCTTCAAGTAGTTGAACTGCAACGAAAAAAGTTTACCACATGCTATTGTGATGAACTAATTTACATGTAGCCTTGATATGACAAAGAACTTAGATACTGTCGTAATGTCGCGAATGTAGACAAAAGTCTATAAATTATGGTTTTCCTCCAATTTTTATATATATTAACTTCTAAGCCAAACTCATAAATATTAATTTGGTAGATATTTACAGAAAGTACCTTTCAAGACCTCTCCAATAATATGAAATATCATTGTATGCTATTAATACGTCACCGTGTCAATTGTGTATGGTTTGGAGCTTTTTGGCCAAATAAAGCCACTTTGGAAGCCCTTGGGGGACCTCTAAACTTCAACCAAATTTGCTTAAATTTTACAAGTGTTAATTTGGTGGTATTATTAAACTTTTTGAATGGTGAGACTTTCATTTTTCAAAAATGTTTTTTTTTTGGGACACCCTATTGAGCAGCCATGTGTTATGCGAATTTTTTGTTGTTCTGTGGCAAAATCATTACATAATTGAAATTTAAATTAAATTAAAAATTAATTTTCTTAATTTTTTAATTTTTTAAAAATTAATTGAAATTGTTAAAAAAAGAAAAAAAGCGTAAAATTGCGATTTTTATAAGAAATAACTTCTCGATTGCGCTCAAATTTAACACTTATCTATTAATTCATAAAATAAGGGTTCTGTGAAAAAATCATTACAATCGGATAAAACATGTAGGTGTTTATAAGTCAAAGAATTGTTTAAAAAAAGAAAAAACCTGTAAAATTTCGATTTTTATGATAAATATTTTTTCAATTGCGCTCAAATTTCACACGAGTATCTTAATTCATAAAATAAAGGTTCTGTGCAAAAATCATTAAAATCGAATAAAGCATGTAGGTGTTATAAGTCGAAGAAATTTTTAAAAAATCGGAAAAAATCGTAAAATTGCGATTTTCATGAGAAAAATTTTTCCGATTGCGCTCAAAAACTTGGCAGTTCTAAGTTCAGAGATTTCGAAGGTCTCCATAAAATTTTATCGCAATCGGATTATCGGTTTAGCGGGAATCGTGTGGACAAACAGACAAAAATACAGGGAAAAAAAAACATTCCGGATTTTTTTCTCCAGTGTAGTGAAATGGAATCTTCGCTACGCTCATCCAATTATGGGCATTGAGTGATTGCTACTGTTGAGTGCCCTAAAACAACTAACTAGTAGTATCATTTAAAAAATTGTGCTTATAAAGTAGAGAAGTTCTTCATTTTCAGTTTTGTTGCGATCATTTTTTAGGCTCACTAGTGATGTGAACCGGTAATATTACCAACAATTTGGTAGCATTGAACATTTCGGTACTAATATTCGAATTTTGAATTCCAATGTAATTAAATTAATTATTTGTTATATTCCCATATGCAATAAAACTTATACTATTGCCACTACTATTCTAAAGAGCATGCTTTGTTGGTGGAAGCATTTCTGGACGACGGCAAATACTGTAATAGAAATAGCTTCACTTTTAATATGATCTACTAAAGGGAAATATTGACAAAAACTAATTAATTGATTAAGATTTCTATGAAGTTCTATACCGAGTCATCGCCGCCCTAGTAACAACTTCTAATCGAAACTTCTTGATCTCATGGCAATATATCAAAACCAAGACCATATGCCTAGAGCCTGCTTGTAGTCAATAGTAGGCCCATGCCTCTTTGTGCTGTGCAATTGGTGACCATTGTGTCTGTTCTTCTTGCAGATCTCTCTTCTCGTTACGTAAACCACTAACTAAGCAACAATGGGCAAGGAGAAGGTTCACATCAACATCGTCGTCATTGGACACGTAGACTCCGGAAAATCCACCACGACTGGGCATTTGATCTACAAATGTGGAGGTATCGACAAACGTACCATTGAGAAGTTCGAGAAGGAAGCTCAGGAGGTAATCAATTACTTTCCTTTTTCCACTACCAGTATCTTGCCTGTGTGTATGTGTGTGCTTTGCTTATCGGTAGGGATCCAGTGATTTTGCAATTAGGTTGCAAAAAAGGGAAATTTCTTCATAATACCTGAACAAGGTATCAGCAAAATTAACCATTTCATCAGTATTAATTGTGGAAAAATCATGCAAAAGATTCATTGAATGACTGTTTTCCACTAATACAACAATTTTGTCAGTGTTTTGTAGTGTTTCTTTAAGGGCCATTCACAACCAACTTAGTAGCTAACTTAGCCTCTAACTTAAAGGTTTGTCTTATGAAAAACAACACGTCTGTTCATGACCAAACTTAGCCTTTAACTTACATTTATCAGCAACCGAATGTTTGCAAACTCCAAGGTTTTACTTAGCAGCTAACTTAACATTAAGCTTTTAACCAATCAGAGAGAGACTCGAGCCGACAATTTCCGGTCATATCCGATTGAAAACGTAAACAAACAGCAAAAATGGATCCCAAGAAACATCAGCTATTGTTCGATGAAAAGCTATTGAACGAATTCATGAAAAGGCCACTGCTATATGTAAAATCTTCGTCTTTATACAAAGATAAGAATATAAAAGAAAACATTTGGCTATCGATTGGGGCAGAAATGTCAACTGACCGTCAGTATTATTAACGTTTATTGCGGTACTAGGCCTAGCCCCCAGCTAGGGCTAGGCCATGTGAGGTTATGTAAGGCTTACGTCACGTTGTCTTAAATAAATACGTTTATTATTTTTACCATCAATTATTGTTTAATAAACTGTACAGTCTATAGTCAATCAATTCTATAATGCTACCTAAGTAGAGCTAGGCTAGGCCTACTTACTGAATGCTGAATGTTATTGTATGTCAAGCATTGGCGCGATAAAAGTAAACACAGCAAATCTGTGTTGTGATTGGTTTAAAAACATCTATCATGCACAGCCATCTAAAGTTAGAGGCGACGGTATGGCTGTAAAGCACTCTGCCACGAGCAACATCTAGGAGGCAGTGGCTGTTAAGTTAGCGGCCTAAATATCTATCATGAACAGCAACCTAAAGTTAGAGGCTAAGTTAGCTGCTAAGTTAGAGGCCTAAGTTGGTTATGAATGAGCCTTTACCCTACTGATGAAAAACTAAATAATGTCTACTATCGAGTCAAAACCGATAAACCAAGTCGAATCTTTGTGCATCTTTTGCCATTGGTCCAAGCTAACCAGGTCTTATCAATTGTGCCTGAATTGATTGTTACATTAAGCAGTTTTACCCGCACAGAAAAGGTGCATTTGGGGACGTTTTTAAAAAATAAGGAAAAAACAAAATGAAGCATAATTTGAATTACATTGAGCCTAAAAAAATTCTTTCCTGGACCTATCTATCTATCTACCTACTTATAGGCCTAATCAGTCTTCAGAAAGTTCTGTTATAGGGATGACTTCGGGTCGAAAAATCCGGAACCGGTTCCTACACATATTTTTTTTTCTCAATTTTCGTAAATTTGAATCTGCGCGGGCTAATTTCGATTGAAAACATGGGCGGGGCGATAATCGATTCGAATTTCGATAGGGGGCGGAGCCGTGTCCCAGACATTGTAGGAACTGCTAAGTGAGAATAGTTGAACAAACAATGGCCTACAAGATTGTTTGCTTTCGTTTTCGTTCATAAAGTTTGGATTATGTGATCTTAACCCATCGGCTTACCATTAAAAATCGCTGCGCCTGGCCCCTCAAATCCTTTTATTTTTTACAAAATGGGGTTGCGGAGCGCACCTCAGCAAAAAATTCACTGCTCCAACAAAAATAGCCCGATTAACTTGAAATAAAAACTAAAATGTAGCCTAAATAAATGTCTAGGTGCATGAACTTTCCTTCAAATTTTTCTTGGTGTCAAAATATCACACCCCTCATCTTCGCCATATCCTTCAAAATATTGCAATAAGCTGTAGCCGCCATAGCGCGCGCGCCGCCATACCACCTACGAATGCAAACATAATATTTCCTTCAAGCATAAACAGGCTAAAACTTGACCGAGTGACGAGCCAAACACATCGTTGGATGCAGCAAAGTGCGTAGAGAACATTGAGCGCGATCTCTTCGTGATTGGACGAACCATTCTCATACAACGACCGATAATGTAGCGCGCTGTTCCCTTGCTGTTCCAGCCCGACGATCCGATGGCCAGGTAAATCGGCGCGCATTTTTCACAGCCCGTCGATTCGACCGGCGAGAAAGCCAATGGGTTAAACGTGAAAAATAGAATTAGTATATGATTATAAAATGTTATTAACAAGTTCTGCAATGTTATTATAACACAACACATGGGCCTAGGCTAAGCCTAGGTCAAAATTGTGACGCAACATTCATAGGGCTTAGGCCTAGGCCTAAGAATTTTGCAACCACAGGTGTTTCTGGCTCATTTATTCTCGTCTGTGCCTAGGCCCTTGGCAACTTTTAGGTTAAAAATAGAACCGGTTCCAAAAAAGGGGAACCGGATCGTAATGGAACCGGTTCCGAACCGGTTTCCGGGTACCCGAAGTCATCCCTATTCTGTTATTATTTTTCCTTTTTAGGCCTAATTTTTTATTGAATTTTAGAAATATTTTAGACCTATTGATCTATTTAAACAACCATACCTATTTCTAGCTCTAATCCAACATATGGAACTGACTCTTGTGCAATCCTCGGGACTGCACCAAACCGGCACAGCCGGTCTGCCATTGCTGCAACTGTTGTTATATTTTAGGTATCAAGGCACTGGATATTGAAGCTCTTTAGGCCCTACCATATTTTAGTGTAACTAGACCTAAGCCATTTGATCTGCTAAAATAAAACTAATGTAGCCCTACCTTGGTGTTTGTTATAAAGTGAATTCTGTTTGTAGATGGGCAAGGGATCCTTCAAGTACGCCTGGGTTTTGGACAAGCTGAAGGCCGAGCGTGAACGTGGTATCACCATTGACATTGCTCTGTGGAAGTTCGAGACAGCGAAGTTCTACGTCACGATCATTGACGCTCCTGGTCACAGAGATTTCATCAAGAACATGATTACTGGTAAAGAAATTAATTACTTATTGTCCTACCCTACAGACCAGTTGACATTTTTAAATAGACATATTTTTGAATATCCTACTTATTTTTTCATGTTAGTTTTTATGATTTCATGTGCAGGAATAGGATATAGATTTTTGCATGGCCCTTCAGGAATGTCCTATAGGAGTTTGTAACATTCTCCCATACGGATTTGATCCAATGGATGCACAATAATTAGAACTTGGTCTAACTGGCAATTGGTTAATCAGGTGTCGACTCTGTGCAAAAGTAATACAAATATTTTCCCGATCACTGTACTTGGTCACACTCATTGGCTTTGTAATGAAAGGGGATGTAACAGAAGGCCTATTTTATAAACCTTACTCTGGGTTAAAATAGCAATGACATAGAGGGTCCAATAAGTTCAAACCAGTTTCTAAAGGTCAAGTTCTGTTCAATGTATCAGCCTTACGGGCATGTTTTTTGGAAGCGACTGCACGGCCGGGTGTGAGCTGGCTTCGGCCTCCGCGCATAAAGTCGACGCAGCGGGTTTGTTGTATGTACTTCTGCATAAAAATATGTCTTGTGCATTTTAGAATTCACATACCGGTATGTCATTTCAATTTTTCTCCATAGCGTTGTACATCTTAATTTGAGTGCTTACGAGCGTGCCAAAGACATGTATGTCTCGTGAAGACTCTTTTAACTGCTTGCGTGGGCTTAGGCCATACTTGGGGAAGTTCCTTTTTACACCTTTACCTGTTAAAAGTTCAGTTCCTTTCCCCCTAGTTTGCCATGTTTTGCCATTGAGTAAAAGGATTTTTACATTGAACGGCAGCCCTAGTAAAAGTGTTAAGGGGGCAACGCCCTGGCACCATTATAATGTGCTATCACCGCCAATCATAACATTGTGGAGCATATGATCAGTTATTATTTTCCCAGTCACACTAGGAAGCTTTGACTTTTGATGCCAAAATGACCTTGTAACCCAGCAACTTTTCAACCCTGTATCTATTGTGGAGAGCCCCAAACTTGATGTGACCAACAATTTTCTCCTCTGCTTTCTGATTTTATGTGGGCTTATTTATTTTACTCAGAGTAGTCCTACTGTAAACATTGGATGAGGTCAGGTCTAGTCTGGGATTGTTTTAGGTCCTACTATGCATTCACTTCCAGATACATACTTGACACACTCTTCCTTTGTTTTAGGTACGTCGCAGGCCGATTGTGCTGTGCTGATTGTCGCTGCTGGTACTGGAGAGTTTGAAGCTGGCATTTCTAAGAACGGACAGACTCGCGAGCATGCTCTCTTGGCATTCACTCTCGGTGTGAAGCAGCTTATTGTAGGCGTCAACAAGATGGACTCGACTGAACCACCCTACAGTGAGGTAAATACATGCAAGTTCACTCTTACTAGTAGTTGCTGCACCCCTGTTTTGACCAATTAAATTTAAAAAAGTAGGGATGTCAACTTATATTTATCAATATTGCTGCTCTATCAAAAGAATGCAGATGCTGGAGGCATCAGTATTTTAAATGCTGCTGCTGATTGGCTAGAACTAGCCTGCCAATGATGTCACCATCTGAAAACTTCCAATGGGGCACCTCTAATATCGATATTATTGTGATATATTGCAATATCTCAATCGCATAATATTAATTTTTATGCTATTTTCGGTGCAATATTGTGCATCCGGCGCTACGAGTGAAGCTGCGTTGCTCTTCAGACTTGGCGCCATACGCGTGCTGTAGCATTGATAGTAAATCTTGCAGTGGACAAATTTTCCGCGGAGTAAAGCGATTACTGTATTGACTGGAAATTAACATTCTGCAGCACAAACAATTGACTACAAAATTATGGGCGGGTGAGCTATAGCCTGTAGTCCACCCCTTCCTTATATTGAAGGTCCTACCATACAAAATCATTTGTTTAAATTTAGCTGACCAATATGTAGGCCTACATCTTATCTAGCCCAGGGTTAACCTTTTATACTTTTGTTTTTAGTCTCGATTTGAGGAAATCAAGAAGGAAGTGTCCAATTATATCAAGAAGATCGGCTACAACCCTGCAGCAGTAGCATTTGTCCCCATCTCCGGTTGGCATGGAGACAATATGTTGGAGACTTCCGACAAGATGAATTGGTTCAAGGGGTGGTCCGTGGAACGCAAGGAAGGCAAGTCTGACGGCAAGTGTCTGATTGAGGCACTTGACTCAATCCTGCCCCCCAGCAGACCCACCGAGAAGCCACTCAGACTTCCCCTCCAGGTATGTACTTGTTCTGTTTTGATCGTCAATATGAATACATTTCATACAGGGGGATTCCGCCTCACTTGCCTAGGTACTTCAGGGGTCTGCAGGTACCTCATTGTAAGCCTAGGGTCTAGCTTAGGAGTAGGAGGACTAGGCCACTTCATTTTAGTCCCTTGGCGGAGGCCTAATCTAGTGCTGTTTATAAAATTTGCAATATGCCCTACCGGTATAAAGAAAGCAAAAAAAAGTGTCCACCAAAACATTTAAGTTGAATTTCATTGTTTAATTCAGTCGCTATGAATAATTTACTAAAATGATGTCAAAATCGGTAGCTAGGGGAGGTTGACGCCCCCTTAACTGCAAGCTATGCATACGGGCCTAAGAATTATAATATACATATTCTTAAATTACAATCCGTTGATGTTGAACATGGATATGGATCGTTCAGAATCGATGATGAGGTAGGCCTACATGGAAATGTAACTTTCGGACAACCATAACGTTCTCTGTGTAAGAACCAAGTAGTGACGTGATTCATATTTTGGCAATGACCAACCCCCCCCCCTATTTTCAGGGTGTGGAAAGTTCACATTTCTCGAATTTAAAACGACGCCCAATTTCAGAAAATTAAAACTGGAAAATCAATATTTCAGCATAGGCTACTACTTCACTAAAAATTATTTAATTGATGTAGGCTAAACATTATTAGGGATTCCTAAATTGGATCAATCGTCTATTCCCAAGAATAAACTTTAGTAGTACCTAACTAGTTAGGCTATATATACGCGTTTCCAAGCAAAGATAGATGGCAGCACTAAAACGCAACATGTCGGACCGATCGGTGATAGAGGCGAGCTGCTTATGGGAGCGCTGTATATTCATTTATAGGTTCAACTTGATTTTTGTTGCATTTCTGATCATTTGCGAAAACATTGTTGATTATGTCATATCGTCCACGTATTTTATTAGTAAAATTCGTAAGTTTTGGGGATCGTCTTTATTAAAAACGGGAATTTAATGGCATTTTAAATTACAACAAATAATTGAGA
Organism: Sweltsa coloradensis; assembly: GCA_024449915.1. Lineage (NCBI taxonomy): Eukaryota > Metazoa > Arthropoda > Insecta > Plecoptera > Chloroperlidae > Sweltsa > Sweltsa coloradensis. The sequence continues at coordinate 97,521 of JAMZAV010001163.1, forward strand.
TTATTTGATGATATTAGCTCGAAAAGAACAAACCACTCTGTTAAACTATTAAATACAGAAACAAGTGTATCAAATAATGTTGAACGATGAAGATCGATGATATTTTGCCATTAAATGTTGCCCACCAATAATAGTTTCAATAATTTACTTGATATCTAAAAATCAAAAGAGCTTCTGGCAAATTATAGCCCTACACTTGTTTTGCACGTTTTCTACATCGTTTTACAATGTAAACGCAATCGGAGTTGGCCTATATATTTATCTTCTATACACTTATTAGGACTTCTGTTTTTTTTTTAATATACATTTTATTAAAAGTAGGCCTATTGAATAGCTGATGGCCTATTTTTATTATTGTTTTGTATGTCAACAATGGCATGCCGCGTCATTCTGCAGACAGCTTTAAAATCTTGTAGGTCATAATTATCATTATACTTAATCTATTGTAATGATATAAATCGTTTTTTTATGATATTATGTATAATATTGAGTATAATGACAATGACGTAAACGTATATGTAGCTACTATATTAGGGTGCACGATACGATTAATCGATTCGATTAATCGATTATTAATGAAACGATAATCGATTTAAAAATATCGATTTAATTATTTTATTTTTTTTTTAATTTAGTTTTGTCAAGATCCGCCGCCTATTACCCGCGAGAAACGTTCCCGTACGTTACGTTTTCCCGCCAAATACGCCGTGATAACCGCCGATTTAATGTCTTGCTCGCCCGTGAGATACGTTTCCATCAATTTCTAGCACGCGAGATTGTTCCCGATCCACATTTGATTGAAGCGACGTCGCAAAATACATCGTTCGTACCAGCCTTGCCTTGTCATCATGTGCGCATGCGCTGGCCGTGCAAGGTCGGAAGGAGTGGGCGGAGTTAAAGCTGCATTCTGTTTATGCGTTCCTTGCGGCGTAGTTGGCGCGGCAGTCAATAAACACAGTAAACGCACTCAACGTGCCTGAAACGCCGAGCAGTAGTTGCACCTTTACGTAACATGGCGTCTTGAGTGTGACAAAAGTGATTGCTCTGGTGTTGTGTTTCGGCCTAGGCCAAGAGTTTTCGACAACATGGCATCAAACAATTGAATTTGATCACAGCATTGATGCCAATTTCATCTCGTATGCTTTATCTACCCCGCCACTTCCTCTTGATTATGCTCCCGACTGTCTTCTTCGAGATTGTTGTGAGTGCTCAAGTCCCCGCCACGGCGCCGATGCGAGCTCATGCCTTGCGCGGGCGATTCAAACTAACCGAAACCAGACCGAAGTTTGAAAGAAACTGGCTACTATACCGACATTGTATAAAACGATTAAAATCGATTAATAATCGATTATGGAGGTGAAAGTGAATTCGATTATCGATTATAATAATTTAATCGTTTGACATCCCTATAAATTATATAAGGTAGAAAAGGAATTGGGACTTGTACATAAGCCCAAATACAATTATTATTTTTGTTATAGTTTTGTTATTATTATTATGACTTTATTTTAGGGCTGTGCGAGTACTCGAATATTCGAGTACAAGTCGAGTTCACGGCGAGTTCGAACAAATTCGAGTTTCATTTATTTTGAACTCGAATATTCGAGCGTCGGTAAAAACAGCATTTTCATTTACCGACCCGTCAAAAGTTACGTGTTTCCTCCGTTAGATAGCAGCACACGCTGCAAAGTTCGTGATACACGATAGTCGAACTCCTTCTGACCTGAAACTCGTTATGATTGGCCGGCTGAACTTTGCGAGATCCAATTGGAGCTAGTCATACGTCACATGCGAGCGTTGATTGGCTGTTTTCTGAAATCATTCACGTCTACCGTGTATCACCACTTTTGTGTCCGAGCCGAGATGTGTGTTGACAACAAAAATGGCCACGATTCACGAGGCGAGAGCAGAGCAACCAGATGATTCGTAAAAATTTGCGGCGGACTAGGCTAGGCTTAGGCGTAATTTCTTCTCTAAAGCATAGGCCTAGCATAAAATACAATTTTGAAATATTCATGAGATGGAACACTCGTCACAATGCAGGTAAACATTCAAACAACACTGCGTGACAGTACCAGTGACAACAGGTATAGCCTAGGGCCTAGTAGCACAGTACAATTGCTAGTAGGCCTAGCCTAGTCTAGTTGCCAGGATTTCTTCTGGCCAAGATTAGGCCTAGTATATTTTACCACAAACTCACATTGCCATACCAAAATGCACCAAGCACTAGACCTAGCCTATGGCACCCTTCAAACCAGGTTAGTTGTAGCCTAGCTAGCCCTTTACTGATCCAATGACATTTGGTAGATCGCACCTTATGCGGATCGCTGCTAGCTATTCATTTATATGGTTCTTTTCCAAGCATTAAGAATAACTTTAGTAGTCCTAACTAGTTAGGCTATATATACCGTTCCACAAAGATAGATGGCAGCACTAAACGCAACATGTCGGACCGTCGGTGATCGGGCGAGCTGCTTATGGGAGCGCTGATATTCATTTATAGGTTCAACTTGATTTTTGTTGCATTTCTGATCATTTGCAAACATTGTTGATTATTCATATCGTCCACGTATTTTATTAGTAAAATTCGTAAGTTTTGGGGATCGTCTTTATTAAAAACGGGAATTTAATGGCATTTTAAATTACAACAAATAATTGAGATTATTTGATGATATTAGCTCGAAAAGAACAAACCACTCTGTTAAACTATTAAATACAGAAACAAGTGTATCAAATAATGTTGAACGATGAAGATCGATGATATTTTGCCATTAAATGTTGCCCACCAATAATAGTTTCAATAATTTACTTGATATCTAAAAATCAAAAGAGCTTCTGGCAAATTATAGCCCTACACTTGTTTTGCACGTTTTCTACATCGTTTTACAATGTAAACGCAATCGGAGTTGGCCTATATATATTTATCTTCTATACACTTATTAGGACTTCTGTTTTTTTTTTAATATACATTTTATTAAAAGTAGGCCTATTGAATAGCTGATGGCCTATTTTTATTATTGTTTTGTATGTCAACAATGGCATGCCGCGTCATTCTGCAGACAGCTTTAAAATCTTGTAGGTCATAATTATCATTATACTTATTCTATTGTAGGCCTAATGATATAAATCGTTTTTTTATGATATTATGTATAATATTGAGTAATAAATGAACAATGACGGTAAACGGTATATGTAGGCCTACATTAATTATTAGGGGTGTCAACGATTACGATTAAATCGATTCGATTAATCGATTATTAATTGAAAACGATTAATCGATTTTTAAAAAAATAATCGATTTTAAATTTTTTTTTTTTTTTTTAATTTAGTTTTCAAGATCCGCCGCCTATTGCCCGCGAGAAACGTTCCCGTACGTTACGTTTTCCCGCCAAATACGCCGTGATAACCGCCGATTTAATGTCTTGCTCGCCCGTGAGATACGTTTCCATCAATTTCTAGCACGCGAGATTGTTCCCGATCCACATTTGATTGAAGCGACGTCGCAAAATACATCGTTCGTACCAGCCTTGCCTTGTCATCATGTGCGCATGCGCTGGCCGTGCAAGGTCGGAAGGAGTGGGCGGAGTTAAAGCTGCATTCTGTTTATGCGTTCCTTGCGGCGCAGTTGGGCGCGGCAGTCAATAAACACAGTAAACGCACTCAACGCGCCTGAAACGCCGAGCAGTAGTTGCACCTTTACGTAACATGGCGTCTTGAGTGTGACAAAAGTGATTGCTCTGGTGTTGTGTTTCGGCCTAGGCCAAGAGTTTTCGACAACATGGCATCAAACAATTGAATTTGATCACAGCATTGATGCCAATTTCATCTCGTATGCTTTATCTACCCCGCCACTTCCTCTTGATTATGCTCCCGACTGTCTTCTTCGAGATTGTTGTGAGTGCTCAAGTCCCCGCCACGGCGCCGATGCGAGCTCATGCCTTGCGCGGGCGATTCAAACTAACCGAAACCAGACCGAAGTTTGAAAGAAACTGGCTACTATACCGACATTGTACAAAACGATTAAAATCGATTAATAATCGATTATGGAGGTGAAAGTGAATTCGATTATCGATTATAATAATTTAATCGTTTGACATCCCTATTAATTATATAAGGTAGAAAAGGAATTGGGACTTGTACATAAGCCCAAATACAATTATTATTTTTGTTATAGTTTTGTTATTATTATTATGACTTTATTTTAGGGCTGTGCGAGTACTCGAATATTCGAGTACAAGTCGAGTTCACGGCGAGTTCGAACAAATTCGAGTTTCATTTATTTTGAACTCGAATATTCGAGCGTCGGTAAAAACAGCATTTTCATTTACCGACCCGTCAAAAGTTACGTGTTTCCTCCGTTAGATAGCAGCACACGCTGCAAAGTTCGTGATACACGATAGTCGAACTCCTTCTGACCTGAAACTCGTTATGATTGGCCGGCTGAACTTTGCGAGATCCAATTGGAGCTAGTCATACGTCACATGCGAGCGTTGATTGGCTGTTTTCTGAAATCATTCACGTCTACCGTGTATCACCACTTTTGTGTCCGAGTCGAGATGTGTGTTGACAACAAAAATGGCCACGATTCACGAGGCGAGAGCAGAGCAACCAGATGATTCGTAAAAATTTGCGGCGGACTAGGCTAGGCTTAGGCGTAATTTCTTCTCTAAAGCATAGGCCTAGCATAAAATACAATTTTGAAATATTCGTGAGATGGAACACTTGTCACAATGCAGGTAAACATTCAAACAACACTGCGTGACAGTACCAGTGACAACAGGTATAGCCTAGGGCCTAGTAGCACAGTACAATTGCTAGTAGGCCTAGCCTAGTTGCCAGGATTTCTTCTGGCCAAGATTAGGCCTAGTATATTTTACCACAAACTCACATTGCCATACCAAAATGCACCAAGCACTAGACCTAGCCTATGGCACCCTTCAAACCAAGGTTAGTTGTAGGCCTAGCTAGGCCCTAGGTCTCCATAACCAAAAATATTTAACCCAGAAGGTAGGCCTAGGCTTTAAAACTGAAGAATTTGTTTGATAGGCCTAGTAGAAAGTCTGAAATGGAGAATACATTTTCTCAATTTGGAAATAAACTCGATTTAAATATAAATAAAATAAATATCTATACTAGGAAAACGCTTAAGTCCCGCCGCGTTGTTGGATGAGCGTAATTGGTGCATTGAGCTGCCATGTGTTATGAGGATTTTCTGTTGTTCTGTGACAAAATTATTACAAAGTCGAATAATTTTTTTAAATTAAATTAAATTAAATAAAAAATTGACTTTATTTTTTAATTTTTTTTATGAATCGTAATTTTTAAAAAGGAAAAAATCGTAAAATTGCGATTTTCATAAGAAATAATTATTCGATTGCGCTCAAATTTTACAAGAATATATTAATTCATAAAATTAAGGTTCTGTGAAAAACTCATTACAATAGGATAAAGCATGTAGGTGTTATAAGTCAAAGACTTGTTTAAAAAAAGAGAAAACATGTAAAATTTCGATTTTCATGAGAAGTAATTTTTCGATTGCGCTCAAATTTCACACGAATATCTTAATTCATAAAATTGAGGTTTTGTGAAAAAATAATTAAAATCGAATTAAGCATGTAGGTGTTATAAGTCGAAGAAATATTTTAAAAATTGAAAAAATTCGTAAAATGGCGATTTTCATGAGAAATAATTTTCCGATTGCGCTCAAAAACGTGGCAGTTCTAAGTTCAGAGATTTCGAAGGTCTCCATAAAATTTCATCGCAATCGGAGTATCGGTTTAGCCGGAATCGTGTTAACAAACAGACAAAAATACAGAAAGAAAGAAAGAAAAAAAAACATTCCGGATTTTTTTCTCCAGTGTAGTGAAATGGAATCTTCGCTACGCTCATCCAAAAATAAAATAAAAAAATAATTAGGACTAACATCATTATAAATTAATTTTTAAATGAACTCGAATTGAACTCGAAAACCGAACATTTGACTGAACTCGAACTCGTACTCGACTCGAATTGAAATCTCCCGTTCGCACAGCCCTACTTTATTTATATTAAATTATCATAATAAAACTAAAGAAGTATATCTCAATTAAAAGTGCCATAAGAAGCGAGCGATACTGTACGTGTGGGTTTACTATGAGTTGTGAACATTCTTGACGGTTTGAATTTGATTTAGTATTTATCGTAACCTGTTAGCCTATATTTAGTATAAAGCCTATAAATACCAATGATTTATTATGATATTACAATTAGAGCATTGTAATATGGATACAAATGCCATCCTCGGTGTCTCATGGGTGCATGGGGCGTTGGTCTGAATATAGTAATATTATTCTGGTGGACATGGTCTCAAATCCCGCATATTGGAGAGCGATTTTATCATTTTGGTGCACCCCCATACTTTTGATTATCATCAATTAACAACATTTTGGGAGAGCAACAACAATGTACCTGTGATTGTACATATTTATAAGTGACAAACGCGGAATGACATGTGTTCTTCAGGTAAGCACATAGCGCGCTCCTCCGACTATCACTGATCGGACAGTTGCATTTTTCGCCACCAGGTAGCAACCCCTTTGCTTGGAAACGCGTATACACGCCGTTATTTTGGTTTTCTATTTCCGCGGAACCCGTGATGACAACTATCAAAAGTGAGAATAAACATCTTATATTCTGATAAATACGGTACAAAGATAAACGGAAGTGTGCATGTCACAGTTTAATTTTGTTATGCCACTGTGTTATCATGTTCTTTTTGCTTATAGGATGTTTACAAAATTGGAGGTATTGGAACAGTGCCCGTCGGTCGAGTTGAGACTGGTGTTCTGAAGCCCGGTACCGTCGTGACCTTCGCCCCGGCTAATCTGACGACTGAAGTGAAGTCTGTGGAGATGCATCACGAGGCCCTGCAGGAGGCCGTTCCCGGTGACAATGTCGGTTTCAACGTTAAGAACGTCTCCGTCAAGGAGTTGAGACGTGGCTACGTAGCTGGCGACTCCAAGAACAACCCTCCAAGAGGGGCACAGGACTTCATTGCGCAGGTAAGTAGCTGCAATGCTGGCGGTTACCTATTAATTCTCTCACTTGCACGCACACAATAACTTGCCGACCACTCTAAGATATGTGATGGATAGAGGTAATGAGAAATGGTGATATAAACAATTAACACTCAACGCAAATTCTCTCGTAACTGAAGACGTGAGCCTACTACCTACTGTGCAATGCAATCCGGAAGTCAAGTAACCACGATTGCTTACAGCTGTTAAAGACAGGCTGTGCCGACCGGCCTGCCCAGTCATGTGGTGCGCGCGCATCTCCTTTGTCGGACGCTCAGCCAGCCGGCAAGTTGTTTTCGCTGTACTACAGACCGTTCAAAACACATTTTCTGGATTCAAACGTCTGGTGGAAAAGTTCTTCGAAGTAACCACACTATTTCACACGTAATTGACCGTTAAGGCCTAGATATTCTTTCGAATTACGAAATAAGGCGAATTTCGAATAAACCGAATCTAATACACTGTAAAACCCTATACTGATCCTCGGGACCGATGTTTTTGTTTGAAATACAACATTTTTCAAGGTATCTTAGTTTGAATTAGCGAAGGTTTACTGTTACACTTTTAAACACGTTCTCATGCCGATGGTCTCCGGGGGGCCAGAGAGAGATAAATGTCTAGTCACTTATTGGCTGATTACTATGAAGTGATGCTCGCGATGTAAATATGTGTGCTCCAAACTATGAATAATCAAAGAGTAGGGATCCAAGGATTTATGAAATTTCTTAAAAATACCTGAAACGGGTTTTTCATAAGATTTCATGGCTTATGATATTTTAAAAATGCAATTTGAAACCACACCAAAAGGTGAAATTTTCTACTTTTGCATGAAAACATGATATATATAGCTTTTTATCGTTTTTACCGCTCAATCAGCAAAATTAACCATTTTATTTGATTGCGAAAAAATCAGGCAAAAATTATCTTTTGTAGGGATGTGCGAGTAGTGCATTTTGACCTCGAGTCGAGTATTAAATACTCACGAGTATCGAGTCGAGTAGTTATGAACTATGGTAATTTCTAAACCAGGCAATATAATAATGCACGCCCAACATATACTCAATTTCGGAATCGTCTTTTCTTTTCTAAACATATTCGGGCATATCTAGAAGAGAAAAGGTGATGTAGAATACTGATTGCTAGGTCTGTGCAAGCAGCGATTTTAAAATTTGAGCAAGATCGAGCAGAAATGAGAATTCCTGCTTGAATTTCGAGCGAGATTGAGCAAAATTCGAGATCGAGCAAGACTCGAGCGAGATCAAACAAATATCGAGATTGAGATCAACATAATAATAACTAATAAGTAAAATGTTTTAAAAATCACCTCATTAGGCCTAGCCTAGGCCCTACCTGAAAGCTCAAAAACGAGGCATTTTGGAAAAGCCATCTCCAGAAGTAGGGGCTAGGCCCTAGGCCTAGCTAGGCCACAGAGCTCAGTGGCCTAGGTTCCCTGGCTTATCTCGCACAATAATAACATTGCAAGTAGTAAATACAGCGCATTCTTGTCATTAATGTCCAGGGATTCTTCTGATGTATTTTTAATCATGTGGGGAAAACGTTTTAAGGGTAAGCCTAGGGCCTAGGTAGGCCTAGATCTATGGCCTAGGCTTGCCTAACCAACCAACAAGCAACATCACTTTCCGACGAAAAATCATAAAAAGATCGATCAAATTAAGCGGCAATGCAACTTTCATAGCCAAACCTGAAGACAACACATCAAAATCAACATTAATAATGGTTTCTTATGATCTGAAACTGTTAAAAAAAATACGCGTCTTGGTTAGGTTGGCCTAGGCCTAGGCTTGCGGGATGCTACACTTGGACTTGGACCTGGACCGTCAACATTGTCTATATTCTCCGTGATATGTTGTTCACTTGGTTCTATCACTATCAAAAACAATGCATTTATACTAGGGTTGCCGTTGATAATCGAAATATCGATCGATTATCGATATCAGTAATATGATATGATAATCGATTCAAGTATTTTGATATGATATGATATGATTATCGATTTAAATAGTGACATCGATGTTTTCGCGGTTTACCATGCTTAAAAATGCCGCGCTGTCGTATCAACGCGCCGATTGGTTGTCGGAGTAGCCAATCGCTGCTCAAGTATAATGCCACGCCCACCGCCGCCAGTGCGCATGCGCTCGCAGCGCGATACAAGGCGATACGAAAACATCGCCCGGCCCGATTGCGATGTATTCAGTACGGCTCGACGTGTTGTGGCGTGAACTTCTCTAGCGTCAGTCTGCCCAATTATATTGAATTCGCGATGTTTCTTCCGTGTTTCTGCTTCCTAGGCTCAATTTGGAATTTGATATGATAATCGATTTGGGTCTATGATATCGATATATTTCGATATGATAATCGATTCGATGCCTCCGATTATCGATCACGATTTTCACATCGAACGGCAACCCTAATTTATACAATTACGACGATTAAACTGTGAAGTGACGCCGTGACAACAGCGTGAAAATCGTAAAAACAAGCAAAGCAAGTATTGAAAATGGCGTCGATACTAGCTCGTCATCATAGCAAAATTCGACCTGTCGATTTAACAATCGATTCTTACGCGATTTTGATAGTGGCGCTACCTGTTGGATAAATCTGAACCTTTTGTAGTCGGCGGCTCAGTCGACAAAAACTACTCGACTCGATTTTCGTAAAGTACTCGAAGCACTCGAGTCGAGTTGCAACTACTCGACTCGAATTTTCGAGTACTCGCACATCCCTAATCTTTTGCCATTGGTCCAAAGTCCAAACTAATTATCAAAGAGTCACTTGTGCCCATGAAAGAAGCATTAACCATGTATGTTTTCAGAAAGGTTTTTCATTTACCCCCTTTTTTTTAGGTTATTGTACTGAACCATCCTGGCCAAATCTCCAATGGCTACACACCTGTGTTGGATTGCCATACTGCTCACATAGCGTGTAAGTTCGCCGAGATCAAGGAGAAGTGTGACCGTCGTACCGGCAAGACAACAGAGGAGAACCCCAAATCGATCAAGTCTGGTGATGCTGCCATAGTCAACCTCGTACCATCCAAACCTATGTGCGTCGAGTCTTTCCAGGAGTTCCCACCTCTGGGACGATTTGCTGTCCGTGACATGAGGCAAACAGTGGCCGTTGGTGTCATCAAGGTACGATTATCCCTTCACATTGGCCTACAGAATTACCTGCACACAGTTTTTATTAATTTCAGTACATTTTTTTAGATTGATTGCCTTCCTTCCATGGTTTTATGCTGACCTAACAAATTTAGCCTCACTACCCTACCTAATTTTTAAAAAATGGCTGCTGTCTGCTCCATTCAAACTAATGACTAGTCCCAGGCCTGTTAGCGTGATTTGAGAAAATTTGAATTTATATCAATAGGAAGTTCTCGTCAGTGTTATTTATGTCCATTAAGGCTCAAAATATTAGCACCACCAGCATCTCTACTCTACAATGGGTCTTGGTTCAAATCCTGGTTAACTCTTTGCACTCGTATGTTGGCCGTATGGGTGTTTCTGTGCTATTTTAAGTATGAATGAAGAGGCACCCTGGCCGAGCAACAACAGAAGGGGCAGCTTTTCTCTTGTTGCGAAGGGTCCTGGTTCGAATCCAGGGTGAGTCATGGATGTTTTGTCTCCCGAGCACTAGAGTTGGAAGAAGCCCCCTTACTGGTTGTGCTGACTGTGTGGCTCAGTATGAATGGTGTTTGAAGTAACCTTGCTGATGATGACAACATGCATGCAGAATTTGCTTTTTGCGTGGCCCTACTACAAGTTTGGTTATGTGTTGTGAGTTTTGTTTGCATGAAGTTAGCTGATTTTTAGTAGCCACATGGCTAGAGATGTGCAAAAATGTTTTTTTAAAGTTTGAAAATTCGCGCCTTGAAAATAAAAATTTGCGATTTGTCGCGATTTACCAAAAAAACAATTTTCTCATGCACAACTAAAAAAAAAAATTTGATTGATTGATTGATTTTAATGATTTAAAATAAAAACAAGCTCATGAGAGTGAAGTTCAGAATCAGTTTTAATTTTAAGCTCAATTTCAGCCTTCAGTTTTCAAAGTTTCCGACAGTTTTTACCAGAATTAATTTAGTCTACCCGGCACCTCCACCAAATTTACGAAATTATGCATTTTTTATGTGTCTTTTGATATGGATTTCTCTCGTTCAAACGATTATTAAGATCTCACAATCGCGTTGTATGACTCGGCGCCTCCACCATATCTACCAGCAAGTATTAATTTAATTTCGACTTCGACCCGGCACCTCCACCAAGACTTTGAATTTTTTTTATTTTTTTAAATTTTGCGACCTAATTCGCATTTAAGGACATAATTGCTAATTTCGCCACTAGTTCGCGGTATCAACTAAAATTTCACGAATTGGAAATTGGTACCATTCAATCACAATTCATGAGATTCATGTGCAAACTGAATTTTAAGGGATTATTGCAACTTTAAAAAAATTCGCGAATTTCGTTGTCACCATTTTTGCACATCTCTACACATGGCATCTGCCTGATGAGTCCCAGACGGACGAAACGCGTCGTGGATAAAGGTAACGACTTTAAATTAGCTGCAGTTGTCATCAGCAGGTGAAAAGTTTTGATGCCCCCAGCCCTTCAGGCTGGGATGTATGTTCTCTTTGCTTTCCCAGCCTGTCAACCCTTCTCCAATCAATGTTTTAGAACTTCGTTTTACGTTGTTTTTAACCAGTACTGGGCAAAAGACCTATATTTTAATCCTATATCGATTAGTGGGAATATTAGGTATTGACATTAGGGCTGTGCGAACCTTGATTTTTTTTTCGAACCGAACCTTAAAAAAGATGATTTTTGTTGACATTTCATGAAAAATGGATGCCTAGGCCTATAATGTAGCCTAGCCATAATGTACTTAGCCTTCAGTTGAGGTTCTATCCTGACTGTAAGAAGACCTAGCACTCTTACACCTATATACGATTAGAGTGACATTGTAGGGTATTAGACACTACGCAACCTAGATCTTGTTTTTTCGAACCGATCTAAAAAGATAGGATCTTGGTGGCATAGTCATGAATGGATCCTTATGGCCTAGAATGTAGGCTAGGCCTAGCATAGGTTGAGGTTCTATTGAAAACGAAACACCCCAAAGGCCTAGGCCCATACGGATGCCTAGAGCTGCCACGCATTGTAGGCCTACGCACCACTACGCATAGTCGCAGGGCTAGGCCTAGGCTAGAGCCTAGGATCTTGTTTGTCTTCACTCGATGCGATAATAGGCCTAGGCAGCGAGTTGTTCCACTTATCTGGTTCACTAGAAGTCGTAGGGCTACGCATACTAGGAAAAGGGATAGATTCTCTTATAAACGGATTAAACTCATCAAAAGTAGGCCTAGGCCTAGATGCCGTCAGCTGGACTGAGCTTCAATTTCTTGCAAATTGTCATCTTCCACGTCTTCGGCAGCCAGATTTACGAAATAACTGCAAAGGCTTGTCGTTTCAATACATTTGCGACGCTTCATTTTAGGTTATTATATATTACGCGACACGTTTATTAAACAAAAGCATACAATTTACGTCAAATCATTCATTGAAGACGTAAAATGAAATAGGCTCAGTCTAGTACATAATAATGCCGTCGGCTTGGCATTGGCGTTTCGGCATGCAATATATATCGAAATATCGAATTTACTCTCAAAAGTTGTCAGTTTAAACCAGTGTGACCAACATTTGAATTTTTATTTCCGAATGGCGGGAGGTTCGAGTTCGGTTCGATTTTCGAACCGGTTCGCACAGCCCTAATTGACATACAAATATCAAAATATACACCAAAAATGCAGAATTTTGTAATTTTGGTAGAAGTGTCTGATAGTGGTAGGTAGTCGAAATTAAATTAAACCTGGCTGGATCATGGTGGATGTGCGGGTCATAAAATGCAAAAATCAATAAAAATGCATTTATGGTGTTACTTCGGCCTGTTTCCCACAAATTGGTTTCGTCCCAAGAGGATAGGATTTACGTGTTAAATTGTAATTGTTTGTCTTAAGGAATTGGTTTTGACAAAACCAAAATTCTTAAGACGGACCAATCGGATGTCATATATCATTACGACGAGCAACAACCAATTAACTTTATTGTGACATGCCACTAAAACAGTACCAATCAGGATATTGGATATCGTATTTACTCGATTGTAGGTCGCACAAAGAATTGAAAATTGAAAGGTCTAAAAGTGGGGTGCGACTTACAATCGCATGCAAACTTTTTGAAAAAAAAAATTGGCGGTTTTCAATAGATAATGATATTCCCAAACGAAAACTTCATGTACACCAAGACGTGCGGGGTCAGCTAATCACAGAACAATTACCACTCGACGCAAATACTCTCTCTCGTAACTAGGGATGACATCGGGTACCCGGAGCCGATTTTAAGATCCGGGTATATTTCGCGGCCGTTTTTAGGCTAATTCACCAGTTTAAATTACGCGCTACGTGGTTGCGGTCTTTCCCGCGGAGCGTGCCCGCTGCCTAAAGAGTAACTAGAGTCGACGACAGAGCGCGTTAGGCTCGCTATCACGTGCTTCCGTCTGTCTCGGTGAGTCGGGCCCATGCCACGAGTGAGTGCAAGAGAGAAAGATGCGGCAATAAATCTTTGACACTGCCGTCTGCGCAGTACGAGATGCACGTACGATCCAACCAACTCACACTCACAGCTGACTGACAAAAGCAAGGATACTAATATATTTACGTTGACAAAAGATGGTTGGGTGTAGAGGGTGTAGAAGAAGAATTCGCGATGCAATCATCTTTCAACAGATTCACGAAATTCGTAATCACGACGCATAGGATTGTTATTCCTTGGCTTATCTTCTTTCTTTCCCAGGCTTATCTTGCGACAAGAGCTTCAGCGCGGGATATAGTAGTGAGAGATTTTCCCACATTCGATGCGTGTTTGTTTTCCCCTGCTTTCTGCGCGTAGGCCTAGGCCTACCTACAACGAGTTTCACTGCCTGGTTATCGAAGCGGATCTTTATTTGTGAACGATTATTGCAAAGGTTTCCAGAGACGGAAACGTAGTCAGTCGGTATGGCCTTCAAACCAACTAGTAGGCCTAGGAAACAGCGTTTCCACACATCGTGACGTAACGGGCCCGGGACCCGGGTAATTTGAGTGCTGGAACCGGTTCCGAATTTTACTACCCGATGTCATCCCTACTCGTAACTGAAGACGTAGGAATTCGGAAAATGTGTTTTGAACGGTCTGTAGTACGAGCGAAAACAACTTGCCGGCCGGCTGCAGCGTCCAACAAAGGAGATGCACGGGCACCACGTGACTGGGCGCGCCGGCCAGTCAGCAAGTTTTTTTCACTCGTACTACAGACCGTTCAAAACACATTTTCCGAATTCAAACGTCGGGCGGAAAAGTTCTTCGAAGTAACCACACTATTTCACACGTAAATTGACTGTTAAGGCCTAGATATTCTTTTGAATTACGAAATAAAGAGAATTTAGAATAAACAGAATCTAATAGGCCTACACTGTTAAACCCTATACTGGACGTCGGGACCGATGTTTTTGTTCGAAATACAACATTTTTCGAAGTAGGCCTACCACTGAACAAGACTTACCAACTGCATAATATTTTGGCAGCATCCTAAGACTTCTTTGGACCCAAGGCTGATGTGATGTTGAGGGGTTACTTACCTTGTCCTTTTTTATTTTACAATGTAAAGAATTTCAGGGCATGTCTACCTGCATATTATAATAGTGCGACCTACATTCGCATGCAAACCAGCTTTTCGATTTTTCGATTTTACACATCTCAAAATTGGGGTGCGACTTACATTCGCGTGCGACTTAGATTCGAGTAAATACGTATATCTTATAACAAAAACAATTTCTTAGGACTAAACCAAAGTTGTGGGAACTGGGCCTTATCAACCCTCCTCAAATCATTAAAACTAGGCCCACCGTATTTACTCGCTTATTGGCCGCCCTTGAGTAAAGGCCGCACCCTTATTTTGACCACTCGGATTTTAAAGATTTGGATATATATAAAATACTATTGATAAATGGCTTCACATAATGGCCGCACCCCACTTTTTGAACTTTACAATTTCAAGTATACCTGAGGCCTATACTCGCATAAATACAAACTCGAGCCCGAGCCGAGCTTTTTTTGAAGCTCGGCTCGGGCTCGACTTTTTAAGCTCGAGTTCGGTTTTTATCAAAACTTCGAACTTTAAACGAACTTCGTCTTGAAATTACGCCAAAAACACGCCAAAAACTGATTGAATACATCGTTCGCGTAATAAAACAACAAAGCACTGGATTTTTCTAACGGCTGATTTTCCAAGTTCCAGCGCCTTGAAAAGTTCTCGTTTTGTCACGCCATGACGTCACGACGAATCTATCTGTTAGAAGGCGGTGCGCATCTGTGATTGGCTCGATCGTCACAATTCACACTCGTCGTGCAGGGTCGGCAACATAACAAACACAAACACGAAATTTTGCTCCTTGATCTACGAAGTACAGTGGAACTTTAAATTTACGTACCTTGAATCACCGAGATTGTGTAAAGTTTTTTGTTGGTCCCAAAAATTTTCCCATAAGGGCAATGTTAAATTTTCCTTGAACTAACGTACCTTGTACCTACGTATTACGTGACTTTACGTATCGTATTTCAAGTCCCGAGTCATCATATATGGCCTCGAATTTACGTATCTATGCTGCCGAACGCTGTGGGGAACGAGGGAGGTTGTTATTTATTGGTCCAAGTGCCGCCCGCTTTGACAGCTCAACACATGCCGCCGACCGCATGGGTAATAATGCAGTCCCTTTCCTCCCCCCTCATTAGCAGCAGTCTGGCAATGTGAGAAGGTCGAGTGGATCACCGTTTCGCCTCCCCCCCCTCCCCTCCACCCATACGATCGTAGTATTTCAGCACTGCCGACAAAGCAAACCCGATACTTGACCTGGCCTACCCATCCACTACGGCCTCTTTTCCCGACGAGCTTCAATGAGTGAGCATATGAATCATTGATTGAGGAATCAAGCACATGATTCTAGACAGTGAATCATTTTATTGTATGTGACGAAATCGACAGAAGTCTTGAGTAGCCAGCCTCAGTTTAACAAGTGTTTAGTGTTGTATTGACAGCATCATTCATTGATTAAAAACAATGATCCTGCAATTATTATCGCGTAAGAAAAACACGGCACTGCTGAGAGAGAATGTGAAGTGTTACTGTGTCTGAGCTGGCTGGCCGGCCGAGAGAGGAGAGTGAGAGCCTCGGCAGTGCGAGGGGAGGGGTAACCGGTCTCGTAGGCGGCAGCTGGCGGGGTGGGGTGGGGAAGTGAACCTGACACACAGCTTCACAAAAGATCGCGCTTGCTGATAGAACCGTAGATGCGGGAATTTTTAACATTGTGTAAATGGGACTTTTGCAAAATCTTTTCAAATATATAGCGATCATGGCGAGAAAACGGACGATGCGGGAACAATCCATAGGGGTTTTACTGCATTTTATTTACTTCATAATAAACTTGGCGTGTGCACATTGAATTGAGACAAGTTATTAAAATGTTGTTTGTAGTTTATTTTTACGTTTTGAAGATTTTATGGAATTTCCAGCTGCTCTCTGAGTTTTTTTTCCGCTCGTGCGATTTATTTCACGGAACAGAATAATACACAGCATAATTACCCCTCCCCTTCCCGCGCGAGACCGGCCACCGTGATGTTGCGTAAACAATGCTGGCTACACTACACTCGTCTTTGTGAAGGTGAAGGTCGTTCTTCGCGGAAGTCTTGTCTCTGTGAAGTTCGATTTCAGCATGTTTTAAAGATTCAGCAGCGTTATTTAAGTGTCCAATATTTATTACGTGACACTGACAGCATTCGGAGATAAAATACATAGCGGGCGGGCGCGAGCACCAATGAATGAACTGATTACGTAAATCTCGGCGTGGGGGGGGGGGGGCACTGAGATAGCGACGAGACAATTGACCTTGAGCTGCCTACGATCCGATATCAATTACACTACGCAGATGTGTCACATAAACAATTTCGTAATCGGTGCTTGATGTTACTCCTGCTTGCGATTGCACAACACGAAGCGAGCGCCGAGTTAACGATGTCTTACCATCCGATGCCACCTATAAGCAAACAAACTCACTTCCTGCAGCCTTCCATGCTCATAATCCAGCATAGGCGCTACCTAGGAGTAGTTTGAAGCACTCAAGTTGATGTTGTCACTTTTTTGGTACAGTAGGCGGCAATTTTGAAGGTTTTTTGAATTTACGAATTCCTTGACTTTATGTATTTTTTTTGCCTCTAGTTAAATTCGTAAATTCAAAGTTCCACTGTACCAACATTATTGAATCTTAACGGCGGAAAATTTAAAAATACGCAAAATTTGAAAAAATAGTTTGAATTAATTGAATTTTTTATGACGAAATGGAGCCTTTATTTTGAGCTTTTATATTTAAATAGAAAAAAAATATAACTTTTTTAAAAAAAATTGAGCTTTTATATTCAAATTAAAATTGTTTATAACTTTTTTTTTAAATTTTACAAATGTCTTATTCATTACAGAATAATACGTAATGGATTTTCAAAAGTTCGGCTCAAGTTCGAAAATTTTTGGTTCAAAAGTTCCGAGTTCGGCTCGAAAGTCAAAAACCTAGGTTCGCCCACCCCTAATAAATACAGTACTCTTTATTTATTTTTTATATTTTCATGTTTTTTTTTTTTACAGCAATTACATTTTTATTAGGGATGCACACGATAATCGATATTATCGATCAATAATCAATAGGGTTGTGCGAACCTGGTTTGTTTCACTTCGAACCGAACTCGAACTTTCAAGTAGGTTGCCCTTCGAACTTGCAAAAAAGTCCGAACTCGAACCGAACCTAAAAAAATTAAAGTTTGCTTTGACTTTTTCTTTTCCTTCTCAATTTCCTTTTCGTCGTGTTCCTTTGAATATGCCTCCAAATTCGCACTCTCATTATAATATTCGCGGTCTAGCCATCTCCTATGCTATTTCAGCACATTTGAATATTCCGCGTCCTTGAATGGAACTAGTTTTCAGCAGAGCCGATAAAGAAGTTTCCCTAGCTTTTATCGACTCTAGTTCTAGCGATGGCCGACGGAGCGCGCCACGCGTGCCCTGGGCGAGTTTGACCTTCAAGCTTAGCGTCGTCTAAGCAAAGATGGAAAATTGAAGTAAGATCATAAATTATGTCAAAGTACGCCAACTACGATTTTAAAGTACGTAAAAAGTGCATTAATGGAATATTCACCGGCATTCTTTCTTCTCGATAGTTGATCGGAAATATTAGTGATATAGACGCAACGAAACCAATAAAGGATTATTGTTTTCGACGCCGTGTAGGCCTAGCCCTAAGCCTATTCTTGCATCAAAGTCTCCTTTGTTGCTTATCGTAATAATTTTGAAAGCACGCAGTCTCTAGGGCCAAGGCCTACTTTTTGCCGTCACAGTACACACGTAGTAGGCCTAGGTTGTTATAAGCCTAGGCCCAGACCTCTGAACGCAGGCCTAGCCCTTCTGTGATGATGGTTCTTTTCAGTTTTCATAGGATTTCATGTGTTTAAAACTCGGTTGGCTGCACTGCACTTCGAATCTCGACAGCTCGCTGCGCGCGCGCATCGCGGCGACTCGCGTAGTTACGATATCGAGCGGGAAGTTCGAATTTCCCGAACTTTGATATTTTCGGGCTCGGAACACTATTTTTCAATTTCGAACCCGAACCGAACTTCTCTTAAGTTCGAGTTTGAAATTCGTAAGTTCGCACAACCCTAATAATCAATAATGGATATTATTTTGATAATCGATAAACCAAAATTAATTATCGATTATCGAAATATCAATTAGTTCGTCAATAGTGGCACGAACTAAACTCTAAAGACGGAGATCATCTAACGTTGTGCCATGACACTCGAGATTCTTGTTTGGAATTGACCGATCAGTCGATAACGGAAGCCTTACGTGACATCGAAGACAGCCAGGCAGTAAACGGAATGTGATTGTTTTGTTTTGACTTACACTTGTCACACTTGAGGTTCCACTTACAGATCCGAACTGGCTTTATTGATGATATCGATATTATCGGTAATATTAATATCGATTCGATAATGACATTGCCATTTTGATAATCGATAATGAAAACGTATCGATGTGCATCCCTAATTTTGATATATCGATATCATATTGAAATTGGTACATTTAGGCATTAAAACGATTTTTAAGGATTTGGGTGTTTCATTTAAGGATTTATGATGTGCTCTTGACAGTTTTTTTTTCTTGGTGGCAATCCTGGATTGATCGATTATCAAACTACAACCGTAGTTGGCCAAGTAGGGCCTCGAATCGCCAATAAATGATCACCAGATTTCCTTTAAAAACAATTTATTTTTAATTAATCAATTTTCATTGTTTTTTCTTTATTTTATTTTCTCCAAAACACTACACGCACTGTATTCAAAACAATACATTATAATATGCATTGTTCTAATGGACGATAAACATCACCACTCGATGATTCAACGAGAAAACTAATATCCTATTAATGGTGAACGTAGAATCTTATTTTGCAACTGCAGTTCTCTTATTGGACAAGGGGCCCATCAGGCCACCGGGCGGGCTAGCACTTTCAGAAACTTCTAGTGTATGGGGCTTCACTTGGCATTGCCTTGTTTTCATTTATAAACCTGCCGTTGTGTTCCTTTTGGCATATTCTGTATGTCGCGTGGTATTCCATTCCACCTAGTCTACCTGTGTAAATCACTTACAATTGTGGGTACTGGGTAGGCCCTACCCACACAACCAAGAGCCTTCAGCCCTTTAATACTTAACAATAGATTTGCAACCATGGCCTGTGTTAGTACTTTCTAATGATGCATTTGACGTAATCATCTGATTTTTTGTGAGCGACAAACCTTTAACTGAAGAATGCAAAAACTAACCAAGCTAGTGAGTGTTGCACGTTAATTAATGCTTGAACATGATTGACTGGGTTTGAACAACTTCTTATAGTGGTGTTTTTCTCTTGTGTTCCAGAGTGTTATACCCAAGGATTTGTCTGGCAAAGTAACGAAGGCTGCGGAGAAGGCTCAGAAGAAGAAATAACTAGATGTGGTTTTTGGTCCCATTCGGGTGGTGATTAATTATCGGCCCTGTTGCAACTCGTCACCACTTAACCGCTTGACAAGCTACCTTCTCTATCTTTCCAAGTGGCTGCTCATCCATTGTTTCCATCGTAAAGAGTTTAGAAGGAAAGGCCGGTTGTATTCATTATTTTTTCAAGTGTAGAGTGATTTTAACCTGTCTGTTTTTTAATTTTATTACTTTATCGATATTACAGCTTGTGAAAGGATGGATGGAGATTGTTAGCTGACAGAATTTGTTTTGTTTTTGTTGAAATGTAAACTTTTTCTGTTGTGAATCTTTTGGAGAGAAAGGGACTGTATGTTTTTTATTTCATTCCTTCCCCAATTTCTGAAATAAGAGATTAAATGTTATTATTACAGTCATAACAGCTTCTGTACATAATTATGGTAAAACAAGAAGGGCCAATAAAGAAGCTTTGAACCATGAATATTGAATATGATTTCACCTAAATGCCCTGTCCTACTGTTGTGTTGGTTTTATTAATGACACTTTTATCTTTTAATTGTGGGCTCGCCCGTCCCAGCAAATTCATTGGTTTCTAGCAAATTTCACCTAGTCATAACTACATATACGGCCGTGGGCCCATTGTCGTGGCCGACGCACAGAAACTCTGTAGCGTGGGGACAAAAATTAAATCAAAATGTGGATCAAACAAAGTACAATGTACCAGTTTGCAAATACATTAGAAGTAAAGCTGGGCATCAACATTGATTAATCTATGTCTGGAGTATATTTTGGCATCGATTTTTTGTGTGGAAATCTGTGTTTTTGTTGATTAATTATGTAGCCTAAATAAAAATAAAATTGTTGATTTTGCAATTCCCGCTTAAACGTTGGAAAATTCATTGTTGCGTGGTAATTTCAATTACAGTTGTTACGTCACGATTTGAGGTAGACCTACTCTTCAACAGTTGCGTCAACACGCTTGCGTAAGTTTGAGTGGCCCGCCGCCGAGCGCTAGAGCGGCCTTGTATCTGTTGCCTAGCAACGGAGGACCACGCTCCTCCCCCAGCGGCCGCCGCGCCGATCGAGGCAAGGCTCTGGTGTCGGCCAATCCGCCGAGAGTGCGCGTAATTCAAATTGACAGGAAAGCAAGTTTTATGTTGATAGTATGTATATCGTAATACGATTACAAAGTGGGAGTATTGGCGGGATATTTTTTGACGCGATTTTATTCTCATTTCGGCGTGATTGTCGATATGAGAAAAATCTTATTATTTCAACGCCGCGATGTGACATCGGTTATTTGACTCGATGTTGCTATTGAACATCGATGACCAGCCTTAATTAGAAGTAAGGTTTTATTCCTGGACAATGCATGTTTTAATATGTAAACATTTTTGTATCATACGGTAATATTATTGGTAATTATTTTTAGGTGTTTGCTCATGCCCCTAGCAAACTATTAGAATAAATTGGAATGTTTTGTGATGTAACATATTGAAATTTTTTATTTTATTTCCGAAAATATTTAAGACTGGTGAGCGCAGCGAATGTAGTCTTGCAACGCAAGTCAACGGGTATTCGTTGTGACAATGTTTGTCTGTCTGTCGTCTGTTCGATGCCATACGGCCTACCAGATTGAGCTGAAATTTTAAACATACATCAGTGACTAGTTAGCTTAGAACTGCTAACAAAATCAGTTGCAATTTAATTTAGCCCACGGGCTTGCCTTTAAAAATCGTGGCGCGCTACCCCTAAAATCCATTTATTTTTGCAAAAGGGGGGTGCGGAGCGCATTCCAGTTAAAATCTTTACTGCATATATAATATTGCACATTGCCGTTGCCGCCATACCACCCACGAATGCAAACATATCTTCCCTTCAAGCATAAAATGTTGCTCAAACTTGCCCTAGATACGAGCCAAAGTACGAATATAGCGCACACACACCTCACCCATGCCTACCTTTTTATTACCAGAGATAGGATTGCTCCAATTTGTGACACGTGTGATGTGTTTCTAAAGGCTCGTTTACAATCACAGCAACACTTTAAAACGTAATGTACGGTAATATTATTGTGGTGTTTACAATCACATAACAATGGACGACACTCGGAAACGGGCTGTGATTGGCTAATTAAGAATAAATAACATAACTTACGGTAAAGTTGAGATTGGGTCAACTTCTTCTTACGTTACGTGCGTTACGTTTCTTGTTATGTGATTGTAAACAACACCACTGTTTCCAATGGTTTCAACTTTCTTACGTTGTGTTTTAACGTGTTGCTAAGTGATTGTAAACGAGCCTTAACCGTTCATCACATATGAAGAACTTTTGTCTTATGAAAACTGAAAAACTTTCACATTTCTTAACCTTAGTAATCTGACAAACTACCTATGACAGTTCTTTAAAAAAAATATATATATATCCATGGTGCATGTTGATGTTGGCAACTTTTTCCTGACTATGATTTGGTAATTTGGCATTTTCTACCTCTACATATGACAACTTTAGCAAGTAGGTATACCTTTCAGTGATTTGGCTGTCCACTAATATATCGACCTTGGCAATTCTTTCGATGACAATGATTTGTAACAAACGACAAAACACATTTTTAAGCTTATTTTACACATATACATAGTCAATTAAATATTTTTGAGATGCAAAAAATCTTTACTGTTAAAGCGCCCTAAAACTACTACATGATATATGAGCCAAACATATTGTTAGATGCAGCGAAGTGCGTAGAGTACATCGAGCGCAATCCCTGTGATTGGACAAACCATTTTCATATAACGACCGATAATGTAGCGCGCTGTTCCAGCCCGTCGATTTGACGGCCAGGTAATTTGGTGGGCATTATGAGCAGCCCGTCGATTCGACTCGCAAGAAGGATAATTTGAACCAAGATTGCAAATGTTTAAAATTGCTAATAGTAAAAAATGAGGCAGCCTGTGCAACAATCAATTCCAGGGTTTCCATCCACTCCATAGATATCTAACACCTATTGTAGGCTAGATTAGCAGTCTCCAGTATCTCTGCACAGGCGCAAGCGTAGCAAATTGAAGCGTCGAAAATCCAATTCAAGATGGCGACTTGGCGTTTTACATTTTAAATTTATGCTTTTGTAATGCAACAAAGTATTTTACTCATTTACTGGATTGATTGATATGGTTTTATCTTGTGCTGCATGGGATTGATCAAAGAGAAACAAAAAGAAGATTGCATAAGGGAATTTAGTAATCATTTGGTGTTAATGGCTAATATGCTCAGCTGTCAAACTGACGGCCATCTTTAAAAATATTTGGGCTACAAATCGCTCCGATTTAATTAACATGCAAACAGAATTTCAAGATGGCTTCTAATTGTCACGGAAGTGGACCAATGACTGCTAATCTAGCCTACTATAGGTGTAGAGATAGCTGTGATCCACTCACTATTCGCCACTAAAAGTAATAAGAGATCGCGCCACCGTCGTGCGGATTCTTGCAATATGGCTGAAGGTTTGGGGGTTCGCCTCTGTTTACTACGCGCTGGCGTATGGAAATCAACAGTCTTTTAAAGCGACAACGACACATGTTTATGTCTGATTCTGACAACAATTATAATAATAATATATGCTACTGATATTAAGCTTAAGAAGAAATGTTTAAATTGGCGATTCTCGTTATATAATGGGTTTGGTGTGTCATGCAGATGATATAGTTTTTCGTTGATTTTTGTGCCTGCATATAGCATTCTATGTTTTTCCAACTGACAACATATAAAGCTACACGTGAGTGGTAAACGGCAAAACAAATGTGGTAGTATAATTATACCCTGCCCCCTCATACACACAGAAAGACATTGATTGCCAATAATCACATCAACATCTCGTAGGCCTATCATTGTTTCATTTGGTGGCCTACTGAACGATTTGTGATACATAATTGATTATATACATTGAATTCAATATATTATATTCTAGCACTGACCTGCAGTGAGTGTTACAAAGGCCCCGGGGATCCATGAAGAATTCAAGTCCTTATTTGGTGACCTTTGCGTAATAATATCGCCATTGTGACACCATGATAATATTTGAAACTGAATACAATTTACGACCATGCATGAATGTAGGGTACTTCGGCAACCAAGCCCTACCACTCTTCACATGTTTTTAATTTAGAATATGTTGCGATTCAAAGGATATCAACTATGTAGCATTTTCGTTAGAAATTAAGCAATCAAACTCCATAAGTAAATATAAACAATTGATCCAAGTATGGTTGATGGATCAATGCCGTAGAAATTAAGTGTAGCCATACCGTAATTTTTAAAATATTATTCAAAACACTATTAAGACATGTGTCTACCTAAACCATTGTATGATTTCATTATCTTCTTATTTCCACGCAATGTGTTGGCTTAACATTTTCAAATTTTCATACATAATACATAATTATGTTACTGTCAGTTACATATTATTATTATTCATTATTGTATTACACATGACATTGCATGGCATTAGGCCTATATTATTACTAATTATTTTACCACACTATTACATTTTACTATAAATAAATAAATTGTATTTAGAGTCTACCCACTCAGTTATATAACTGATTTTCAGTGGGGGACTTTAAATCAAAGCGACCAAGCCAACCCTGTAGGCCCCGACGCAATCGACGAGTGAGCGATAACCAACCAAAGATCGATATTTTTAATAGGAAATATAGCAATCAGTGGTATGGACAGTGCGAACACCCGCGAATCAACGCCAGAATCAACAAGGCCGTTCAGAACAACTCTGAAATTTATTATGTGCTTCGTTGCTAGGACGGCTCCAAAGTCACCGTTTACAAACTCCTAAGACAAGAACTGATGGACTTAAGTCCAAATCAGAAGTTAAAAAACTTCTGACTTTAGCGGGAATCGAACCCTGGACCTACTGCATTGGAAGCAGATACGCTAACCACAAGACCAACGAGCCACACTTACTTAGGTTAGTTCCTACTTTCTCTTATTTCTAGTCTTCATCAATATAATACTGTATGTAAAAGACCCCAATTTGTGGGTAAGATATCAAAAGTCGAAAGCTATATATGTTGTACTTTTATACCAGGAGACTGTAAAAGGTTTGCCGTAAAATATCATGAACAATATCGCCATTGTAAATCATTTTTAAATGAACAGGATAAACGTTAAATAAAAAAATAAAATAAATACATAGATATTATTATGAGTATGACATGTCGTCAATTTCGTCAATAAAATGAAATGATGAAAGCCCAATCCTCAACATTTTGTCACTTCATTGACTTGCAAAATTAAACGTTTTCAAGATCAATAGCTATAGGTATTGAGAAGTCATTTTTTACTCTATTCCAGTATTCTTGATTATAGCAATCATCAATATATATTGTGGACTGTTGCATGTATTTATATCGCCAACAGTCCCAAAACTAATGCAATCGTAATACAAATCTGTGTGAAAAAGCATACGCGCGGTAGAAGTTACCCCCAAACCTCCAGTTGAGCGCTTCTCCGCCAGAGCGCATATCTGCAACTTTTAGAGGCGAATATTCATTATTACTCACTATTTTTTAGTTTTAGGTCCACTAACTATTCTCACTATTTTTGCAATACTTCCTCATTTCCTCACTATTACTCACCTTTTTTTTTTTTTTTTTGCATTTTTCATGTTTTCATAAGTACTTACAAAGTTCCAAAAATCATTTGTTTTAAATATAAACACCATGTAGGTAGGCATACAGTGACAGTTTTACTCTATTGAACAGAACTTTATTTTTATTTAAGTTTTCAACTTCCCGCCGACATTTATTCAGATTGTCTGCCATAGCCATAGATAAAATGTTGTCTGAAGAGAGCTCAAATGCACTACATAACTGCAGAAAAACATATCGCAAAAACTTGCATCTCCTCAGCTTTAGTTGGATGAGAGTAGCGAGCGAAGCGAAGATTCCATTTCACTACACTGGAGGAAAAAATCCGGAATGTTTTTTATTCTTTTTTTTTCTTTTTTTTGTATTTTTGTGTGTCTGTTAACACAATTCCGGCTAAACCGATACTCGGATTACGATGAAATTTTATGGTGGCCTTCGAGATCTCTGAACTTAGTACTGCCACGTTTTTGAGCGCAATCGGGAAATTTTTTCTCATAAAAAACGCAATTTACGATTTTTTTCGATTTAAAAAAATTCTTCGACTTATAACACCTACATGCTTTATCCGATTGTTGTGATTTTTTCACAGAAGCTTAATTTTATGAATTAAGGTATTCGTGTGAAATTTGAGCGTAATCGAAATATTATTTCTCATGAAAATCGAAATTTTACGGGTTTTTTCTTTTTTTAAACAATTCTTTGACTTATAACACCTACATGCTTTATCCTATTGTAATACTTTTTTCACAGAACCTTAATTTCATGAATTAATACATTCGTGTTAAATTTAAGCGCAATCGAATAATTATTTCTTATGAAAATTGCAATTTTAGGATTTTTTTCTTTTTTAAAAATTATGATTAATTAAAAAATTTAAGTTTATTTTTTATTTAATTTAATTTAATTTTAAAAAAATCTTCGACTAAGTAATGATTTTTTCACAGAACAACAGAAAATCCGCATAACACATGGCAGCTCCCAAAGCACCAATTGGGTTTTTCACGCAAAGCTCCGCGCAGATCGCGCCATGCTTAACCCCCAAAACCAGGGTCCACTAGACACTTATTCCGGCTGCTTTTTAGGTATCTAGTGGACCCTGCCCCCGAGACCGTTGGCGGCGTTGAAATAAAACTATGTATAGCAGGCTCTGCATTGTCAAATCTGTATGCTTCCTCGATTGTTTGTTTACTTATTGTTTACCAGGCCTACTTGGGAAAAAGGTACTAAGGACTAGGGCCTAGGCTTTTCTTCAGCATTTGATGTAGACCTAGGCATATCAATATCATGGTATTATAAATTATCAAGTATAGGCCTAGGCCCTACTTGCATACGGCGGATCTTTGGCCTAGGCTTAGGCCTAGCCAGTGTTGATTTGTTGACATGAGAGAGGTTTCGTAGGCAGGAGGCCGAATAAAGACACATGTCAGTATATTATGTGATTGTATTTATTTGTAGTAATAAACACGACAGTATGCCCTCCTTTCTCCTTACACGAATACACACAGCAATTTGGGCATTTGCTTCAAAAAAAAAAAACTATGCAAACTGACAGCAGTAACAGTAGGCTGCTAACAGCTATGAGCAGCCATGACACCCAAAAATTGGGCTATCACCGCCGTCTACATCCGCCTTTACAAAGTTTACATGCATTCAGACGGCGGTGGGGGGTTAGTACAATTTAGACATCCTATATAATTGGCTAGACCAGCAGTCGGTGGTTCCACTTCCGGTACAATAAAAAGCCATCTTAAATGACAGTTTACATGTTAATCAAATGGGAGCGATTTGTGGCCAAATAGTTCTCAAGATTGCCGCCAGGTTGACAGGTAAGCATACTACCCTTTTAACACCAAATGATTAGAAAAATTCCCTTATGCAATGACTTCGTATTGTTTCTGTTTGTTTAATACCATGCTGCACAAGCTAAAACCATATCAAACAATCCAGTAAAACACTTTATTGCATTTTAAAAAAATCAATAAAAACGCCAAATCGCCATCTTGAAAAGGGCCGATTGACTCTTCAATTTGCTACGCTCGCGCCTGTGCGGAGGTATAGGAGACTGCTAATCTAGCCTACAATAGGGGTTCAATATCAATGAGTACAATAGCGCAGCGTGGTGAGTAAAAGTCGCAGTGAACAAGCCAATTACGCTCATCTAACAACGCGGCGGGACTTAAGCGTTTTCCTAGTTAAAACATTTCCGATGTTTGCAACCTAGCAAAATCAAAAAGCCGCGTAGCATTGCTAGCATATATCTAAGATAGCCCACTCAACGCCATTTGAAAATCTCGGAATTGTCAGATGAATATAAGCTTCTACAGTTTGATGAGTTGCTGAAACTGGAACCATATATATGCGAGTTGATCAGTACTGAACGGGAATCTTTAACATGAAAGACTCATTTGGCAACTGCAAGTACCTAGGGATGCACACCGATACTGTTTTCATTGTCGATTATCAAAATGGTAATGTCATTATCGATATCACCAACAAAGCCTGTTCCTACCTATAAGTGGAACCTCAAGTGTGGCAAATGCAAGTCAAAACAAAACAATTGTGTCCCGTTTGCTGCCTTGCTAGGTCTTCGATGTCATGTGTTTGGCTTCCGTAATCAACTGATAGCTCATTTCCAAACATAAATCTCGGCTGTGACACCATCAGCCCAGTGAGCGGCCGTTGGTGCGAGGCTACCATCTGTGGGATTATGCCTGAACGCCTCTAAGGCCGTATCCCCTCTTTATATGTTATTACGGTGTAAAACGTGGCAAGAATATCTTCAAAGGAGTCTCGTGAGTCAAAAGGCTCGAAAGCATTTTCTGTACTGTAGCTGAAAGAGAACCCACGATATATGATATTTTTTTATTTTTTTACATTTCTGAATTGTTGGATGAGCGTAGCGAGCGAAGCGAAGATTCCATTTCACTACACTGGAGAAAAAAATCCGGAATGTTTTTTTTTTTTTTTTTTTGTATTTTTGTGTGTCTGTTAACACGATTCCGGCTAAACCGATACTCCGATTGCGATGAAATTTTATGGAGGTCTTCGAAATCTCTGAACTTAGAACTGCCACGTTTTTGAGCGCAATCGGGATATTTTTTCTTATAAAAAACGCAATTTTACGATTTTTTTCGATTTTTAAAAAATTTCTTCGACCTCTAACACCTACATGCTTTATCCGATTGTAATGATTTTTTCACAGAACCTTAATTTTATGAATTAAGATATTCGTGTGAAATTTGAGCGTAATCGAAAAATTTATTCTCATGAAAATCGAAATTTTACGTTTTTTTTTCTTTTTTAAAACAATTCTTTGACTTATAACACCTACATGCTTTATCCTATTGTAATGATTTTTTCACAGAACCTTAATTTCATGAATTAATGTACTCGTGTTAAATTTGAGCGCAATCGAATAATTATTTCTTATGAAAATTGCAATTTTACGATTTTTTTATTTTTTTTAAATTACGATGAATTAAAAAAATTAAATTAATTTTTATTTAATTTTATTTAATTTAAAAAAAATCTTCGACCAAGTAATGATTTTTGCACAGAACAACAGAAAATCCGCGTAACACATGGCAGCTCAATGCACCAATTACGCTCATCCAACAACGCGGCGGGACTTAAGCGTTTTCCTAGTAGTAAATAATAACAATTACACCTACAGGAGTCGTTTGCGGGAGATCCGTGGGTCGATTCCCGGTTGGGAAAAAAAAAAATACTAAAGTCTACCCATCCTTGTGGTACACAGTGACAATCGACGGACGAGAATGGTCTTGGTCGTCCCCGTTCATTGTTTACCGACCGCTAGGCCCGAGAAGGGTTGGAATATCGAGTGCTTTTTTTAAACTGATCAAAGAATGAAAAAAAATCTTGAGAAGGTGAAATGGAGGTTGTTTTGTTTGTTTTCTTAAGTGCACTAGAAATTGAAAGTTGGAGCATAACTTCTTATTGACTCTGATGTAAAATTGTCATGAGATAATATTGTTTAGGAATAAAATTTCCAAGAAGATGCAATTAATTTCGCACCCTAATTCAAAATGTTACTGTGATTCAAATTTGGATAATTTGCCACGATCAAGTATCATTTCACAAAATATTATTGGATGAGCGTAGCGAGCGAAGCGAAGATTCCATTTCACTACACTGGAGAAAAAAATCCGGAATGTTTTTTTTCTTTTCTTTTTTTGTATTTTTGTCTGTTAACACGATTCCGGCTAAACCGATACTCCGATTGCGATGAAATTTTATGGAGATCTTCGAAATCTCTGAACTTAGAACTGCCACGTTTTTGAGCACAATCGGAAAATTATTACTCATGAAAATCGCAATTTTACGATTTTTTTCGATTTTTTTAAAATTTCTTCGACTTACAACACCAACATGCTTTGTCCGACTGTAATGATTTTTTCACAGAACCTTAATTTCATGAATTGATACTAGGAAAACGCTTAAGTCCCGCCGCGTTGTTGGATGAGCGTAATTGGTGCATTGAGCTGCCATGTGTTACGCGGATTTTCTGTTGTTCTGTGCAAAAATCATTACTTAGTCGAAGATTTTTTTTTAAATTAAATAAAATTAAATAAAAATTAATTTAAATTTTTTAATTCATCGTAATTTTAAAAAAATAAAAAAATCGTAAAATTGCAATTTTCATAAGAAATAATTATTCGATTGCGCTCAAATTTAACACGAGTACATTAATTCATGAAATTAAGGTTCTGTGAAAAAATCATTACAATAGGATAAAGCATGTAGGTGTTAATAAGTCAAAGAATTGTTTTAAAAAAGAAAAAAAAACGTAAAATTTCGATTTTCATGAGAATAAATTTTTCGATTACGCTCAAATTTCACACGAATATCTTAATTCATTAAATTAAGGTTCTGTGAAAAAATCATTACAATCGAATAAATCATGTAGGTGTTAGAGGTCGAAGAAATTTTTTAAAAATCGAAAAAAATCGTAAAATTGCGTTTTTTATAAGAAAAAATTTCCCGATTGCGCTCAAAAACGTGGCAGTTCTAAGTTCAGAGATTTCGAAGACCTCCATAAAATTTCATCGCAATCGGAGTATCGGTTTAGCCGGAATCGTGTTAACAGACACACAAAAATACAAAAAGAAAAAAAAAAAAACATTCCGGATTTTTTTCTCCAGTGTAGTGAAATGGAATCTTCGCTTCGCTCATCCAATAATCATGTGAAATTTAAGCGTTATCAAAAAACTATTTCTTTGCGACTAGGAAAACGCTCCCGCCGCGTTGATGGATGAGCGTTTTTGTAAGTTTTTAGTTTTTGTAGGTCCACTTTTCCTTTGCAAGTGCTTTTTAAATGCATTGTAGGTGATTGTTGTCAAGTTTCTATTGTTACTTGTTAATTGTTATTATTAACCTCAAAAAAAACTCATATTAAAACCTTTATTTCTATGGATTCTGGCCAAATTTTTTCAACTTTTTATTTCAAAAAGCAATACATAACCATAACCTTAATGTCCATGTGAAATATGAACGTTGTAGCCCCACCCGTTTGGTCAGAATCGGCCCAAATGTCACGAAAATATCGCACTAAAAATCGTAAAAAAAAATCGTGAAAGTACGATATTCATGAGAAATATTTCTTCGATTGTACCCAAAAACGTGGCAGTTCTAAGTTTAAAGATTTCGAAGGTCTCTAGAAAATTTAATCGCAATTGGAGTATCGGTTTAGCCGGAATCGTATTAACAAACACACAAAAATACAAACAGAAAAAACAAGAATAACGAAAAAATCGTAAAATTGCGAATTTCATGAGAAATAATTTTTCGATTGCGCTCAAAAACGTGGCAGTTCTAAGTTCAAAGATTTCAAAGGTCTCCAGAAAATTCTTAGCAATTGGAGTATCGGTTTAGCCGGAATCGTGTTAACAAACACACAAAAATACAAACAAAAACAAAAAAGAAAAACGAAAAAAATAGTAAAATTGCGATTTTCAAGAGAAATAATTTTTTGATCAATTTTTCATACGGTGCAGTTCTAAGTTCAGAAATTTCGAAGGTCTCCATAAAATTTCATCGCAATCGGAGTATCGGTTTAGCCGAAATCGTGTTAACAAACAGACAAAAATACAAAAAGAAAAAGAAAAAAAAGAAAACAAACATTCCGGATTTTTTTCTTCAGTGTAGTGAAATGGAATCTTCGCTTCGCTCGCTACGCTCATCCAAAAATCGTAATTTTACGACATTTTTCGATTTTTAAAATTTTTTTGGCTTCATGCTTTATCCAGATTGTAGTGAAAGGAACTTAGTTGTCATGCTCAATAATCATGTGAAATTTAGCGTATCAAAAATATTTCTGCGACTAGGAAAACGCTCCCGCCGCGTTGATGGATGAGCGTTTTTGTAAGTTTTTAGTTTTTGTAGGTCCACTTTTCCTTTGCAAGTGCTTTTTAAATGCATTGTAGGTGATTGTTGTCAAGTTTCTATTGTTACTTGTTAATTGTTATTATTAACCTCAAAAAAACTCATATTAAAACCTTTATTTCTATGGATTCTGGCCAAATTTTTTCAACTTTTTATTTCAAAAAGCAATACATAACCATAACCTTAATGTCCATGTGAAATATGAACGTTGTAGCCCCACCCGTTTGGTCAGAATCGGCCCAAATGTCACGAAAATATCGCACTAAAAATCGTAAAAAAAAATCGTGAAAGTACGATATTCATGAGAAATATTTCTTCGATTGTACCCAAAAACGTGGCAGTTCTAAGTTTAAAGATTTCGAAGGTCTCTAGAAAATTTAATCGCAATTGGAGTATCGGTTTAGCCGGAATCGTATTAACAAACACACAAAAATACAAACAGAAAAAACAAGAAAACGAAAAAAATTCGTAAAATTGCGATTTTCATAAGAAATAATTTTTCGGTTGCGCTCTTAAAGGTGGCAGTTCTAAGTTCAAAGATTTCAAAGGTCTCCAGAAAAATTCTTAGCAATTGGAGTATCGGTTTAGCCGGAATCGTGTTAACAAACACACAAAAATACAAACAAAAACAAAAAAGAAAAACGAAAAAAATAGTAAAATTGCGATTTTCAGAGAAATAATTTTTTGATCAATTTTTCATACGGTGCAGTTCTAAGTTCAGAAATTTCGAAGGTCTCCATAAAATTTCATCGCAATCGGAGTATCGGTTGCGATCGTGTTAAAACCGGAAAAAAATCGTTGTGTATAATGGAATCTCGCTTCGCTCGCTACGCTCATCCAAAAATCGTAATTTTACGACATTTTTCGATTTTTAAAATTTTTTTGGCTTCATGCTTTATCCGATTGTAATGATTTTTTCACAGAACCTTAATTTTATGAATCAATATATTCGTGTAAAATTTGTACGCAATCGAATAATTATTTCTTATGACTAGGAAAACGCTCCCGCCGCGTTGATGGATGAGCGTTTTTGTAAGATTTAGTTTTTGTAGGTCCACTTTTCCTTTGCAAGTGCTTTTTAAATGCATTGTAGGTGATTGTTGTCAAGTTTCTATTGTTACTTGTTAATTGTTATTATTAACCTAAAAAAAACTCATATTAAAACCTTTATTTCTATGGATTCTGGCCAAATTTTTTCAACTTTTTATTTCAAAAAGCAATACATAACCATAACCTTAATGTCCATGTGAAATATGAACGTTGTAGCCCCACCCGTTTGGTCAGAATCGGCCCAAATGTCACGAAAATATCGCACTAAAAATCGTAAAAAAAATCGTGAAAGTACGATATTCATGAGAAATATTTCTTCGATTGTACCCAAAAACGTGGCAGTTCTAAGTTTAAAGATTTCGAAGGTCTCTAGAAAATTTAATCGCAATTGGAGTATCGGTTTAGCCGGAATCGTATTAACAAACACACAAAAATACAAACAGAAAAAACAAGAAAAACGAAAAAAATTCGTAAAATTGCGATTTTCATAAGAAATAATTTTTCGGTTGCGCTCTTAAAGGTGGCAGTTCTAAGTTCAAAGATTTCAAAGGTCTCCAGAAAAATTCTTAGCAATTGGAGTATCGGTTTAGCCGGAATCGTGTTAACAAACACACAAAAATACAAACAAAAACAAAAAAGAAAAACGAAAAAAATAGTAAAATTGCGATTTTCAAGAGAAATAATTTTTTGATCAATTTTTCATACGGTGCAGTTCTAAGTTCAGAAATTTCGAAGGTCTCCATAAAATTTCATCGCAATCGGAGTATCGGTTTAGCCGAAATCGTGTTAACAAACAGACAAAAATACAAAAAGAAAAAGAAAAAAAAGAAAAAAAACATTCCGGATTTTTTTCTTCAGTGTAGTGAAATGGAATCTTCGCTTCGCTCGCTACGCTCATCCAAAAATCGTAATTTTACGACATTTTTCGATTTTTAAAATTTTTTTGGCTTCATGCTTTATCCGATTGTAATGATTTTTTCACAGAACCTTAATTTTATGAATCAATATATTCGTGTAAAATTTGTACGCAATCGAATAATTATTTCTTATGAAAATTTCAATATTACGATTTTTTCCTTTTTTAAAATTACGATTAACTAAAAAAATTAAATTTAAGTTAATTTTTATTTAATTTAATTTTTAAAAAATCTTCAACTTAGTAATGATTTTTTCACAGAACAACAGAAAATCCGCAAAACACATGGCAGCTCAATGCACCAATTACGCTCATCCAACAACGCGGCGGGACAACGTTTTCCTAGTTCTAGACGGTTAGAAATTGATTTCTAATCGTATTAGTAACTGTGTAGGCATATAGTAAAAAAAAAAACAGATCGGCAACAACAATAGGCCCTACAAGTGCGCGATACGTTAATTGGTGAATCATGGATTAATTTAATTAGGGTACCTTATTTGTACAAAAAATTTAAAATTTATCAACTAGAATAAATTTTAATACAATTTATAGCAGCATAGTCATATTTGAACATACTATAACTAACATGAAGATTATTGGGTGAGAAGAAGCGAAGACTTCAATTTCACTGACCCCCAAAAAATTTAGCTCGGGTGTTTTTTGTGTTTTTTTCTGTCTGTTTGTTTGCTCTTTACCGGGTCCGGGCAAATGGCATATATTACGCGATATTGATGAAAATTGGAGGGGACCTTCGAAATCTCTGAACTTAAACTTAGACTTGCCACGTTTTGGGTACTATCAATCAAATATTTCTTATGATTATCGTACTTTTACGATTTTTTTCGATTTTTGGATAAGCGTAGCGAGCGTAGTGAGCGAAGCGAAGATTCCATTTCACTACACTGGAGAAGAAAATCCGGAATGTTTTTTTTTTCTTTCTTTCTTTCTTTCTTTCTTTCTTTCCTTCTTTCTTTTTTGTATTTTTGTGTGTTTTGTTAACACGATTCCGGCTAAACCGATACTCCAATTTCGACGAAATTTTCTGGAGACCTTCGAAATCTCTGAACTTAGAACTGCCACGTTTTTTAGCGCAATCGGAAAATTATTTCTCATAAAAATCGCATTTTACGATTTTTTTCGATTAAAAAAAAATTTCTTCGCCTTATAACACCTACACGCTATATCCGATTTTAATGATTTTTTCACATGACATTAATTTTATGAATTAGGATATTCGTGTGAAATTTGAGAGTAATCAAAAAATATTTTTTATGAAAATCGAAATTAAACACCTACATGCTTTATCCTATTGTAATGATTTTTTCACAGAACCTTAATTTTATGAACTAGGAAAACGCTTAAGTCCCGCCGCGTTGTTGGATGAGCGTAATTGGTGCATTGAGCTGCCATGTGTTACGCGGATTTTCTGTTGTTCTGTGAAAAAATCATTACTTAGTCGAAGATTTTTTTTAATTAAATTAAATAAAATAAAAAATTAACTTAATTTTTTTAATAAATCGTAATTTAAAAAAAATAAAAAATCGTAAAATTGCAATTTTCATAAGAAATAATTATTCGATTGCGCTCAAATTTAACACGAATATATAAGTTCATAAAATTAAGGTTCTGTAAAAAAATCATTACAATCGGATAAAGCATGTAGGTGTTATAAGTCAAAGAATTGTTTTAAAAAAGAAAAAAACCCGTAAAATTTCGATTTTCATGAGAAATAATTTTTCGATTACGCTCAAATTTTACACGAATATCTTAATTCATAAAATTAAGGTTCTGTGAAAAAATCATTACAATCGGATAAAGCGTGTAGGTGTTATAAGTCGAAGAAATTTTTAAAAAATCGAAAAAAAATCGTAAAATTGCGTTTTTTATAAGAAAAAATTTCCTGATTGCGCTCAAAAACGTGGCAGTTCTAAGTTCAGAGATTTCGAAAGCCTCCATAAAATTTCATCGCAATCAGAGTATCGGTTTAGCCGGAATCGTGTTAACAAACACACAAAAATACAAAAAAAAAAAAAGAAAAAAAAAACATTCCGGATTTTTTTCTCCAGTGTAGTGAAATGGAATCTTCGCTTCGCTCGCTACGCTCGCTACGCTCATCCAATTAATCGTAAACACGAAAAAAAGAAAAAAATCGTAAAATTGCATTTTCATAAGAAATAAATATTAGATTGCGCTCAAATTTAACACGAATATATAAATTCATAAAATTAAGGTTCTGTGAAAAAAAAATTACAATAGGATAAAGCATGTAGGTGTAATAAGTCAAAGAATTGTTTTAAAAAAGTAAAAACCCGTAAAATTTCGATTTTCATGAGAAATAATTTTTTAATAACGCTCAAATTTCGCACGAATATCTTAATTCATGAAATTAAGGTTCTGCGAAAAAATCATTACAATCGGATAAAGCATGTAGGTGTTATGAGTCGAAGAATAGTTTTTAACTAGGAAAACGCTTAAGTCCCGCCGCGTTGTTGGATGAGCGTATATGGTGCATTGAGCTGCCATGTGTTACGCGGATTTTCTGTTGTTCTGTGAAAAAATCATTACTTAGTTGAAGATTTTTTTAAATTAAATTAAATTAAATAAAAATTAACTTAATTTTTTAAATTAAATTTAAAAAAAATAAAAAATAAACTTAATTTTTTTTAATCGTAATTTTTAAAAAAGAAAAAAATCGTAAAATTGCAATTTTCATAAGAAATAATTATTTGATTGCGCTAAAATTTTACACGAACATATCAATTCATAAAATTAAGGTTCTGTAAAAAAATCATTACAATAGGATAAAGCATGCAGGTGTTATAAGTCAAAGAATTGTTTTAAAAAAGAAAAAACCCGTAAAATTACGATTTTCATGAGAAATAATTTTTCGATTACGCTCAAATTTCACACGAATATCTTATTTCATAAAATTAAGGTTCTGTGAAAAAATCATAAGAATCGGAAAAAGCATGTAGGTGTTATAAGTCGAAGAAATTTTTTAAAAATCGAAAAAAATCGTAAAATTGCGTTTTTTATGAGAAAAAATTTCCCGATTGCGCTCAAAAACGTGGCAGTTCTAAGTTCAGAGATTTCGAAGGCCTCCATAAAATTTCATGGCAATCGGAGTATTGGTTTAGCCGGAATCGTGTTAACAAACACACAATAATACAAACAGAAAAAAAAAAAAAAGAAAAAAAAAAAAAAAAAAAAAAAAAACATTCCGGATTTTTTTCTCCAGTGGAGTGAAATGGAATCTTCGCTCCGCTCGCTCCGCTCGCTACGCTCATCCAAAAATTTCAATATTACGATTTTTTCCTTTTTTAAAATTACGATTAACTAAAAAAATTAAATTTAAGTTAATTTTTATTTAATTTAATTTTTAAAAAATCTTAAACTTAGTAATGATTTTTTTCACAGAACAACAGAAAATCCGCAAAACACATGGCAGCTCAATGCACCAATTACGCTCATCCAACAACGCGGCGGGACAACGTTTTCCTAGTTCTAGACGGTTAGAAATTGATTTCTAATCGTATTAGTAACTGTGTAGGCATATAGTAAAAAAAAAAACAGATCGGCAACAACAATAGGCCCTACAAGTGCGCGATACGTTAATTGGTGAATCATGGATTAATTTAATTAGGGTACCTTATTTGTACAAAAAATTTAAAATTTATCAACTAGAATAAATTTTAATACAATTTATAGCAGCATAGTCATATTTGAACATACTATAACTAACATGAAGATTATTGGGTGAGAAGAAGCGAAGACTTCAATTTCACTGACCCCCAAAAAATTTAGCTCGGGTGTTTTTTGTGTTTTTTTCTGTCTGTTTGTTTGCTCTTTACCGGGTCCGGGCAAATGGCATATATTACGCGATATTGATGAAAATTGGAGGGGACCTTCGAAATCTCTGAACTTAAACTTAGACTTGCCACGTTTTGGGTACTATCAATCAAATATTTCTTATGATTATCGTACTTTTACGATTTTTTGGATGAGCGTAGCGAGCGAAGCGAAGATTCCATTTTACAACACTAGAGAAAAAAATTCCGGAATGTTTTTTTTTCTTTTCTTTCTTTCTTTCTTTCTTTCTTTCTTCTTTCTTTCCTTCTTTCTTTTTTGTATTTTTGTGTGTTTTGTTAACACGATTCCGGCTAAACCGATACTCCGATTTCGACGAAATTTTCTGGAGACCTTCGAAATCTCTGAACTTAGAACTGCCACGTTTTTTAGCGCAATCGGAAAATTATTTCTCATAAAAATCGCATTTTACGATTTTTTTCGATTAAAAAAAAATTTCTTCGCCTTATAACACCTACACGCTATATCCGTTTTAATGATTTTTTCACATGACTTAATTTTATGAATTAGGAAAACGCTTAAGTCCCGCCGCGTTGTTGGATGAGCGTAATTGGTGCATTGAGCTGCCATGTGTTACGCGGATTTTCTGTTGTTCTGTGAAAAAATTATTACTTAGTCGAAGATTTTTTTTAATTAAATTAAATAAAATAAAAAATTAACTTAATTTTTTTAATAAATCGTAATTAAAAAAAATAAAAAATCGTAAAATTGCAATTTTCATAAGAAATAATTATTCGATTGCGCTCAAATTTAACACGAATATATAAGTTCATAAAATTAAGGTTCTGTAAAAAAATCATTACAATCGGATAAAGCATGTAGGTGTTATAAGTCAAAGAATTGTTTTAAAAAAGAAAAAACCCGTAAAATTTCGATTTTCATGAGAAATAATTTTTCGATTACGCTCAAATTTTACACGAATATCTTAATTCATAAAATTAAGGTTCTGTGAAAAAATCATTACAATCGGATAAAGCGTGTAGGTGTTATAAGTCGAAGAAATTTTTAAAAAATCGAAAAAAATCGTAAAATTGCGTTTTTTATAAGAAAAAATTTCCTGATTGCGCTCAAAAACGTGGCAGTTCTAAGTTCAGAGATTTCGAAAGCCTCCATAAAATTTCATCGCAATCAGAGTATCGGTTTAGCCGGAATCGTGTTAACAAACACACAAAAAAATACAAAAAAAAAAAGAAAAAAAAACATTCCGGATTTTTTTCTCCAGTGTAGTGAAATGGAATCTTCGCTTCGCTCGCTACGCTCGCTACGCTCATCCAATTAATCGTAATTTTTTAAAAAGAAAAAAATCGTAAAATTGCAATTTTATAAGAAATAAATATTAGATTGCGCTCAAATTTAACACGAATATATAAATTCATAAAATTAAGGTTCTGTGAAAAAAAAATTACAATAGGATAAAGCATGTAGGTGTAATAAGTCAAAGAATTGTTTTAAAAAAGTAAAAACCCGTAAAATTTCGATTTTCATGAGAAATAATTTTTTAATAACGCTCAAATTTCGCACGAATATCTTAATTCATGAAATTAAGGTTCTGCGAAAAAATCATTACAATCGGATAAAGCATGTAGATGTTATAAGTCGAAGAAATTTTTTAACTAGGAAAACGCTTAAGTCCCGCCGCGTTGTTGGATGAGCGTATATGGTGCATTGAGCTGCCATGTGTTACGCGGATTTTCTGTTGTTCTGTGAAAAAATCATTACTTAGTTGAAGATTTTTTTAAATTAAATTAAATTAAATAAAAATTAACTTAATTTTTTAAATTAAATTTAAAAAAAATAAAAAATAAACTTAATTTTTTTTAATCGTAATTTTTAAAAAAGAAAAAAATCGTAAAATTGCAATTTTCATAAGAAATAATTATTTGATTGCGCTAAAATTTTACACGAACATATCAATTCATAAAATTAAGGTTCTGTAAAAAAATCATAAGAATCGGAAAAAGCATGTAGGTGTTATAAGTCGAAGAAATTTTTTAAAAATCGAAAAAAATCGTAAAATTGCGTTTTTTATGAGAAAAAATTTCCCGATTGCGCTCAAAAACGTGGCAGTTCTAAGTTCAGAGATTTCGAAGGCCTCCATAAAATTTCATGGCAATCGGAGTATTGGTTTAGCCGGAATCGTGTTAACAAACACACAATAATACAAACAGAAAAAAAAAAAAAAAAAAAAAAAAAAAAAAAAAAAAAAAAAAAAAAAACATTCCGGATTTTTTTCTCCAGTGGAGTGAAATGGAATCTTCGCTTCGCTCGCTACGCTCGCTACGCTCATCCAAAAATCGAAAAAAAATCGTAAAATTGCGTTTTTTATGAGAAAAAATTTCCCGATTGCGCTCAAAAACGTGGCAGTTCTAAGTTCAGAGATTTCGAAGGCCTCCATGAAATTTCATCGCAATCGGAGTATCGGTTTAGCCGGAATCGTGTTAACAGACACACAAAAATACAGAAAGAAAGAAAGAAAGAAGAAAAAAAAAACATTCCGTATTTTTTTCTCCAGTGTAGTGAAATGGAAATTCGCTTCGCTCGCTACGCTCATCCAATTAATATATCCGTGTTAAATTTGAACGCAATCGAATAATTTTTTCGTATGAAAATCGCAATTTTACGATTTTTTTCTTTTTTTAAAATTACGAATAATTTAAAAAATTTGAGTTAATTTTTTATTTAATTTAAATTGATTTAAAAAAAATTCGTCTTAGTAATGATTTTTTCACAGAACAACAGAAAATCCGCATAACACAAGGCAGCTCAATGAACCAATTACGCTCATCCAACAACGCGGCGGCGTTTTCCTAGTTAATGAGACCAATTCTTGATATTTGGCCCGCGACCGGGGAAACGGCTACTCCGATCTTGATGCAACTTTATGGGAACGTTTAAAATCACCGAAATTATATAATATGTTATGATTTTAGAGACATTTGAAGATATATTTCTCATAGAAATCGTACTGTTACGATTTTCCCCCCCGATTTTTAATACGATTTTTTCGTGATATTTGGTTCGATTCTGACGTAATCATTGGACAGAAATATTTAAAAAAAAAGCTCATCCATCAACGCGACTAAAAAAAGCGTTCGCGAAACGGCCTAGTTGGATGAGCGTAGCGAGCGAAGCGAAGATTCCATTTCACTACACTGGAGAAAAAAATTTGGAATGTTTTTTTTTTCTTTTTTTTCTTTTTTTTTTGTATTTTTGTCTGTTTGTTAGCACGATTCCGGCTAAACCGATACTCCGATTGCAATGAAATTTTATGGAGGCCTTCGAAATCTCTGAACTTAGAACTGCCACGTTTTTGAGCGCAATCGAAAAATTATTTCTATTAAAATCGCAATTTTACGATTTTTTTCGATTTTTACAAAATTTCTTCAGCTTATAACACCTACATGCTTTATCCGATTTTAATGATTTTTTCACAGAACCTTAATTTTATGAATTTAGGTATTCGTGTGAAATTTGAGCGCAATCGAAAAACTATTTCTCATGAAAATCGAAATTTTACGTTTTTTTTTTCTTTTTAAAACAATTTTTTGACTTATAACTCCTACATGCTTTATCCGATTGAAATGATTTTTTACCGAACCTTAATTTTATGAATTAATATATTCATGTAAAATTTGTGCGCAATCGAATAATTATTTATATGAAAATTCCAATATTACGATTTTTTCCTTTTTTAAAATTATAACGATTAATTTTAAAAAAATTAAAATTTAAGCTAATTTTTTTTAAATCTAATTTAATTTTTAAAAAAATCTTCAACTTAGTAATGATTTTTTCACAGAACAACAGAAAATCCGCATAACAACTGGCAGCTCAATGCACCAATTACGTTCATCCAACAACGCGGCGGGACTTAAGCGTTTTCCTAGTCATAGAAATGTATACGTGTAATAAAAGTTTCACTCAGGTGAAATTGATGACATCTTGTACATAGGCCTGCATGCCATTTATGTTATAGTCAGGCAAATCTATCAAAGCCAATGGGAAATCCCCTATATCTTATTGGCAGTTTCAATACTTTGTTATTTTATTCGTGAATGCAATGAATATTTATGTTAGTAATTGGATGAGCGTAGCGAGCGAAGCGAAGATTCCATTTCACTACTGGAGAAAAAAATCCGGAATGTTTTTTTTGTTTTTCTTTTTTGTATTTTTGTCTGTTTGCTAACACGATTCCGGCTAAACCGATACTCCAAATGCGATGAATTTTTTTGGAGGCCTTCCAAATCTCTAAACTTAAAACTGCCACGTTTTTGAGCGCAATCGGAAAATTATTTCTCATGAAAATCGCAATTTTACGATTTTGTTCGATGTTTAAAAAATTTCTTCGACTTATAACACCTACATGCCTAACCCGATTTTATTGATTTTTTCACAGAACCTTAATTTCATGAATTAAGATATTCGTGTGAAATTTGAGCGCAACCTAAAAAATATTTCTCATGAAAATCGAAATTTTACGGTTTTTTTCTTTTTGGATGAGCGTAGCGAGCCGAGCGAGCGAAGCGAAGATTCCATTTCACTACACTGGAGAAAAAAATCCGGAATGTTTTTTTTTCTTTCTTTCTTTCTGTATTTTTGTCTGTTTGTTAGCACGATTCCGGCAAAACCGATACTCCGATTGCGATGAAATTTCACGGAGGCCTTCGAAATCTCGGAACTTAGAACTGCCACGTTTTTGAGCGCAATCGGGAAATTTTTTCTCATAGAAAACGCAATTTTACTATTTTTTTCGATTTTTAAAAACTTTCTTCGACTTATAACACCTACATGCTTTAACCGATTGTAATGATTTTTTCACAGAACCTTAATTTCATGAATTAAGATATTCGTGCGAAATTTGAGCGTAATCGAAAAATTATTTCTCATGAAAATCGAAATTTTACGGGTTTTTTCTTTTTTAAAACAATTCTTTGACTTATTACACCTACATGCTTTATCCTTTTGTAATTATTTTTTCACAGAACCTTAATTTCATGAATTAATATATTCATGTTAAATTTGAGCGCAATCGAATATTTATTTCTAATGAAAATTACAATTTTACGATTTTTTTCTTTGTTAAAAATTACGATTAATTAAAAAAATTAAGTTATTTTTTTATTTAATTTAATTTAATTAAAAAAAATCTTTGACTTTGTAATGATTTTTTCACAGAACAACAGAAAATCCGCGTAACACATGGCAGCTCAATGCACCAATTACGCTCATCCAACAACGCAGCGGGTCTTTAGCGTTTTCCTAGTTTTAAACAATTCTTTGACTTATTACACCTACATGCTTTTTCCTATTGTAATGATTTTTTCACAGAACTTTAATTTTATGAATTAATATATTCGTGAAAAATTTGAGTGCATTCGAATTGTTATTTCTCATGAAAATCGCAATTTTACGATTTTTTTTTTTTATTAATAAAAATATAAAGTTATTTTTTTATTTAATTTAATTGAATTAAAAATAATTCTTCGACTTAGTAATAATTTTTTCACAGAACAACAGAAAATCTGCATAACACATGGCAGCTCAATGCACCAATTACGCTCATCCAACAACGCGGCGGGACTTAAGCGTTTTCCTAGTGGTAAATGTAATTGCGAGCGGAACGAAGCGAAGATTCCATTTCACTACACTGGAGAAAAAAATTCGGAATGTTTTTTTTTTCTTTTTTTTTTCTTTTTTTTGTATTTTTGTCTGTTATGTTAGCACGATTCCGGCTAAACCGATACTCCGATTGCGATGAAATTTTATGGAGGCCTTTGAAATCTCTGAACTAAGAACTGCCACGTTTTTGAGCGCAATCGAAAAATTATTTCTATTAAAATCGCAATTTTACGATTTTTTTCGATTTTTACAAAATTTCTTCAGCTTATAACACCTACATGCTTTATCCGATTTTAATGATTTTTTCACAGAACCTTAATTTTATGAATTTAGGTATTCGTGTGAAATTTGAGCGCAATCGAAAAACTATTTCTCATGAAAATCGAAATTTTACGTTTTTTTTTCTTTTTAAAACAATTTTTTGACTTATAACTCCTACATGCTTTTACCGATTGAAATGATTTTTTACCGAACCTTAATTTTATGAATGAATATATTCGTGTAAAATTTGTGCGCAATCGAATAATTATTTATATGAAAATTTAAATATTACGATTTTTTCCTTTTTTAAAATTATTACGATTAATTTAAAAAAATTAAAATTTAAGCTAATTTTTTTTAATAATTTAATTTTTAAAAAAATCTTCAACTTAGTAATGATTTTTTCACAGAACAACAGAAAATCCGCATAACAACTGGCAGCTCAATGCACCAATTACGTTCATCCAACGCGGCGGGACTTAAGCGTTTTCCTAGTCATAGAAATGTATACGTGTAATAAAAGTTTCACTCGGGT
This sequence comes from Sweltsa coloradensis, assembly GCA_024449915.1. Classification (NCBI taxonomy): domain Eukaryota; kingdom Metazoa; phylum Arthropoda; class Insecta; order Plecoptera; family Chloroperlidae; genus Sweltsa; species Sweltsa coloradensis. The sequence goes on from JAMZAV010001163.1 coordinate 142,010, forward strand.
GAAATTGATGACATCTTGTACACATTCCTGCATGCCACTTATGTTATAGTCAGGCAAATCTATCAAAGCCATTGGGAAATCCTATATCTTATTGGCAGTTTCAATACTTTGTTATTTTATTCGTGAATGCAATGACTATTTATGTTAGTAATTGGATGAGCGTAGCGAGCGAAGCGAAGATTCCATTTCACTACTGAAGAAAAAAATCCGGAATGTTTTTTTGTTTTTTTGTTTTTCTTTTTTGTATTTTTGTCTGTTTGCTAACACGATTCCGGCTAAACCGATACTCCAAATGCGATGAATTTTTTTGGAGGCCTTCCAAATCTCTAAACTTAAAACTGCCACGTTTTTGAGCGCAATCGGAAAATTATTTCTCATGAAAATCGCAATTTTACGATTTTGTTTGATGTTTAAAAAATTTCTTCGACTTATAACACCTACATGCCTAACCCGATTTTATTGATTTTTTCACAGAACCTTAATTTCATGAATTAAGATATTCGTGTGAAATTTGAGCGCAACCTACAAAATATTTCTCATGAAAATCGAAATTTTACGGGGTTTTTCTTTTTTTAAACAATTCTTTGACTTATTACACCTACATGCTTTTTCCTATTGTAATGATTTTTTCACAGAACTTTAATTTTATGAATTAATATATTCGTGTAAAAATTTAGTGCATTCGAATAGTTATTTCTTATGAAAATCGCAATTTTACGATTTTTTTTTTTAATTTATAAAAATATAAAGTTAATTTTTTATTTAATTTAATTGAACTAAAAATAATTCTTCGACTTAGTAATAATTTTTTCACAGAACAACAGAAAATCTGCATAACACATGGCAGCTCAATGCACCAATTACGCTCATCCAACAACGCGGCGGGACTTAAGCGTTTTCCTAGTGGTAAATGTAATTGCGAGCGGAGCGAAGCGAAGATTCCATTTCACTACACTGGAGAAAAAAATCTGGAATGTATTGTTTTTATTTTATTTTTTTGTTTTCTTTTTGTATTTTTGTCTGTCTGTTAACACGATTCCGTCTTGTTGTGTGGCTCGTTGGTCTTGTTGTTAGCGTATCTGCTTCCAATGCAGAAGGTCCAGGGTTCGATTCCCGCTAAAGTCAGAAGTTTTTTAACTTCTGATTTGAACTTAAGTCCATCAGTTCTTGTCTTAGGAGTTTGTAAACGGTGACTTTGGAGCCGTCCTAGCAACGAAGCACATAATAAATTTCAGAGTTGTTCTGAATCGGCCTTGTTGATTCTGGCGTTGATTCGCGGGTGTTCGCACTGTCCATACCACTGATTGCTATATTTCCTATTAAAAATATCGATCTTTGGTTGGTTATCGCTCACTCGTCGATTGCGTCGGAGCCTGCAGGGTTGGCTTGGTCGCTTTGATTTAAAGTCCCCCACTGAAAATCAGTTATATAACTGAGTGGGTAGACTCTAAATAAAATTTATTTATTTATTATTTATTTATTAAACCGATACTCCGCAATTTTCTGGAGGCCTTCAAAATCTCTGAACTTGAACTGCCACTTTTTGAGCGCAATCGAAAAATTATATGTTATGAATTAAAATATTGGTGTGAAATTTGAGCGTAATCGAAAAATAATTTATCATGATGATGATGATGATTTTACGCTTTTTTTACATTTCTTCGACTTTTAACACCTACATGCTTTATCCGATTGTAATGACTTTTTTTGCAGAACCATAATGTTATGAATTACGGTAATCTCTTGCAGTGAAATTTGAGCGCAATCGAAAAATAATTTCTCATGAAAATAGCAATTTTACGCTTTTTGTCATTGGATGAGCGTAGTGAGCGAAGCGAAGATTCCATTTCACTACACTGGAGAAAAAAATCAGGAATGTTTTCTATTCTTTTTTTCTTTCTTTCTTTCTTTCTTTCTTTCTTTCTTTTTGTATTTTTGTCTGTTTGTTAACACGATTCCGGCTAAACCGATACTCCGATTGGGATGGAATTTTATGGAGGTCTTCAAAATCTCTGAACTGCCACGTTTTTGAGCACAATCGAAAATGCTTTCTCGTGAAAATCACAATTTTACGATTTTTTTCGATTATTTAAAAATTTCTTCCACTTACAACTACATGCTTTGTCCGATTGTAATGAGTTTTTCACAGAACCTTAATTTCATGAATTAAGATATTCATGTGAAAAGCGTTACCAAAAAACTATTTTTTACGAAAATCGCAATTTATGATTTTTTTAAATTTTTAAAACAATTTTTTGACTTATAACACCTACATGCTTTATCCTATTGCAATGATTTTTTCACAGAACCTTAATTTTATAAATTTATATATTCGTGTAAAACTTGTGCGCAATCGAATAATTATTTCTTATGAAAATTTCAATATTACGATTTTTTCCTTTTTTTAAAATTACGATTAATTAAAAAAAAAATTTAGTTAATTTTTAATTTTATTTAATTTTATTTAAAAAAATCTTCAACTTAGTAATTATTTTTTCACAGAACAACAGAAAATCCACATAACACATGGCAGCTCAATGCACCAATTACGCTCATCCAATAACGCGGCGGGACTTAAGCGTTTTCCTAGTTTTAAAAAAATTACGCTCATCCAACAATGCGCGCCTGAAAAAGCGTTTGCGAAGCTTCCCAGTGGTTAAAGTGGTATCGGAATAGTAACGGCGTTAACGGTATGCACTTATGCTGAAGAAAGTATTGAAGCGGAAACGATGGGGGGCCTGGGAGGGCGCTGCCTCCCATTTTTGCCCTGCAGGGATTTTTTTAGTGTGTGTTGTCAGAAACACTTATAAATCACTTTAAAACGGGTCTACGTTTGTTTTTGTATGCCAATATTGGGGTAGTATTTGGGATCGTATGCCTATATTTTACTTATTTTATATTTCTTGATTTAAATGGTTGGGAAACACTGCCGTAGGTGGAATTATTATTATTTAATACTAGGAAAACGCTAAAGTCCCGCCGCGTTGATGGATGAGCTTTTAAAAGTTTTTAGTTTGCGTGGGATATCTTTACTTTTACAAGTGCTTTGTTTTGCTGCCTACGCATTGTAGGTGATTGTTGTCAAGTTTCTCTTGTTTCTTGTCATTTGGTATTATTTACCGTAAAAAACTTATATTAGAAGCTTTTTTTCTATGGATTCTTGCTAACTTTTTCAACTTTTTCTTTGATAAGGTATTACATCACCATAACCTTAATGTCCATGTATAATTTGAACGTTGTAGCCCCACTCGTTTAGTCAGAATTGGCCCAAATGGCACGAAAATATCGTACAAAAAATCAAAAAACTTATATTAAAATCTTTATTTCTATAAATTCTGGATAACTTTTTCAACTTTTTCTTTCAGAAATCAATACATCACCGTCACCTTATTGTCCATGTGAAATATGAACATTGTAGCCCCACCCGTTTGGTCAGAATCGGCCCAAATGTCACGAAAATATCGCACTAAAAATCGAAAAAAATCGTAAAAGTACGATATTCATGAGAAAATATTTCTTCGATTGTACCCAAAAACAATACACCTCTAAGTTCAGAGATTTCGAAGGTCCTGTCAAATTTTCATCAAGATCGGATATGCCGTTTGCCCGGTAGAGAGCGAACAAACAGACGAAAAAAAAAAAAAAAAAAAAAACACCCGAGCTAAATTTTTGGGGGGTCGGTGAAATTGAAGTCTTCGCTTCGCTCATCCAACAATCCAGAAATTAAAAAATCCATCCCGATTTTGGATTGCGCTCAAATTTCACACGAATATTTATTAATTCATATAATATTAAGGTTCTGTGAAAAAATCATTACAATCGGATAAAGCAGGATAAACAGGATAAAGCATGTAGGTGTTATAAGTCGAAGAATGAAAAAAAAACGAAAAAATCGTAAAATTGCGATTTTCATGAGAAATAATGTTTTGATTGCGCTCAAAAACGTGACAGTTCTAAGTTCAGAGATTTTGAAGGTCTCCAAAAAATTTCATTGCAATTGGACTATCTGTTTAGCCGGAATTGTGTTAATAGACACACAAAAATACAAAAAACATTCCGGATTTTTTTCTCCAGGGAGTAGAATGGAGTCTTCACTTCGCTCGCTACGCTCATCCAAAAAGAAACAAAGTTCCTATCATAAGAGCACGGCGATTGTCAGGGTCATGAATTACGAATTTCGTTTTTCTGACTGTTTGTTCGCACGATTCCGGGCAATTAACGGTTAAATTATGCGATCTCGATGAAAATTGGAGGGGACCTTCGAAATCTCTGAACTTAGACCTGCCACGTTTTTGGGTACAATCGAAGAAATATTTCTCATGAATATCGTATTTTTACGATTTTTTTCGATTTTTAGTGCGATATTTTCGTGACACTTGGGCTGATTCTGACCAAACGGGTGGGGTTACAACGTTCATATTTTACATGGACATTAAGGTAATGGTGATTTATTGCTTTTTGAAAGAAAAAGTTGAAAAAGTTAGCCAGAATCCAAAGAATAAAGGTTTTAATATGAGTTTTTTAGGTTTATAATAACAATTAACAAGTAACAATAGAAACTAGACAACAATCACCTACAATGCATTCATAAAGCACTTGCAAAGGAAAAGTGGTCCCACGCTAACTAAAAACTTACAAAAAAGCTCATCCATCAACGCGGCGGGACTTAAGCGTTTTCCTAGTCAGGAGAAAATATTTGTCTTTGGTTATCTTTTGGCATGTAAAAACCACCAGTTTTAGCGGAATTACCGTCATGTTGGCAACACCAGCGATGGCAGTGCAACGGCAACAGTGCATGCAACAGTGCTGCGGTCACTGCGATCCTTCCGGCCTCTTACGGCACTAATTTGTGTAATGGCGCTTGTTGCAGACGCCAAACTCAAACATAGAACAACTCTTAAATACACAAAGGCCAAGCCTAGGGTGGGCAAGGCTTTCGACTGTCAAACGTTGTAATTATACCTAGGCTTAGTTATGATTCTTCACTAACAATTTCCGTATGTTTCTGCCTAAATATGAGTGCAATGTAAAATAATTTCTTGTTTTGGTGAAATGGGAGCTGATGCAAAACTTTGCCGTCTATGTGCTATTGAAAGAGATCGTTTCATAGGAATCTATGCTGATGAAGGGCAAAAGTTAAATCTTGAAACAAAGATTACAAAGTGTTTGCAGATATCGGTGAGTTTTCTATTGATTAGTTTGGCAGTCTACGCCTAGGGTGGCCTAATCTCCTTCTAGGCCTAGGCCCCTAGCCTAGGCTTACTTCTTCGGTTCAGGGGCCCCAACTTGGTTTTCATGCTTATTTCATGCATTTTAGAATCACTTAAAACTATTATTATGCCGACAAAAACTTAAACGTGGCTATAAACTGGTGTGTAAACCTCACCACGGCGCATCGCGCCCCCCCCCCCCCACTAACCTAGGCTTTTCCCAGCAAAAATTGTTTTGGGGCCGCTGAACCGAAGAAGTGCCATTTCCTTTTGGTTCACAGGCTCTCTAGTCCACCGCCGTAGCCAGGGGTTGGTAACCCGGGTAAATACCCGGGTAAAAATCTGGAGTAGACCATTTTGAATTGATAATACTACTGTTCATGTTATTAACCACGAATTAAATGCACTAAGATTTATTTGTTTTCGCTACGCACGCCGATGAATGTGTACAATAATATCAAAGGTTTGAGTTTGAGGCGGCGAAGGGTGGGTGGGTTGGGGGGGAGGGGGTGAAACGGGACTGTGGTGCCTACAACAAGGTCTGTCTCGACACGTCTCTTGTAGATATAATTAACCCCCCTCTGTTTGGCCAATGCAATTATTCATGCCTAAACGATTTGTGGCCACCAAACACGATTTCATCTCGAATTCCAAGAAATAGTCAATCCATTTGGTGACGATATGGCAACATTTTTGTGTTCTACGAGTACAATACAACCTATAACCCTGTCTTTCCGTTCATGAAAGTTCAGTGTGGTTCTGATTTCTGAACGTAGAAGAGTGAGAGCAGTGCAGTGAGTGATCGAGTGATTGGTTTACTAATGTGTGTTGTGTTGTGTTTGGCGTTGTTTTCGAGTTTTGTGAGGTTTACAACATTTTACTTCTGATTTCTTGAACGTTCTGCAACGTTGGGACTCAGCAGGACACAGGCGGATAGCCCTAGCATTTCAGAAAGGTGATTGACATGCACATGCCTAAGTGAACAATTATTTATATGGAATAGCGTCTAGAAGAATGAATCCTCTACATAATTTGATTCAATGATTGTGTCATATAAAAAATAATTTGACGATACGTTAATGCCATCATTGGACTACTTTCTAGAGATGTTTTTGTACAAATGAAGAAATACAATGTAAAATCATAGAATATTATAATAAAAATTAAAAAGTTTGCATTCACAATACACAACAATCTCACTAGTCACCAGAAACGAAATGTTATAAAAAAACATGCCTAAAACTCGTTAAAACACTCCAATCACACTCTAAGAATCGAAAAATTTTCCGGGGCTGTGCGCCCCGGACCCGCATTGGCTGGGGGACATCCCCCCAGACCCCCCATTGTATTTTATCCAATCATACCCGGGTAATTTTTATACCCTAGCTACGGCCCTGCTCTAGTCTCTAGGCTTTAGGGGTAAGGTCTAAACACGGACATTCGAAACGACTTCCTCAATCCTATTTCGATTCGAATTGAAGTTGTTGTTGCAGTTTAAATTGATGCTACAAGATTCTAGGAATAACACTTGAAAATACTACCGGTATGTAGCTAGGCCTACTTGTATCTCTACCTAGAGCTACGTAAATATAAAGTCTAATGTCTTCATTAAAGCCTCCAAGACGCCATTTTATTGTAAACATGTAATAAACACCGCCTGCCTAATAATGGTATTCACTGAAATCTAAATCTCTAAGGCAGTTTTGAATCCGTATTGAATGCGTATTGAACTGTATTCGCGGTTAAAACCTAACCAGGTAGCAGCACGGTCGTATGCCAACATGGCCGTCCGAAGGCAGATAAAAACACGGGCTGCATAGGGAGCAAGTGTGTTTTTCATGCTTTAAAACATAATATTTCATTGTAAGCGTCAGTTCTGGGAGTATTTCTACTTTCCAGTACTTGGGTACGATGGGGTAGGACAATCACTATATTTTGTAACCCTCAGCTGCAAAATAACTAGCAAAATAAGGAATTTTATCTCGTAATTTGGAGACGTGTATTTTCAGTAATTTTAACTTGATGGCAATACCGCGAATTTCTTATGATTATTGGCCTTTACTTAGGCCTATATGATATGTAATATAATATTATATCATAGATTATTTATTCTCCCCCGCCCCCCCCCCCCCCCCCCCCGGAAGTAATTTTTTGCGGGTTCCTCGCGAATAAATTATCAAACTCGATTTGTTATTAAATTTGTGTTTCGTCTCGCCATTGAAACTTCTTAAAACATTGTCTCACATTTAAAAAGCCCCCCCCCCCAATGCGGCTAAAAATTTAAAGTTATAATTTATATATAGATGGCACCGGCCTTCACTAAACTTTATATATAGGCCTACTATTATTAATACGCATAGTTAACTAATTATATTACGCCTAGTTAAGTCCAAGAATTGTTTTGTTGTTGTTTTGGTTGAGATTATGAATAATATGAACCCATAAATAATTAAGTCTATGCATAATTATTTGTTGTTCACGGCAGCAGTTGGTACAAATCTCTTGGCATAAAGGAATAAAAAATCAAGGTAGGATAGTTTACATTCAATGCGCTGCACAAATTTAAAAACTATAATTATTTATGGACATATATTATTAATAATAAATAATAATTTCAAAAATTCCATATTATATCTATACCAATCAATTACACCATTAATGAGACTTGCATAATATATACTATGGTTTACAGTATCTTTGGGTTTAGAATGTTGAACCCAAAGACGGTACATAGCTCTTAGCCAGATTTGGCCCTATACCGCCTACAGCACATCATTGTAACAAATTAATTACCATTATGGTTTATCGTTGATCGGTTGGTGGTATCCATGAAACTGATGAAAGTTGTGAAAAATGTGTCTCAAGGAATAGGAATAGAACGGACGATAGAACTCCCATCTAACCCACAGTATTGCACGGAATAATATACACATTCAGACTTTTTGTTGCTTTACGCATTACAAAAATGTGTATTACTAATTTTATGACCTTTCTTGCTTGCTAAATAATAAACATGATCGAGTAAATTCTTTCTGGAGTTGACCGTGACGCTACAATATTGCATTGGTTTAACATTGAATGCCGCCATGCAGCCGCCCGGTATCTGCCTTGGAGCAGTTCTCCACTTGACCACCAGATGTCAACCACTTTGCTTTTAAACGCGAATATCAAGCAATTTACTCATGTCAGTCCACTTTGGAAAGTGGATTGACTTCAATGCGAATCGAGTGTGTATATCAAGAGACTCAAACCGAATTGAACTCGAACCGACTTGAGTCAATTCGGATTGAGTGCTGTGATATAGGCCTACGTAGTGCATATGTTTGGTATAATCTTAATTTGACGGAAGTGTTATTTTGCATTAAATTTATGATTTTCCTTTTTCTAACTGAATATTATTATGTATTTACTTGGTTTTTGGTTGGCCGCGGAAAGTAGTTTCTGGACTTATTTAATCAATTTTAGTTGCTGAAATCGGTCGTTATGGTACTAGGTAGGCCTAGTTCAGTTGGTGCGGTCCAACTTTTCAACACAGTTTTTTTCAAAGAAAAAGAATAAAAAACAACTTCAAATTAGAAACAAATGAAGAAGAACTCATTATTAACGATTTATTTATACTAATCACTCTGAAAATATACCAATTACGTATATAGAATAACACAGATTGAATACAAACACTCGCTCATTTCACTGTCATTGATTCGCCATGTTTGGTATTTACGTCTTGATTTTACTTTGCCCTACTAGGCCTACCAACCTTTTTCGCTAAAATACTCCACCTACAAAACCTTTAACGTCGTTATTTTTAATATAAAGGACTTTTATTACAATAGGATTTTCGTTTAAAATAGCGACGTTAGAGGTTTTGAAGGTTTTTTTGTTACTATAAGGCCTAACAGTAAAAACGTGTTGATTCTATTTTGGATTTTTTAAATTATGTTCTTGTAGGCTAAGGTTACTTGCAGTGAGTACAGCATCTCAGCACGGTAGGAATAGGCCTAGGCCGCGTCGCTCCTCGCTACTTATAACTTAGGCCTACCGGTACTTTTGTTTATAAAACAGGAGCGGAAAATTATTTTTAATTGGTTCCCGCGCATTTATTTTTAATTTACTTTGAAATATCAGTGATTTGGCAAAGAAAATAAAGTAAAAAAACAAAAAAATGGCAATTTTGTCAAACTAGTAGAGTTCCCTATGTTTACATGCAGTGGCGTAGGAACTATTGTTTTAGTGGGGGGGTCACACTAAAGTTGACTACGAGGTTTGGCGGGCAAACCGGGTTCTGGGGCGAGGCCCCAGCCGCCGGAGGCTATTTCGCCGTAGGCGAGATTTTTTTAAAAAGGTGCTCTTGATAGTGGCCTAAAACACGTTTTCAGGCGACTTTTAATTATAAACAAGGGTTACATTTTGAAGCTAATATTGCATTGAAGATTGATTACCTGACTGAAATCGGTCGACAGTCTGCTTGGGAGTGAAAACACTGCACACAAAATACAATGAATATTCGTTTAAAATCAGATGGCTATAGTAGTCTAGTCTCGCAAATCACGTCTCTTACTAAATCTTTCTAAAAAATGTTAACAAAAACCTTCCTTTTTGTTTGCAAGCCCGACTGTAGTAAAAATCCTAAAAATCACCCAACAAGCTATACCTAGCTTGACCCCCCCACTGGGGGGGTCAAGCCAACAAGTGGGGGGGGAGTTTCCCCCCCATCCCCCCCCCGTTCCTACGCCCCTGTTTACATGCAGGATTCAATTCTGCATTGGTATTGGATTGGACTCTGAGGTGAGCATTTACATGTCATGAATTGAACAAGGGAGTCGATCTGTTTTCAATACCAAACTAATGCGATCTAGCGGTATCTTTGAGAACTGCTGTGCTGTGTGTATGCTGTGCACTCGATCCAATACTCAAAACTGTTTACATCCTTGTTTTTGATACGATATTTCAATCCAATCCCAGCTTTTGGGGGATTGGATCCAACCGATCCGATCCTAGTTCTAAGTGGTTACATGGATGTTTTAGAGGTAGGATCGTATTCAATACCGTATTGAATCCTCCATGTAATCATAGCTAATGGCCTAGCTTTCTACTAGTCAATAGGGGGGGTGGGGGTGTAAATAAAAGTCTGTGTTGTTTAAGACCAAAAAGGTACTTTTTTGGTTGGTATTGGCCAACTTTTTAACACTGTTTTTTTCAATTAAAAATGACTAAAAACCACTGTAAATATGAAATAAATATGAAAATAGTAGGCCTAGCTAATGAACGATTTATTGATATTTACTGATCTGAAAATGTACAATGTGTGTTAAGAGGGTTCACCACCCTTTTGATAGTTAGTAAATAGCGGTTTGCTCGGCCAAAAAGCATCCTACGTATATACAATTTTGCAAACTTGTCAATAAAGCATACATGGACGTTCCAACAGTCATAGATTTTCAAAATTTTGACTTGATCAGCCAGAAAAAATTCACGAATATAGTCAATTTTGGACTTTTTTACAAAATTGAAATTCGTGAAATCTAATTTATTTTTTATAAATTATTTCAAAACAAATTTTAGGAATGTGTTACTATAGAAACCTTTATTTCCACTTTCTTGAGATATGTTCAAAATTTCTAACAACTGTGATGTCATTCAGCCGAGCAAACAGAAAATTGCCTAAAAAAGGGGTGGTGAACGCTCTTAAGCATCATTCACAACTAGTTCTAAGGCGTAAGGCGCAAGGCCTAAGGCGTAATATTTTGTATTGCTGAGTAGGCCTATGTGTTTCAATCAGAACATTCACAACACGTCCTAAGTCGCAAGGCATATAGGCCTATGGTTTATGTCGTAACGAATTGCCCAAAATCCAATAATTCTTTCGACAGGTTTCTTACGACGAGCCAATCACGAACAAGGAAACTCCCCACTCCTGCTTATTTCATTCCACAGCTGGTTGTACGCGCATGCATACAACCATTCATTCATTCATTGCAGGAGCAATGAAAAATGACATGGTTGTTGTAAACGCCTGGCATTTCTTACGACTTACGCCTCCTCCTTCACTCTAGGCCTACATGTTACCGACTCTGAAAATGTAAAGTTTTACGAATCGGAAATGTCAATTATCACCAGTCACCACCACCAATCAGGTCTTTCGTTTAAAATAGCGACGTTAAAGGTTTTGAAGTTTTTTTTTGTTTAAAATATCGACTTTAAAGTTTTTTTTTGTTTTTAGGATTTTTTTATTATGTTTTGTAAGGTTACTTGCAGTGAGTACAAACCTCGGCTCGGTGGCGGTGCTCGGTTCTCAGCATGATCGGTCGACCTAAAGGCGCGTCGCACGTCACTCCTCGCTACTTAACTTACTTTTGTTTATAAAACAACATGAAATGAAATTTGCGAGTGCATTTTGTTATTAGGCCTATAGGCCCTACAACTGCAATTATAAATTATAAATCATTTACAGTGGTTTTTGTTGTTTTTAAGTGAAAAAACAGTGTTAAAAAGTTGGTTAACAGTACCAACCAAAAAAGTGCCAAAAAAAATCACGCTCCCCACCCCACTCCCCTCCCGGTACTTTTGCAGTTGGTAGCCTATGGTCCAACTTTGTTACAAAGGGAAAAGTAGGTTAGAGGGAAGGGGGGGGGGAGGGCGCAAAGTGCGTGTGTTTTAATAACTATAATGAATAGCCTACGTAAGGTTTTTAAGCATAAGCCCGCTTTAAGGACATAGTTATTGATTCATAGCAGTTGTCGTAAAAGTTTGCCCCAACTGGGGTTCGAACCCAGAACCTCCGGCTTAACGTGCCATAGCTCTAGGCCTACCAATTGAGTGTGGCGGCGCATGAGACTGTCGCTTGACTTGCCCGGTCGTTATAATATCATGACTCGACGTATCCAAGGTGGAGACGGATGGGGAGGGGTGTTGGAGACTAGGCCTGCATCACAGCTCGCGCAACTAAATCAACATAGAATGACTGGCAGCTCTATTGATCCGGTACCTTTAGCGTGCAACATTCGTTATACCTTGGTCACTGCATTTCACAGCCAACAAATAACAAACAATATTTTCAACAACAAAACCATTGTTGTTAAAATAATTCCTAGGGCCCACACATTTAGCAGCCTGTTTTTCAATTTATTATTTCTTGAACGTTTAAATCGCAATTGATCTACCTAGCTGATTTTGTTAACAGTTCTCAGTAAACTTGTACCGGATGTCTGTTTAAAATTTCAGCTCAATCTGTTTAGCGATTTGGCTGATTTTCGACGTACAACCCCACACACACGCTCACAGAATCACGGAAGTGCCGATTTTCTTGATTGGTAATCCTCAGTCGCTCCGCTCCCTCGTCTAATAATAATTATTATTACTTATTGTAACACAATGAAATTCGCCCAGACACGATAAAAAACTTAGCCTAAGTTTAAAAAAAAACACTAAACATTTTGTTTGTGTTTTTGGTTGGCAGCACTTTCATCGTTTTGCATTTATCGTTTCACCCTGTAAAACGATCCATGGGGATTCCGGGTTTTTCTGTATGGTGTCTGTAGGCCTATAGGCTACATAGCCTATATTTTGTAGGGCTATTTTGATAATTTTTATTGATTGTTAGGACAAGTAATAAAAATAATGTCTTTAAATACAACAATGTTTCAAGTTATAATAATTGTTTTTGTTTTTTTTTTTTTTTTTCTTGTGCAAAGTTGACCTCTTCAGCCATTCTTCTGTCTTGCTATCCAATATAAGACTGCCTCCTTTTCTATCCTGCTCAGGTCATCGGGCAGGGAGTCAATGTCATTCTTGAGGGCGGCGCATCTGAAGAGATGCGCTCTGTCTTGATCTTCTAAATTACAAAGTTTGCAGGTGGCCGGTTCGTTTGTAATGTTGAAGCGGTGCAGGTGGTGCTGCAAGACGTCGTGACCGGTTACAAGCCGGAAATGGGCGGTGGCCGTCTTCCTCGACCAGTCTTTGTCTGGCCCTTTTTTGATCTCGGTCCACCAGTTCTTTAGTCGTGAACATAATACAAATCCTAGATAATAACCACAAGAAGAAATTTAACATCATCACTTTATTTAAGGGCATATTTATTAGTAGGAAAACGCTCAGTTGGACGCGTTGTTGAGCGAGCACCGGTACGTGCAACACGACCCGAGTACGACACTCCCATAATGCTACATACCAATAAGTCTTTAAGGTCTTGACCGATTTACCTGAAAATTTGTAAAATAGGAGAGAATGGATAAAATCCACCGCCATCTAGAGGACCTTGACATCATTTCTTTGGGAAAACTATTTTAACTCTTGATTACTTCTAGGTGGCAGTACATAGTGACCAGAATTCTGTGCGACTTTTCGTTGCCATGGTAACGTTACTTTTGTTAAAATGTTATTTCTATCTACACTACTTATCGGATCAAAATAAAATTAACATATTCGTGACCGGACGGACATTCTAAATGATTTGGCTACCTCAGATTTTGTCGCCGTTTAGTTAAAAAAAAAACTTTAGATTAACTTTAATGTAACTTTATAACTTTTGAACGATTTTGCCACAAAACTAATGGCATTCAATCGGGAACTAAACTTGCGGATGGTCAAAATTTCAACTCGATCCGAGCCTCCGTTCGACCGCTATCATGAGCCAAAAAAGCTGAGCGACTTTCCGTTGCCATGGTAACGGGACTTTGTTATAATGTAATTTCCGACTACACTACTTATCGGATCAAAATAAAAATAACATATTCGTGATCGGACGGACATTCTAAATGATTTGGCCACCTCAGATTTTGTCGCCGTTTAGTTTGAAAAAAAACTTTCGATTAACTTTAATGTAACTTTTTAACTTTTTGAACGATTTTGCCACAAAACTATACAGCAACCCGCCTAGGTGGTATGTACATGTGTGCAAAATTTCAGGTCGATCAGAGAAACGGTGCGACCTGTACCGAAGCAGTAACAGAAAAAAAAACAAAAAAAAAACAGACATTCGAGCCATAAGAGTCAAGTGGAGACGCTCGCTCAACAACACATTTTTAGTTGTACTCATTGTAGTAAAGCAATAAGACTACAGTAATTTGCATAGCCTTCTATACAAAGGAGAAATAATGTAGGCCTAGACTATAATTTCAATAAAATTTGAAATGCTCTTTCCACAAAACCAACTAAAGTAAGAAAGGCCTACTTTAAGAGGGCCTCAAACACCTCCAAAACTCACCAAATCGAATCGATGATCTCATAAATTTTCTGGCATACAATACCCGGCAAAAGGTGGCAATGTTTTTGGAATAACCATTGATACCATTTTCCTGGGGAGAACACTACTCTAGGCCTACCTGATAAATGTGCTTCCTCTGTATGCTTTTAAAAATAAGTTAATAACGTGAAGAAATGGCTCTTTAAAAAAGATTTAAACAACGTTTAAAGCAATATCCAATCTATCAATCAACAATCTTAAGCTAATCAGTTCTAGCCTATTTATTTATAAGTCTAGTTCTTTATAGTTTTTAGTAAAGTTTTAAGTCTCAAGCGTTAGATACAAAAACCAAATCAATATTTAGAATTTTACCTTATAAATTGCTTTCTTGCATATTTCATTTTGTATAATTAATTAATTACCATTAATATAAACTATAACTTTGCCGATATCTTGTGGTTATTGATGCATTTAATATGTCTTGTAACTGTCCACACACGAGCACTGTGCTTATGTGGTCTTCTCTCGATGATGCTCTTTTTGGTGTAAAAAACTGTTAAGACTAATCATGTAATTTTGATTTTGTTAACTACCGGTAAACTACCGGTATATCAAGTCAATTCATGTATTTTTTCTTGAGAATAAACATTTTTCATAATCTGAATCTTATGTTTAGTAGGCCTAGTGTCCAGCCTAGGAAGACTACCTAGTGTAGTGTGCAACAGCAATCACATTAAAACCAAGAGGAAAGAAAAAGTGGGCCTAATTGTGTACAGGCTACACCCGTACCTACACTGTCCCATCCCTACTGAGCATGTAAAACTAGGTTGTTGCATTTGTTTGTTTCCAGTTGTTTGCACAGGATATTTTACCCAAGCTAGTCTGTGTTGACTGCTGCTCCAAGTTGAATCAGTACTTCGATTTCTATGAAACAAGTTCTAAAGCCCAGGTTACGTTGCACATGATATTTGCAGAACCAGAGACTAAGGCAGAGAAAATGGAAGAAGTCGAAGTTGAAATCGAAAACGATTATGAGCAAAGTTCTTCGGTAGAAGATGAAGAAGAGGAGGAAGAAGAAGAGGTATAAAATATAAATCCATAAAATAATATCAGTCTTTGTCTCTAAACGATGTTAGGGGGCTTAGGCCTTAACTGGTTCTAGTGTGGGAGATCTTAGTTCCAGCATGGAGTTTGAGGGGAAGGAGGTCTAGCACTTATGGGTTTGGGCGTCTTCGATTAATGATTTCCGGTTTCCTCAACTGGCGGCCATATTTGTTTTGTTCTGTCAATTGATTGTTAGATTGTTACCTTGAGACGGCGGTGACACGTTGGACGTGACGTTTCGGGAATGGTAAAAGTTTTACTTCGTCATTGGTGTCTTTAGAGTTATTATTGCACAAAGCATGTGAACAAAAAAAGCTGTTTGATCCACGTCCACTTTTCGGTTTTCTTCCTTTTGTAGGATGAGCGTAGCGAGCGAAGCGAAGATTCCATTTCACTACACTGGAGAAAAAAATCCGGAATGTTATTTTTTTTTCTTTCTTTCTTTCTTTCTTTCTGTATTTTTGTGTGTCTGTTAACACGATTCCGGCTAAACCGATACTCCGATTGCGATGAAATTTCATGGAGGCCTTCGAAATCTCTGAACTTAGAACTGCCACGTTTTTGAGCGCAATCGGGAAATTTTTTCTCATAAAAAACGCAATTTTACGATTTTTTTCGATTTTTAAAAACTTTCTTCGACTTATAACACCTACATGCTATATCCGATTTTAATGATTTTTTCACATGACATTAATTTCATGAATTAAGATATTCGTGCGAAATTTGAGCGTAATCGAAAAATTATTTCTCATGAAAATCGAAATTTTACGTTTTTTTTTCTTTTTTAAAACAATTCTTTGACTTATAACACCTATTTTATGCTTTATCCTATTGTAATAATTTTTTCACAGAACCTTAATTTTATAAATTCATATATTTGTGTAAAATTTGTGCGCAATCGAATAATTATTTCTTATGAAAATTTCAATATTACGATTTTTTCCTTTTTTAAAATTACAATTAATTAAAAAATTTAAAATTTAAGTTAATTTTTCATTTAATTTAATTTAATTTTTAAAAAAATCTTCAACTTAGTAATGATTTTTTCACAGAACAACAGAAAATCCGCATAACACATGGCAGCTCAATGCACCAATTACGCTCATCCAACAACGCGGCGGGACTTAAGCGTTTTCCTAGTAGGTAGGACAACGCATAGGCCTACTCCTAGGCCTTGTCTTGTCATTTTTGCCCGGGTAACTTTACATACTTATAGGCCTTGGCCTAAGCCTAGATATCGTGGAACAGACCTGCCGTTGAATAATAGCCTATGTCTAGGCCTGTACATTTACATGATTAAGGCCTACTAACGATGATTTACACATAGTAGTAGTAGGGAAAGTTCTTACTTAATTAACCACGCGTAAACTGGCCTAACCTAGTCACGAAACTAGCGCGTAGGCCTAGCCTGATGCTGGCGGGTATTGTGCAACTAGTAGTTAAGAAGATAAGCAAAAAATTCTGGGTTTAGTGATAGGAACGTGAAATTTTAACCAAACGCTTAAAACGACAACAGAAAAAATCGTGGCCACGGAGCCCAGCGAGATTCGCAACGGTTTAGGGGTGGTTGGGGTAGCAATGTAATGTTTATTTTTTTCAGGTTTGTATAAAATAGGCCTAATTCTTTAATATTTCACAAAAAATTATGTTGTTAAAAATAAGGTCAGCCAAGAGTCTTCACGAGACAGACATGTAAATGGCACGCTCGTTAGCACTCAAATTGAGATGTACAACGCTCTGGAGAAAAATTGAAACTACATGCGAGAATTCTAAAATAATGACAGATATTTTTATGCAGAACAACATACAATAAACGGAATTGATGTACCATATACCATATGTAATAAACCGTACTATACACCATGGTTATGCTTACGCATAAAGTCGAAGCAACGGGAACCAGACGAGGTTGCTCCCGTCGCGTTGACTTTACATTTTATTTTAACAATGGTGAATAGTAGGGTTTATTACATAAAGCAATTCTGTTTCTTGTATGTTGTTCTGCATAAAAATATCTGTGTCATGTGCATTTTAGAATTTGCGTATGTAGTTTCAATTTTTCTCCAGAGCGTTGTACATCATAATTTGAGTGCTTACGAGCATGCCGAGAAATTGTTTGTCTCGTGGAGACGAGTTTTAAAAAAATCGCAATTTTACGATTTTTTTCGATTTAAAAAAAATTCTTCCACTTATAACACCTTCATGCTTTATTCAATTGTAATGATTTTTTCACAGAACCTTAATTTTATGAATTAATATATTCGTGTGAAATATGAGCGCAATTGAAAAATTATTTCTCATAAAATTCACAATTTTACTATTTTTTTCGATTTTAACAATCGAAAAATTATTTCTTATGAAAATCGCAATTTTACCCTTTTTTCATTAAAAAAAAAAATTACGCTCATCCAACAACGCGCCTGAAAAAGCGTTTGCGAAGCTTCCTAGTTTAATTTCATTGTACTTCATCTTAGCTGTAATTAGAGTAGTCACACACACAATGTTGCTAAAATCTTCAAATACAGGTCGGTCATAAATGTAGTTTAGGACTGAATTAGGGGTTAGGGTACCTACTGACCTTATTTTCAACAATGTAATTTTGTTTGAAGTTTATTGTACTCAACACATGACTCGCTCACTCATCTAACAATGACTTTGGCGTTTTCCTAGTCTAGTTTGCTAAGGCGCCTTTATACCCGGAATGTGGGAGACCTGGGTTCAAACCCTGGTCGTGATAGATTTTGTAATTTCTGGATTTTATTGAACAAATTATAGAACATGTTTGGAAAAACATACTGTACAATGGAAAACATAGCCAGTACAAAATACAAGTAAAAATTGCAAGGTTCGGTATAGGCCTACCTTGGTCACTGCAATGCATTTGCCGCCTGACATTCAAAAAATGATTCGATAAAAATATATATATCTACATTTTCAATTTATTATTTTTTGTACCGTACGTTTGAAATTATTATTTTTGTACCGTATGTTATAATCGTAGGTACCACATTCTGCTTAAAGTGCAAACAGTTCTCAGAACACTGTTCCCGGATATCTCTTTAAAATTTCAGCGCAATCAGCAAAAGTAAGCCCTACATACCCTAGGGGATGTGAGCATTCTAGCTAGGCCTACTTGTTACTTGCCTACCTTTGCATAAATCTACTACTGACTTATGCTAAGACTTGGACGGAATGTGTGTATCTTTGGGCGAGGATACAGAATAACTTCAACTAGGGAGGCATTACCGGTAGGGCTATTTAAAATATTTACTAGTTATAGGCCTAAACAACATTAGATTTCTACAGTGGTAGGCTCTTTAATCGCATTATAGGTCTTAAGAGATGGTTGACAAAATTTATGATAGAACACTGTCACTGAGTTGGCGCCACATCATAACACTGGTTTAAGACTATTCCTAAGTCGTTTTTAGTTAATAATCAATAATCATATAGATATAACACCTAGACCTACTTGCTTGTCATTGCTTTGCAAATGACCTACCATAGCATTTGATATTTCGTCCTCTGCTTTACCTCACAAATGTACCCTGAACTAGGTCACTCTATCTGATCACTGCAGGGTCATTCTCCACTAACTGGCAGGTTGCGGACGGGACATTTAGAAACTTATAATATTCATTAAAGTGTGACAAATATCCTAAACATAAGTGTCAATATAATTTTTCTAATGTTCAGACACTTCTAAAGCTGAAAATTAGGATGATAATTAGGAGAAAAAAACATTGATGGGTTTAAAAAAATGATTTGCATGGGGTGCGGACGGGACGCACAAAGTTCATGTTTTTAAATCAACATTATTCCAGATCAAAATTCTCTGAAATGTTTAAACTTTTTTTTAGTCTGTTTGGATATTTGCTAAATATAACTCTTCACAAACAACATACTGAAGATTGGAAATTAAATCAATAAGTTTAAGACCTATATGGAATTAATCAAATTTTGTTGTGAGATGCGGACGGGACAATGCGGACGGGACAGTTTTTATCTCTATACTAAATGTAATGTTAATTATTTACTTAATTAATAAATATGGTCCAAAACCAAATTCTGTACTATAACTTCTCATTTTATTGATAACCCACTGTATTTTTGATACAATCTCTTTGCTGTAGCCAAAGTATCGTGCTTGACGATCAATCGGTGGAGGATCTCCTGGCAGTGTAGCAAGATATGCTGTATTCTTAATCTTTTCAAATTGTGGGTTGTCCATTGCAATAAATTTATTTTTTGTCATTGACGCTGGCTTGAACATGTATTTAACCATAATGCTATCTCCCACAATTTCAATGACTTGGCTTGGCCACCATTGGTTGTCGTAAAGTAGGCCTACGGCAATCCAGGTTCCTTCAGAAAGTTCCCCGTATACCCTATGTGGGGGGTGTCTACCCCAACGTCTTCCCATCTGATTCTTCATCTCATTGTGATTGAAGAAGCTGATGCTGATTTTTGGTCTGGGGACCAGAAAATGGAGAGTTATTTGAGCATTGGATTGAGAAAGGACCGATTGGTTGACCTTTTTTAAACATTGCAAAAATAGGCCTAGGACCTATCCAGCAGGTTTGGGTCTTTTTCTTCTTCTTTAAAGCCATGGCCACTGAACTAATTTAAATTCCATCTGGCCTGGCCAGTACCTACAATATATATAGGTAGTAGCCTAGTAGGCCTACATAATAAGTAACATGGTGTTTAATCCAAATCTCGCTGGTAATTTGTTGCAGTCAAAGCACATTTCTTACAAAAAAGATTTTTCTTGGGATTTCAATTTTTTTCAACTTGATATTTGTTTTTAAGAATGGTTTACCCTAACATTAAAACAACAAAACGGAAATATCATGCATCCCTACATTCTTGTATCAAAATCTAAGTCCGAACATTTATTCCGTCAGCACTCGTTCAAGCCTAGATGCGGACGGGACACAATTGATAAATTCCATAAAAAAATAATTTACCAACAAAATTTGTTTTTAAAATTTGTGTACTTCATTATTAATATGTAAAAAAAGAGAATACAAAAAATCAGAAGTCTAGCTTTAGTTTTGATGGAGTTTTACAAAAGATTAGCTAGTAATCTGTTCCAAACATAGCAAATTATTTAAAAAAATATATATTTTCATGGGAATGTAATACTTTTTCAAAATTTTTGTGTTTTAAGTATATACACACACACACACACAATAATAATTAAAAAGGAAATCATCAAAAAAATACACTCACTGTTATCAAAATCAAAATCTGAAAGTTTGTCCCGTCCGCACCCATTTTCCGATAAAATGTGCACATATCATGACTTTGTTGCTTGGTGTGCCAAAAACACATTATATCTTTGTAATACTAAGATTCTTCAGACTTTCTTCTTTAAAATGATATATAACATGAAGTAGTGAGGTACAAAAAATATTTTGCAATTTCAGTTTCACATTAGTGGAGAATGACCCTGCATAAATCAGCACATGACTAGAGCTCCCTCTAGAAAACTCCTTTTCTCCCATAATGCTTAGTGCGCTCAATGTAGGATTTCGAAAATCGTCTTTTAAGGTTAGGTACAAGCTAATAACACAGTAATCTTAGGCCTACGTAATAATTTTATTTAATAACTATTAATAATGTTAGTAATGTTACAGAATTCAACTGGCGTGACTTCGGACGCAGACCCTCCGGTATATGTGGAATGCGTACTCTCGGACAGCCTGGGGGAAAGTAACAGTAAGTTTGCTCTTGCAATTAACTTTTTAAGATTATTTCACAGATAATGAAACTAATATAAATGCAAAGCAAATTAGAAACATATTCAATGACTAGGTAGTCAGTCACTAGCCCATACCCTATAAATACACAAAATTAACAGAAAGCTTAAGAGAACTGAAAATGAAGGGAAAAATTAAGTGTTGCCTGAAAGAGGTCACTCATTTTCCAAGCACTAATGTAAGTGAAGATGAAACTTGACAAATTATATAAAAAATAAAAAAACAATAAGCCCAGATGGTGTATCAAGTTTTCTTATTAAGATTTGTCCAAGAGCTTTAGTAGAGCCACTTACGTAGGCCTACCTACTTTGTTAATAAATGTCTCTTAATGAAGGTGTGTTTCCAAGCTTGGTTAAAACCACTTTTGATAGAGGGTGAGTGCACCGTATTGTAACATAACGACTTACCACCATCTTTTTCTATATTTTATATGCCTATAATAAGTTAATTCAGTATTCAAGTGTACCTAAATGAGGCAAATACTAAAATTATAAGAATGTCATTTAATGATTACTCATAACTTCCTTGAGAGCCCTCGCAATATTTCGGTCTCACCGGCCCAAATATGGTCGAAAAGCAATTGAGATTTAATTAGGCTTGAACGGTCAGCGCCAGTCTGGCGGCTCTAAAACACTATTTTGTCACGTACAGGAAGACATAAACTATAAGTTTTACGACGCTTAGTCAGCCACAAGTTCTAACAAAGTCATGTATAGAACGTTCAGATTTCACTATAGTTCTTTTAAAATATCATCAAAAATACAGTCATAACATGTAAACCGACTATAGTGTGGGTATTTGTTTTAAGTAAGGTGCACCCTACATGAAAGTTGCAAACCCAGAGAGGCTCTTGGGTAATGGTGACATCATAGTGCAAATCTGTGAGAGCAGGGAGTTTTGGGCAGGACAGTCGTGTCGGGGAGACGGTGTTGGACAGTCGTCATAATTAAGGAAGGCAACGTGCCTGTCACCTACAGTCATGTGGTCCAGTCTTTGAACACTTTGTACGAGATAGTGTGAAAGTTATCCACTACTCTAGTAATTCAATGTCTATACTTCGGCAAAGTCAACGGTTTACATTTTAACAACATGCAGTGATAAGTGATTTTTAGTTTTAAAGGTTATGTTTTCGAATCATTTGCATCAACCAAGTTCGGCGTATTGTCATGAATCCAGTATTTATCACGTGCGGCTGTCATAAAAATCTACAACCAGGCGTTTCGCGCGAAAAATCATAAGATGGCATCGTCCACTAGAAAGAAGGGAGAAATCGTCACAATGGAGAGGAAGTTCTCAAGCTTCATTGGCAAGTACAGGGCCAATGATCTGTGATGTCATCACAGTCACACAGCATACGTATCCTTCGTGTCTGCTGAGCAGTTTATACAATACCTGGAATGAAGCTTTCGTCTCAACTTAATCCACCGGATTCAATGTCTAACGTTTGCGTTTTCCAAATGTTTCATCATCGATCAACAACTGGACTAAAATTTACAAGAGGATCATCAAACTGATGAGTATCATTTAAACTATTAATATCTTTTATAAATTAAGAACATTCATCGCTTCAACGACTTTATTAATCAAATCATTTTGGGGTAATTATAGTTAACTGAGCTCAGTTGGTATTTGGTAATAATGCTTATGTACCGTATAAAATGTTAACAATCGCTTTAATACAGATCAATGGAAGTTTAAGGTTTTCTCTACATTATTGCTACTTGCAATCATCCTTTCCTCAGTATATTAATTTATTATAAATCAATATAACTACGGTACCAATTTTTATCAACTTTTGCTCCTCAAGCCTATAAGAATATTAGCATTTTATCCTCCTTATCTAGACCACAACTAGTACTTTTATAAGCTGTCGATCTGAGGAGGGTGCAGTTCAGCTGACATCAACTTCTACTTGGAGACAAAAGGGAAGGAAATGGTGAGTTGAGTGTACTGACTTTGCAATAGCAGAGCAGTTTTGTTTATTTTGGTCGGTTTGTAATTCCTTGCTAATTTGTGATCTCTAGAATCTTCACTTATTTGGTTGCTTGAATTTAACGTTGAATCAGTCTTGTATTTTATTTGTTGTTACTTTAATACCACTGTCACTACCAGTGTCTCCGATTGGAGTAAGACCGAGGCATTTTGAATAATAGGCGACCCCCGAGATTTTAAAAAAGGATATTTTTGAATTTTGAATTTTTTTGGCGCGAAGTTTCAAACTTGGTTTGTAATTGAGTAGGAAAGGGTCCGATTCGTCGCAGTATCATCAATGGTGTTTTATGGTCCACCAGTCTTGTCCCCATGTTTCCACTCCATAGGTTTGTTCGTTTGTCCTGAGATCACTACTCCAGGAGTAAGATATTGGCAAAACACCGTTTTTCTGTCCAGGAGTAAGTTGTGATGGGTGTAACTTGCAACCGTTTTTTTGTCCAGTTTACTCCAGGAGTAACTTACTACAAGTGAGACTGGAGTAAGGTTTTTACACCAGCTACTGAAGTAGGAGTAGGAGCAGCCAAAACAATCTCAACTGACTCAACACCGTTCTTTTGTCCAAGTTGTAGTAACTGTGATTTTTACTCCCATCACCGTTTAACCGATTTACTCCTGGAGTAAAGTGTTTTAGTTGAAGCAGGACAAACGAACAAACCTCATGTTCCATCCCGCTTTACTAGGCTTACGCACCTTTTCCATGTAGCTAGACCTAGACTTTCTATTACCCGTAGGTCTATCACCTTTCGTCTACCTTCATTTTATAATAATTTACCTAATTTACCGAAGTTTGACATATTCTCTGATTTTAACTCTTTTAAAAAATCAATCCGTGATTGGACTGCAGTTGAAGGTCATTAGCATTTTTATTTTATTTTATTTATTTATTTAACGTCTATCCTATTCAGTTATAAAAACTGATTTACAAAGGAGGACAACTAAATAAATCTAATTACATAGATGCAGACACAAAAATGAACTACATTTAAGTAAATATTTGAAATAGTTAAGCGAGCGAAGCGAGCGTTTCCATTTGACTCTGCCGGAAAAATTAGTCACTGGTTTTGTTTTTTATTTTGTTTGTTTGTTTGTTTGTTTGTTTTTTGTTTTTTTTTGTTTGTATGTCTCGCCATAACGTTCGAACGGAGGCTCGGATCGAGTTGAAATTTTGACCATCCGCAAGCTTCGTTCTCGATTGAATGCCATTAGTTTTGTGGCAAAATCGTTCAAAAAGTTAAAAAGTTACATTAAAGTTAATCGAAAGTTTTTTTCTAAAACTTAACGGGGACAAAATCTGAGATAGCCAAATCATTTAGAATGTCCGTCCGGTCACGAATATGTTAATTTTATTTTGATCCGATAAGTAGTGGAGATGGAAATTACATTATAACAAAAGTAACGTTGCCATGGCAACGAAAAGACGCGCGAAGTTTCTAATGCACTGCCACCTAGAAGTAATCAAAATACTTTTGAGGAAGCAGTCTATTATTTGTCAACAAAGAGTTTAAATAGTTTTCCCAAGGAGTCAAGGTCCTCTAGATGGCGGTGGATTTTATTCACAAAGTAAAGGTTTACACACGGGTTTACCCAAATACCTTGGCAATAATAAATAATATTGGAAACATGGCCCTGTGGACAGCGAACGTCGCAAATTTTAAAATTTAAAAAAATGTGCAATGTGGGTCTAGCTATATAGCACGTGCTCGCTTATCAACGCGTCCAACTGAGCGTTTCCTAGTACAGAAGAACAATGCAAATTTAATCTAGTTAAACTCAAATTCAGTTTAATTCTTTGAATCATTTTAATATGCTACTACAATATGTGATAAGTCAAGGAAACATGTGTGTAATACATATTTCAGGTGATATTGCTTCTCGTTAAGCGAGCGAAGCGAGCGTTTCCATTTGACTCTGCCGGAAAAAATAGTCATTGGTTTTGATTTTTTTTTTTTTTTTTTTTTTTTTGTTTGTATGTCTCGCGATAACGTTCGAACGGAGGCTCGGATCGAGTTGAAATTTTCACCATCCGCAAGCTTTGTTCTCGATTGAATGCCATTAGTTTTGTGGCAAAATCGTTCAAAAAGTTAAAAAGTTACATTAAAGTTAATCGAAAGTTTTTTTTTCAAACTCAACGGCGACAAAATCTGAGATGGCCAAATCATTTAGAATGTCCGTCCGGTCACGAATATGTTAATTTTATTTTGATCCGATAAGTAGTGTAGATGGAAATTACATTATAACAAAGTACGGTTACCATGGCAACGGAAAGTCTTGCAGCTTTTTTGGCTCATGATAGCGGTCGAACGAAGGCTCGGATCGAGTTGAAATTTTCACCATCCGCAAGCTTTGTTCTCGATTGAATGCCATCAGTTTTGTGGCAAAATCGTTCAAAAAGTTAAAAAGTTACATTAAAGTTAATCGAAAGTTTTTTTTTCAAACTCAACGGCGACAAAATCTGAGATAGCCAAATCATTTAGAATGTCCGTCCGGTCACGAATATGTTAATTTTATTTTGATCCGATAAGTAGTGTAGATGGAAATTACATTATAACAAAAGTAACGTTGCCATGGCAACGAAAAGACGCGCGAAGTTTCTGATGCACTGCCACCTAGAAGTTATCAAAATACTTTCGAGAAAGCAGTCCTTTATTTGTCACCAAAGAGTTTAAATAGTTTTCCCAAGGAGTCAAGGTCCTCCAGATGGCGGTGGATTTTAAAGTAAAGATTTAAACACGGGTTTACCCAAATACCTTGGCAATAATAAATAATACTGGAAACGCGAACGTAGTAAATTTTTAAATTTAAAAAAATGTGCAATGTGGGTCTAGCTATAGCACGTGCTCGCTTATCAACGCGTCCAACTGAGCGTTTCCTAGTAATATTACAACAATGCATTAAAAACTCAACAAATTTGATAACAAATAAAAAGGATATTAAATGCAATTTATGAATCAATCAAATATAAAAAAGGGTGGGGAATGAAAAGAAAAGAAAAAAGGAAAGGAAAAAAAAACGAAAAGAAAAAACTGATTTATTAGACGATCCCACTCAAACGAATATGAGGTTTTCAGGATCAGGAACAGCAAATCAGGGAGTAATCAATCTTTCGCGGAAGAAACCACCAAACGCGAATCTTAATTCTTGTGTTCAAATCTTGATAACAATTTAGTACAAAAGATCTTGACTCTAATATATAATTATATCAGATGTATAATTATTTAAAATTGTTCAAGTCAAAATCTGATCACAGCAATGATACAGGACAGCTAACTCAAGTTGCAAGCTCCACCAGTGGGCGGCAACCAGACAATCTAGGCAGAAAAATATCAATTGAAAATACATTGAATACATCTTAATCAAAGCAATAATGAACAAACAAAGAGAACAGCAAAATCATAAATAAGAACTTATGAAGATGAATTAACATTACATAAACACACAGACAATGCCCCACAAATAAATAGTAAAAATCAATTCTTCTTTGTTCTTTGATGCATTATCATTGCTTCAATTTTACTTTTAAATTGTACTATTCCTAGCTCAGTAAACTGGCTTCTAATATCATAAGAAATTTAATTCCAAAAAGATACTCCTCTGTACAAAAATGACTTTCTTAATGATTCAGAAATTAATTTAGGAACTTTCAATGAGTAAATTAGAAAAGAATTTCTATCACGATCAACAAATTGAAAAATATTGGGTAAAATACCAGTACGCTATACTTCATTCTTTCCTCAATTGTGAAGCAATTGGATTGTAAATCTTGGCTCATAGGAATTGAATCAAACAGATGGTCAATTCTCTTCTGAAGTACAACATATTTGGTAGAAGGTCTTACTGCCCAAACTACTAAACAATAAACATTTCCCCCTCTATTCTTTTATAAACACATTATCATGTAAATATTTTTACATTAACATTATTTAGGCTACTCTTATGTTTTTTGCACTTATAATTTTGATATCTTCTTCTTCTTCTTATGCCAGCAATTGACCTATTTGGCCATCATGCGTTTCCGTGTTTCCCAGTAGAGATAGGATTCTCTTTCTGCCTCCTCCATATCTTTTGGCATTGCGTCTCTTATTTCTTGAAGTACCGGGCATCTACGTAGGTGCTCCCTGGTATGCTGTTCTGTAGCACAAAGTGTACATGTGCTTGAGTCAGTTATCCCCAGTTTATGAAGGTGTGTAGCTAGCAGGTCATGACCGGTTTCCAATCTGAATTGTGCCGTCTCAGTCTGCCGATTTCTCCACTTTGTTTTTTTTGTGGCTGCTCCTTGCCACTGTTTGCCTTTACTTGCCTTCTCCCATACCTTTTTGATGTTGTTTTTCACTGCCGTGTTCACATGAGATTTAACGGCATTGTAGGATAGGGGCTTCTTGTTCTGCTTCATCCTGCTCCCCTCTTTCGCGAGTCTGTCTGCTTCTTCGTTTCCTTGTATGTTACAGTGTGCTGGCACCCACTGTAAGGTAACCTGTTTTTTCCTGTTTACCAGCCAGACCAGTAGTCTTTTACACTCCAACGTCTCACTGTCTCTCATGTCCTTACTCACAATGGCCTGTATGGCTGCTTTGGAGTCTGTGAGAATGACTGCTTTTGGTATTTGCTGTTCCTTTATTTTAGTAAGTGCTACTTTGATTGCCTTGATTTCTCCGTCATAACTGCTTCCATTACGTCCTGCTGGCAATGCTTGCTGGAATGCATTGCAGTATACCCCAGCCCCTGCTTTTCCCTTCCCTGGGGTAGCAGACCCGTCTGTATATACAAGTACCCATTCTGGGGTGGGGTAGTGCTTCGCTATATGAGCAACTGTCAGACATTGAAGTTCATCCTCAGTATAATCCGCCTTTTTCTTCTCTTTTTGATATATGTATTTGTTTTATTGTTCATCACCATATAATTATTTGTTAATTTGAAGGTATATTAATGTAATTTTAATTTTTACTTTATTTTTATCTTATATTAAGATTGTCTATGTAAAATGGTACTTGTGCTGTATAGACTCTTATATAAATAAAGAAACATAAGATCAATGTTGGGCCTTATTCAAGCAGAGTTAATTTATATTTCTGTTTCCTTTGTGACAGTTCCAACTGAGGCTTTGAGTACCCTATTGCTAGTTAGTATAATATGGCTTGAAACTAAGTTGTATGTTACATAATTATCTATTAAGGATTAAAACACCTTACTTTTTTACAACCTGGGTACCTGTCCACATTACCCAAATTTTTGTCTTTTGAAAAAAAGTGTATTGTTTATAATGAAAGAACATTGTATGCACAGTATGTGAAACAAGACAATAAATGTTATGAAATGAGTGTAGGCTTAAAATGCTCAAATTTGCTAAAAAGGTATGTACTATGATAATCAATAAGGATGCACACGATAATCAATATCGATTATCGATCGATAAGCAAGCCAATAATGGATAGAATTTCAATAATCAATAATTATGATTTATGATTCATTATCGATAATTGATATCAAATAATTGGTCAATAGAGGCACAACAAACCAAAACTCTAATGACGGAGATTATCTCGTTGTGCCATGCACTGGCTGGGCTGATAGTGTCACATTCAAGATTGATGCTGAAAATGAGCTATCAGTCGATTACAGAAGCCAAACACATGACATCAAAGACAGCGAGGCAGCAAATGGAACGCGATTGTATTGTTTTGACTTACACTTGCTACACTTGAGGTTCCACTTATAGGTCGGAACAGGCTTTGTTGATGATATCGATATCATCGATAATGACATTACCATTTTGATGATCGATAATGAAAAAAAAGTATGGATGTGCATCCCTAATGTACTTTCTTGTTACTTTCAGTGTGAGTCGTATATTTTCAATATGCTAGTCATTTTGCATTATTATTTGCAGAGCTTCATGCTGGGCCTTCCATGTCAAAACGAAAATGCCGGATTCCGATACGTTTTCCCCCATCAAATAAGTTAGAGGAGGACAGTTCAGACACCGTGAAAGTTCAAACTCGTCAGGCTAGGGCAGAAGCAGATCTAGCAAATGAACCGTCGACAAAACGGATTGTATCTGCGAGTCGAAATATGGACGATTCCTTACCTCGAAAGAGAAGGGATGGATGGGAGAAATATCCTTGGATGTGCACAGATTGTGATCAGGTGTTGTATTTATTTATTAGTTCTTTCACTTGGTTACCTTGCAGGACATTTACATTTATTTTAGATTACACATCATCATCAATCATCATCGGTTCAGCTGTTGGGTGGGCATCTTCTCTCCTGCTCCCACTCATCCCTTCTCACCACATTCCTGTCTCCAACTCGCTGTTCCACATCTTTCCTTGCAGTAACCTGCCATTGTTGGCGGTCTCCTACTATGAATTTCCAATTGAAAACAAGAATGATTCCCGCCCTCCTGCGTCGCGACGTAGTGGCTGTGAAACATTACCTGTCACCTTATATTAGCCTTGTACTAGTACTTCTTTATGGTAATAATGTTGCACTATAGTACTGCTTACCTTGTAGCTAGGCAAATTAGCCTAACAATTAGGGGTTTTGCAAAGAGGCATAAATTTAGGATTAAATAGGAAAACAAGCTGGATTTTTCGCTCAGCGTCTCTATTAATGCACTAAGTCTATTTGCCCTACTCAAAACAATAATCTAAGAAAATTGCCTCGAGGTGCAATGAAAAAATATATACTAGGAAAACGCTTAAGTCTCGTCGCGTTGTTGGATGAGCGTAATTGGTGCATTGAGCTGCCATGTGTTATGCGGATTTTCTGTTGTTTTGTGAAAAAATCATTACTTGTGAAGGCCGAGGCCTGAGGTAGAAAATAGTGGACTGTAAATTGTAGAAAAATGAATCAAAGCAAAACTTACCCAGATTGTTGTGTGGGCTTGAGAAAACGTGGCCAGTAAGTGGGCGGCGCAGTGGGCTAAAGTTGGGAGTGCCCACCGCAGGAGATAGAGAAAAGATTAAAGAACTCGAGTTAAGAAGAAGAAGATAGGAAGAGTAAATGCCTGCGCAAGATGTTGAGCCAGGACAGCAACGGAAGAGAAACTCGAAGGCAGGCGTAGCAGACAGCGCAGCAAACGGACTTGAAGTAAAAAGGAGAACTGACAGATTGAAATAACTGTTCATTGTTTGCACTGTTGCACTGAGAAAACGGTAGAGACTGAATAGGTTTGAGCTGCTCTCTGAGCAGGCGAGAGACGAACTGCGTCCTACGGAGGTAGGCAGACAACGACAGACAGACTGACGCAAAGTCAGGGCAAGAACAGATAACGAAAACTGGTTAAGTAGGGGAAAGAGGGGAAACACAGGGTGAAACAACAAGACAGAATGATGCATAGACAATGAAGCGGAAAATACAAAACTAGAACTAACTAATAAGAACACTGGCGCTTACATACCGCCCACCAAAAATGAACGAAAACCATTTTTCTAAAACTAGTACGAAAACCCAAAACAAAAAACAAACGAAAGAAACGATACGAGAAGCTCTCTTCGCGGTTAAGCAGAAGGAAGCGTTACCAGTTTATTGACTGGTCTGGTATGAACACCGGACGCCGAACGTATTGAGGCGAGGCGGGAATCACCATCACGACCGGGGAAGAGATTTTCCACACGCCCGATCGGCCAAGAAAGAGGACTAGTAGAGGGCGAAAAGAAAAAAACCACGTCTCCTACCTTCAGCGTGGGGCTTCCACGAACCCACTTGCTACGCTGCGTTAGCGTATGCAGATATTCGTTCGACCAGCGGTTCCAGAAGGTCTGGTGAAGCTGTCGAACACGATGCCAACGAGCCAAGGGCTTGACGTTGTCGTCCAGGAGACGTTCAGGGGAGAAGGGAGCACCGATTAGAAAGTGACCAGGACTAAGATAATTGATACCTTCAGCAGGGTCACCGGAGTGGGCACATAGAGGACGGCTATTGAGCACGGCCTCAATGCGAGCGAATAAAGTGGCATACTCCTCATGAGTGAGGGAGGTGTCTCCAATGAGCCGGTAGAGTAGAGCTTTGGCAGATTTAACTACTGCCTCCCAGAGGCCGCCGAAATTAGGGGCAATAGGGGGGTTAAAATGCCAATGGACTTGACGAGAGGCAAGTGCGCTGGAGACGGGAATTTCGGAGTGCGAAAAAAAATCGTAAAGTTCACGGAGCTGCCTAGCTGCTCCTACGTAGTTACGACCGCAATCAGAATAAATGTCTGAGGGTAGGCCTCTCCGAGAAAGAAATCGGTCAAGGCAAGCCAGGAAAGCTTCCGTGGACAGCTCTGAGACCATTTCGAGATGGACTGCTTTCGTGGCCATGCATACGAAAACGCAGAGATACCCTTTGGTGAGAGGTGCGTTCCGACGCATGCTAGATTTTACCATGAAAGGTCCGGCGAAGTCTGTTCCGACATGAGAAAAGACTCGAGAACTTTGCACGCGGGATGCAGGAAGATCAGCCATTTGAGGCTGGAGGGGCTTAATGCAAAACTTGTGGCAAGTGAGACACTGATGTATACGTTGACGAAGCAACCCACGCAGAGAAACAATCCAATAGCACTGTTGTATCAAAGCCTGAACTGTTCTAGGACCGGAGTGCAACGAGGACTTGTGATAAGAATCACAAATGAGAACCGACAAGTGGGCCTCTTCAAGTGGGCGCGCTTCTTCAATGAGGGAAGAATGACGCAAACGTCCGCCCACCCTGAGAAACCCAGAGGGGTCCAGGAAAGGCTTGAGAGAGGCGAGCCTGGCAGATACTTGTTGATCCTGAGCAAGCTGGCGGATCTCTTTAGCATAATAATGCTGCTGAGTGATTTTAACGAAGAGGTCCAGAGAGTCCTTTAATTCCTGGGGTCCCACCGTGCCAGTGGGAGGTGAGACCTTCAAGTGTTTCGCTAAAAGGAGTCGAGAGAAACGAAACACCCAGGCAAACACTCGTTGAGTTTTGAGGGGTGTAGAAAACTTTTGAAAGTTCACTAACAGAGGGTCAGGAGAGTGACTGCCTGCGGTTTCAGCTCGGGCAGCTCATAGCTACAGTCCAACGAGGGCGAGGATCTCCGCCAGTGAACAGGAGCATAGTGTAGGAACTCGGGCCCAGAGAGCCATAACGGATGCTCAAGAAGCTGAGCTGGGGTTAAGCCACAAGAGGCGCAGTCGGCGGGGTTTTCCTCGGAAGGTACATGGGCCCAGTCACTAGGTGAAGTGCTCTCAAGGACTTCCACTACGCAATTCGCGACGAAAGTCTTGAGGCGATGAGGAGGAGTAGAAAGCCACGAGAGGACGATCTGCGAGTCAGTAAAGAGATGTACCGAGGTGAGATTAAGAGGGGCCAGCGAGGGCAGAGTAACGCGGAGCAACCTAGTGAGGAGTGCAGCTGAAAGCTCCAGTTTAGGAATAGTCATGGGCAGTGTTCTCCCCAGAAAAAAATGTTCACTGGGTATTCCATAAACATTGCCGGGTACTATATTCATAGGGTAGGGACAAAATAGCGGGGGTCCGGGGGCTTGCCCCCGGAAAAATTTTGAGATCCTAGATTCGATTTGGTGAGTTTTAGAGGTTTTTGAAGCCTTTTTAAAGTAGCTTACTTTAGCTGGTTTTGTGGTAAGAACATTTCAAATTTGATTGAAATTATAGTCTAGACCTAAATTATAATTATTTTCTCCTTTGTATGTAGGCTGTGAATTACTGTACCATAGTCCTATTGTAACAATGAGTACAATAGGCCCTTGTAAAAGTGATATTATTTTTTTAAAGTGGTTATTATCTTAGATTTGTTGTAGGTTTACAATAACTACAACTTGAAACATTGTTGTATTTGATAACTTTATTTGTATTACCCTACTTTATAATTTGCCCTAGCAATCAATAAAATTGGAAAATTGATAAAATAAAATTGTTCACTTGTGTGTGCTCCTTGTGTGCAGTGAATGTTCACGATCATAGCGATGATTGCCATTTTGCCATAACTTATGTGTTTCGTTCAAATGCATTCCTTGTCGTGTTCTATATCAGCGAGATTAGCCTCCACGATTTTGTTTACAATCCGCGCTGCAGTTATCTCGCGTTTGAGTCAACACAGACTGACTGGAATGATGCGTAATGCATAGCGTAGGAAAGGAATGTGCGAGAGATCTGGTTGGAGCGGTGAAGAGAGGGGAGCGCGGGGAGGTGTCAAACTACAGCTGACAAAACAAAACCACGCTCGCTGAATGAAATGTGATGCGTCAGTCGGTGTTTGTTAAAGGTGAAAACGATACACTGAGAAACAAAACATTTTGAAGTGTAGGCTTGCAGCAAGAAAACGATCGATTGAGAAACTCTGAAGAGGTAGAAGGCC
The DNA here is from genome assembly GCA_024449915.1 of Sweltsa coloradensis. Lineage (NCBI taxonomy): Eukaryota > Metazoa > Arthropoda > Insecta > Plecoptera > Chloroperlidae > Sweltsa > Sweltsa coloradensis. Next base: position 175,579 of record JAMZAV010001163.1, read on the forward strand.
CGGGCCTCTTAACATTAAAATAACTGTCAAATCTATTTATTTGAGTCTTTTTACTCATCCTACTGCAGCACCAATTCAACACTCGTAAAACCGGAGAGATAATGCTGCACTGACTGAGTCACGGCTCACGAACGGACCGAATGACAATTCCCACCCCACGCCGCCGACCTACCTAAAAAAACCGAGCACCACCGAAGCCTGCATGTGAGCCTGGGCCCTGGCCGGACAGCGAGCGAGTTGTATTTCTCTCTCTCACTCTCTCCCTCTCTCTGCAGTGAGAGACGTACGTCAACTCGTACGCCAAGTCAAGTGAATAATCAGTCACACGTTATTTTGATGTTTTGTCTTTTGTTGAACAACATTCACACAAACGTAATCAGCTACATTTAACATTTTCACACGTTATTTTGATGTTTTGTTGAACAACATTCACACAAACACAATCAGCTACATTTAACATTTTCTACGTTACATATTCCAGACGTAAGAAGAACAAGTTTATACTTACAAGTTACAACATTTTGTAGGTTGATCTAAAATAAATGTTGTATGATGTGTGTCCGTGTCACGTGTTGCCTTGCCTAGCACGTGCGTCGCGCGCATCGCCGGATTACCGAGCCCTCCCGACTGCAGCCGATCGTGCTTCGGCCCAGTCAGCTGACCCGGGTGCACCCCATGCGATGCACTGCTGTCTGTCCGTGACATTCGCTTGAACTGGACTATTGGCGCACAGTGCCAGGCACCAGTGCTTGTACGTGGGTGCTCGCTGACCGCACTCAAACCCCCCTCACATAAAGTCTTGACATAGAGGATGGATGGAGGTGTGAATGTGATAATTTTGAACAAAAATACTATAATTGGCGGCAGATATGTTTGCCGGGCGGTAGCTAAAAATAGCCGGGCGGGCCGCCCGGCTAACCGGCTCTGGGGAGAACACTGGTCATGGGTTTGACGGGAGCAACCTTGCTCTTCGCGCGCACGAGACTAACGTGAGAGGTAGAGGGGCTGGTCTGCGTGTGCAGATACAGCACAGCAGCGTAGGCTTTCTCTGAGGCGTCACAGAAGCCGACGATGCAGGGGGAAGTACAATCGCAGGGAAAAGCGCGAGGGACGCGGAAGCTAGAGATTTCCGGGACCTCAGCAACAGTAGAGAGCCGCTTGGGAAAGCTGTAGAGAGCCCCCCTAAAAGCTGGGGTTAAAACCAAAACCCAAGAAGGGGGGCCCGGGCGGCGGGGTTTCTGGGAAGGAAACAGGGGCCCAGTCACAGGTGAAGTGTTCAAGGTTTCCACTACGCATTCGCGAGAAAGTTTTGAGGCGATAGGAGGGTAAAAGCCACGAGAGGACGATCTGCGATCAGTAAAGAGATTCCCGAGGTAGTTTAAAGAGGGGCCAGCGGGGGCAAGAAACGCGGAGAAACCAGTGGGGAGTGCAGCTGAAAGCTCCATTTGGAAATAGTCAGGGGCAGTTTTTCTCCCCAAAAAAAAATGTTCCCTGGTTTTTCCATAAACATTCCCGGGTATATATTCATAGGGTAGGGACAAAATAGGGGGGGCCCGGGGGGTTCCCCCCGGAAAAAATTTTGAGACCCTAGATTCGTTTTGTGGTTTTAAGGGGTTTTTGAACCCTTTTTAAAAAGTGCTTACTTTAGCTGTTTTGGGGAAAAAATTTAAAATTTTGATGAAATTTATCTAGACCAAAATTAAAATTTTTTTCCCCTTTGTATGTAGGCTGTGAATTACTGTACCATAGTCCTATTTACAATGAGTAAATAGGCCCTTGAAAAAGTAAATTTTTTTTTTTTAATGGTTTATTATCTTAGATTTTTTGTAGGTTTAAAATAACTAAAACTTAAAAAAATGTTTTATTTGATAACTTTTTTTGTATTACCTACTTTAAATTGCCCTAGCAATCAAAAAAATTGGAAAATTGATAAAATAAAATTTTTCACTTGTGTGTGCTCCTTGTGTGCAGGGGAAGTTCCGATCATAGCGATGATTCCCTTTTCCCATAATTTATGTGTTTCGTTCAAATCATTCCTTGTCGTTTTCTATATCACGAGTTTACCCTCCACGATTTTGGTTTACAATCCGCCTGCAGTTACCCGGGGTTTTGGTCAACACAGATGACGGGAAATGATGCGAAATGCGTACGAGGAAAAGGGAATGTCGAAAGATCGGGTTGGAGGGGTGAAGAGGGGGACGCGGGGAGGTGTCAAACTACAGCTGCAAACAAAACCACGCTCGCTAAATGAAATTTATGCGTCGTCGGTGTTTTTTAAAGGTGAAAACAACACTGAGAACAAAAACATTTTGAAGTGTAGGCTTCGCAAGAACGATCGATTGAAAAAAACTCTAAAAGGTAAAGGGCCCGGGGGCCTCTTAACATTAAAATAACTTCAAATTTTTTTTTTTAATTTGATCTTTTACTCATCCTACTGCAAACCAATTCAACACTCGAAAAACCCGGAGAGTAATGCGCCTGACTGAGTCAGGTCACGAACGGACCAATGACAATTCCCCCCCCCACGCCGCCGACCTACCAAAAAAAAAACCGGCCCCACCGAACCCCCTGCTGTGAGCCGGGCCGGGCCCGGAAGCGAGGGGTTTTTTTCTCTCTCTCACTCTCCCCCTCTTCTCGTGAGAGGCGTACGTCAACTCGTAGCCAAGTCAAGTAAATAATCTCACACGTTTTTTGATTTTTTTGTCTTTGTTGAAAAACATTCAACAAAACTAATCAGCTACATTTAACATTTTCACACGTTATTTTGATGTTTTGTTTAACAACATTACACAAAGCAATCAGCTCATTTAACTTTTTCTACTTTGGGGTTTTCGGGCGTAAAAAGAAAAGTCAAGTGAAAAAATATCACACGTTTTTTTGATGTTATTTTGAATTCACCAATGAAATAGCTACTTTTAAACATTTTTCTACGTTACATTTTCCCAGACGTAAGAAAAAAAATTTTATATTTAAAATTACAATTTTGGGTTTTGATCTAAAATAAATGTTGTTTGATGTGGTCCGTGTCACTGTTGCCTTCCCTAGCACGTCGTCGCGCGCTGCCGGTTTACCGACCCCCTCCCGACTGCAGCCGATGGCTTCGGCCCATCACTGACCCGGGTGCCCCCATGCGATGCACTGCTGTCTGTCCGTGACATTCGTTTTGAATGGACTTTTGGCGCACATCCCAGGACATCTTTACGTGGGTGCCGCGACCGCACTAAACCCCCCCTCACAAAAAGTCTTGACATAGGGGATGGATGGGGTGTGGTAAATTTTGAACAAAAATACTATAATTGGCGGAGATATGTTTCCCGGGCGGTAGCAAAAAAATACCCGGGGGGGCCCGCCGGTTTAACCCGGCTCGGGGAAACATGGTGGGGGTTTGACGGGAGAAACCCTTTGCTCTTCGCGCGCACGAGACTAACGTGAGAGGTAGGGGGGTGTCTGCGGTGCAATACCCCCAAAGCACGTAGGTTTTCTCTGGGGCGTCACAAAAGCCGCGAGCAGGGGAGGTAAAAAACGCGGGAAAAGCGCGAGGGAGCGGAAGCTAGAATTTCCGGGGACCTCGAAACAGTAAGAGCCAGCTTGGGAAAGCTGAGGGGGAGGCATCATCCATTGCACCTGAGACAGCCAGAGTTTTCGAGGAATTTTTTTCTCCAACGAGAATGTGAGGGGAAAACCCCAGGGGGTCGAAGATGCGTGCAATTTAGGACAATGCGTTTTTTCGTGAAAACCCCCTTAAAAGGGTTTGAGTGGGAATAGAATGCTCAGAACAGGGTTCCACAAAAACCCCGAGAATCTTGATGCCTTCGTCCGGTTGAGAAACAGGGGGGTTTCTAGATATCCTCAGGAAGAGTTTTTCAAGACAACGGGATTGTTGCTCGCCCATTTGCGGAGCTCAAAACCCGCCACGAGCGGTGAGAGCTTGTAATGACTCGCGGGCGAGATCTCATCGGGTTTCAGCCCCGGAAACTGTCTCAATAAAACGTGTGGGACAAGGGCGTGAGCACGAGAGGGAACTGTTCACCTTCATCGGCACGACTTGCTAAGCCTCGTTGGGCTTGAAGCTAAAGGGAGACAACCCAATGACTGTGTTCAGCTCGTATTCCGATGGGGAAAAAGGGTTTGGGGTCACCAAAAAATGTGCGAAACCCCCCGCGTCAGAGGGGTTGATGGAATCGGGCGATACATTTGAGAATGTCCGCGCAGATTACAATAGGGATACGGAAGGTAGTGTGACACTGGAGAGCTCACGTTGAAGCTTGGGGCCCTTAGGAGGAGCTGTTTGGAAAACGCCTTCTTTTTAAAAAGGGGACGCGTTAAAGACAACTCGCAGTTCATACGGGAGCTAGTGACTTGTGGACGCATGATGTGGAATGATGTACTCGGGGGAAAGAGACGGGTGCATATTCAGTTTTTCTTTACCTCGCAGAACTTTTGATAAGCTTCATCATCTCGGGATCGCGTCGCAAACGTCGCTCCAAACTAAGTAGTTTCGTAGTCGTTCGCATTGCGCCCCAGAAAGAAAATGATGGCTTGAAAGGGAGAGCTACAGAATAACGTTCACTAGCGTCGCGGGGTGTGAATCAAGAAAAAAGACCTCACACAGCTGATCCTCGGGATCTATTCCGGGGGGCGGGAACTTCTTCCGACCCCAAAGAGGCGCAGGTTGATCAAGATCAACTCTTTCATGCAACCGGAGGGCAGGAAAATCGGAAAACGGTTCTACAGAACGAGTTGGGCCTAAGACTACCCACCCAAAACCCGGGGTTGATGGCCGACGGGCTCCCGCCTCGGACGGGTCCCTGACCTATTTGAGGTCTCTGGGGGGAGGGCGGCCCAATCAAGAAGTCAACTTGATGGGTACTGAAAATTTTGTATCAGCAGGGCATGCCACGAAAACGTTCAGAAAATTCGCGGAAATGTGAAAAAGGGGGGGGTGATTGGTATGGTCGTAAGACGAGAGCCGACGTGAAGTCCTTTTTTAGGAACAGGCGCGATGCAATGGTGCATTTCACATGCGTTACCTTGCGGCTGCGAGACCTATCCCGAGGCTCGGGACGGCTAGGTTGAACTTTCAGGCCCAGCTTTGGACCAGGGAACGATGTAGCCGAAACCTCGAGTCAGGGTCCACCCCGCTCGGGGGTTTAAAACGTCCACGAGAGTCGCGTAAATCAACGCGCGAGGGGAGGCCCACCCAAAAGCACGTCTGCGACTAGGGGGGTATCACGGAGGTGGCATAGAGAAATGGGACGAGCCCCAGGCCTGAGAGGGGGGGAAAGCACTTTTAAAGGGGGGTATCGACTTTAGATTGCCATGGGAATGGAGACTGTCACGAAAGCAAAACGAAAGTGGCGATGCTCCCACATGTCGAGCAAATGCTCTTTGAAGTGCCTGAGACTTCATGTGCAGCCCTGCAGTTAAAAAACCACGCCCAAGCATTGCAGCGTTGGGACTTTTCTCGGGGGGATTGCTTCCGAAAACTTGCATGATAAAGAGAATGACTTGTTTTCAAAAAGGACAGTAGGTGCTGCTTAACCAAAAGCGTGAGATATCAGCGCGAAAAAAGCCACGGGCGGCGGAGGGGTGGCTTCTTTAGCCGCGAGCAGGAATTAATCCTCTTGGGCAGAGAAAATTTTACAAGACTGGTGTTTTTTTTTTACTGCCACACTCCGTATTTAGACTGTTCCCAAAGAACTCTATGACAGAGCTGTACGTCGGTGTAGCGTGCGATGAGTCTTATTTTTAAAAACTTTGCGGTTGACGGTCAAGGGGTTTGACAAAGTCAAAGAGAGCAACAAAAAACGCCCAAGTCGGGGAAATTCAAAAACTTTTAAAGCATCAAGGAGTTACGATGCCTCTGAGAAAATTTTTAAGGGTTGCATGAGAGCAGATTTTTTGAGGCGTAAAATTTTAAAATCTTTTTTAACATAGAGGCTCTAAAAAGCGATTGTTTTGATAGCGAGAGACAAAGCTTTGAAAGTAGCGGGGAACTACGTTCGAGATTTGAAAATCCCTATTGTGGCGGGCTACGACAGCGAGGTTCTTAAAAAATGAACTTTTTAAATTTTTTAGAGATTTGGTTCTCACGTGAGAGATGGAAGACTGAAGAGCGAGTAAATTCTTCCAAATTTGCAATTCACCTAGAATTAGGGTTTCGTCGAGGCACGTAATAGGAGCTTTGGCGCCCCAGGGTTTAGCCCTAGCTTTTTGCTGATTTTTTTTCTGCAAGGATAACGAGATGAGCGCCGAAAAAGAATAGTTTAAAACTTTCTTGAGCTGCTCAAACTTGTCAGTATCTATGGGGGTCCCCCGAGCAATGAGTTTTTGCGTTCAAGTCTGGAAGAGCTGATTGATAATCTTGGGGAATTATTTCCCGGGGCGATAAATTTTAAAACAGGCCCCGACAGAATACCATCACCAAAGGGGATAGATTAGGAATGGGCATAGGGACGTTTACACTGGCATAGACATTCTGGCGCTTAATACGAGAGTTTTTGTTCAGCAATTTGGCTTCCCTACGGAAAAAATAACAAGTTAATAACTACGAAATACGAAAAATCGGCGGAAAAGGGCTAAACGTAGACATGTTTTTTTACAACGCGTGAGCGAAAGAGAGAGGAATGTGACATAATGTAAACATGAACAGTGCAACGAACGACAGGTAAAGCAAAAAAAACATTTTCAAAAAAAGCGAGAGTGATTGAGGAAACAATACGAGTGTGCCTGGATCGAAAAGTATCGACAAGTCAGAGATGGGATCAACCCCGATTTCCAAGGTAATAAAGGAGAAATACACGAGTGAAAAGAAAAACCGAGAGAGACACAAGAGCAAAGAAATACATACGAGGTGAGAACCAGTGCAAACGCGAATAACCAAGAAAAGGTTTAAAATCTTTTCGAGATGACCGAAATGTCTTAAAATGATAATAATATTCCCCCGGGACCAAAATGTGAAAGGGCCCAGGCCCGAGGGAGAAAAAAAGTGGACTGTAAATTGAGAAAAATAATCAAGCAAAAATTACCCCGATTTTGTGTGGGCTTGAGAAACGTGGGGCCCGTAAGTGGGGGGACAGTGGGGGTAAAGTTGGGGGTGCCCCCCGCAGGGGATAGAGAAAAGTTAAAATCGGTTTTGAAGAAAAAGATAGGGGGAAAAATAAATGCCTGCGCAAGATGTTGAGCCAGGACAGCAAAGAAGAGAAAATCGAAAACAGGGGTAGCAAAACAGCGCAGCAAAGGACTTTATAAAAGGAAACTAAAATTGAAATACTTTCATTGTTTGCACTGTTCATGAGAAAACGGTAAGACTGAAAGGTTTGAGTGCTCTCTAGCAGGGAGAGACAAATGGTCCCCGGAGGGGGCAACAAAGACAACAGACTGACGAAAGTCGGGCAAGAACAGATAACGAAAACTGGTTAAGTAGGGGAAAGAGGGGAAACACAGGGTGAAACAACAAGACAGAATGATGCATAGACAATGAAGCGGAAAATACAAAACTAGAACTAAGTAATAAGAACGCTGGCGCTTACATTACTTAATCGAAGATTTTTTTAAAATTAAATTAAATTAAATAAAAAAATAGCTTAATTTTTTTAATTCATCGTAATTTTTTAAAAAGAAAAAAATCGTAAAATTGCAATTTTCATAAGAAATAATTATTCGATTGCGCTCAAATTTTACACGAGTATATTAATTCATGAAATTAAGGTTCTGTGAAAAAATCATTACAATAGGATAAAGCATGTAGGTGTTATAAGTCAAAGAATTGTTTTAAAAAAGAAAAGAAAAAGGAAAATTTCGATTTTCATGAGAAATATTTTTAGATTACGCTCAAATTTCACACGAATATCTAAATTCATGAAATTAAGGTTCTGTGAAAAAATCATTACAATCGGATAAAGCATGTAGGTGTTATAAGTCAAAGAAATTTTTTTTAAATAAAAAAAAATCGTAAAATTGCGTTTTTTATAAGAAAAAATTTCCCGATTGCGCTCAAAAACGTGGCAGTTCTAAGTTCAGAGATTTCGAAGGCCTCCATAAAATTTCATCGCAATCGGAGTATCGGTTTAGCCGGAATCGTGTTAACAAACACATAAAAATACAAAAAAAAGAAAAAAAAAACATTCCGGATTTTTTTCTCCAGTGTAGTGAAATGGAATCTTTGCTTCGCTCGCTACGCTCATCCAACTATATTGAAAAAAATGTGTATTGTTTCCAATTCTTACCAAATATAGTCGGATTTTATCGGATCTGTTCGAGAATTGCAAACAGGTTTTTTAGCGTATTTTGGTGCATTAGGAGCTATTGACTAAAGGACAAGGTTGCATAAGTCACAACTCTTGTTTTTGTAGATCCTAATAAAGTTTATTTATTTATTTATTTATTTATTTATTTATTTATTTATTTATATTTATCAATATATATTTATCAATATCATTGGATGGAGACCACAGGCTGGTGTTGGGGAAGTTTAGAATGATGGTACAGACCCAAAAGAGAATAAAGAACCGGCACAAAAGACTAAAAGTGTGGAAACTGCAATCTACGATAGTGCAAGAAGAGTTTATGACAAGAATTAGTGACCAAACACCTACAAATGAAGTGGGAGAAATAGAAGAAGAATGGCAAAACTTTAAGAAGGTTTTTGTGTCAAGTGCAGAAGAGTTGTGTGGAAGAGTCAGTGGAAGGAGGAAAGAGAAAGAAACGCGATGGTGGAACGAGAGGGTACGAGATGCAGTTCGGGAGAAGAAACTAGCTTGGAAAAAGAATGAAAAGTGCAAATCTACAGAAACTGAGTACGAGTACCGTAGGCGAAAAACCGATGTGAAACAAATTGTGAAGGAGGAGAAAGAAAAAGCAATGGAAGAATTTGCTGGTAAATTAGAAGATGACTTCCAGGGAAATAAGAAAATTATGTACGGACTAGTAAAGACAAAAAGACAAGAAAGGGAAGAACAAAAGCTCATGGTAAATGAAAATGGTCAAGTTACAAACAACCCACAGGAAATACAAGAAATGTGGAGGAAATATTTCAAAGATCTGCTAAATGTACAGGTTAGTGAAAATTTAAATGCAGAGAAAGAGGAAGAGGCAAGTGGAGAAGATGAAGAAGACGAGGTAACAGAACAAGAGGTTGCACGGGCGTTAGGAGCCATGAAGAATGGTAGAGCTCCGGGAGTGGATGACATTTCTGTGGAAATGATCAAAGCATCAGGTGCGGAAGGAAGAAGATGGTTATTTCGAGTAATAAGTGCTGCGTGGAAACAAAAGAAGGTACCGGAAGATTGGAAAAGAGTATTATTGTACCGCTGTTTAAGAAAGGTGACCGTAAGAAATGTGAAAATTATAGAGGGGTGACATTAATGTGTCAGTGTGCAAAAATTTATGAGAAAGTTATAGAACTAAGACTGAAGGAGGTATATGACACAGATCTAAGAGAAGAACAATATGGGTTCAGAAGTGGACGGTCTACTATTGATCCCATATTTGCTATAAGACAGACAATGGAGAGGAGATGGCAAAATGGGAAAGAAATGCACATTGTGTTTTTGGATCTGGAGAAGGCATACGATCGCCTGCCTAGAGAGAAAGTATGGGAATGTCTAGAGATAAAAGGAGTGGGAAGAGGTTTAATAGACAGGATACAAAGTACATATCAAAGGAGTGAAAGTTGTGTACAGACAGATATGGGTAGGTCAGAATGGTTTCAAGTAAATGAGGGCTTGCGACAAGGTAGTGTGTTATCTCCAACACTCTTTACTGTTGTAATGGATGAAATTATAAGAAGAGTGGAACAAAATACAGATGGAAGGGACACAAGAACATTAGTGTTTGCGGACGATGTGTTGATTTGGGGTGAGAGTGCCAGAGAAGTGCAGGAGAAGGTGGACAGATGGAACGAAGTTACTACAGAGTTTGGTCTAAAAATCAATCAGAAAAAGAGTGAATGTTTGCGTATGCAAAAGAAAACAAAGGGCAGGCCTAGAGACATGGAAAATATTGTACTACGGGGAGAAGTCTTAGAAGAAAAAGAAGAATTTAAATATTTGGGAAGTATATTGACAAAAGATGCAAAAGTGTGTAGGGAAGTGTCATCTAGAGTGCAAAAAGCAGAAGGGTTTTACCAATTGGTGAGAAAGTTACTATGGAATGAGTTGTTCCCACAAAAATGTAAAATTTTGCTGTATAAGGCATATTTTGTACCTATATTAACATATGGGGCAGTAACATGGGCAGTGGGAACAAAAGAAGAGAGTCAGCTGGAAGCAGCAGAAATGAAGTTTTTAAGAAGTATAAAGGGAGTTACAAAGATGGACAAGATAAGAAGTAATGAAATAAGGAAAGAACTGGGATTGGAGAGATTGAATTTTAAGCTAGGAAGAGAACGTCTAAGATGGTTTGGACATATGAAAAGGATGGGCAGGGAGAGGATTCCAAGACGAGAATTTGAAGCGGCAGAGGAGGAAAAAAAGAAGAGTAAGAAGGCCAAGAGAAAAATGGGAAAGATTAATTCAGGAAGACGTTGGAAAACGGAATGAAGTGTGGGAGCATGTGGCAAGAGTAAAGCTGTGGGAGGACAGAAGAGAGTGGAGTAAATTGGTGGAGAGGAAGGAGTTAGATGATGTGGAAGAAACACTGAGTCTGGCAAGCTTAGTATCTACAGTTTCATGCCCTTGATAATGGTGGAAAACCACCACTCAACCCGACATAGTTGGAACTGAGTTATGATGATTATTATTATTATTTATTTATTTATTTATTTATTTATTTATTTATTTATTTATTTATTTATTTATTTATTTATTTATAAGTCTTATACAGCACTAAGTACCATTTTACGAAGACCTTAACTACATTTAAATAAATGACAAGGTGATTATGACATGGCAAATGATACACAAAGATAAAGGAGATGTTATGAACAGCTAACAAATATCAAAAATATATAATAAGAAATATAAAGATAACATTGATAGTGCATGTAAAATATCAACATATGACTTCTTCTTCTTCTTCTTCTTTTTGGATGAGCGTAGCGAAGATTCCATTTCACTACACTGGAGAAAAAAATCCGGATTTTTTTTTCTTTCTTTCTTTCTTTCTTTGTATTTTTATGTGTTTGTTAACACGATTCCGGCTAAACCAATACTCCAATTGCCATGAAATTTTATGGAGGCCTTCGAAATCTCTTAACTTAGAACTGCCACGTTTTTGAGCGCAATCGAAAAATTATTTCTCATGAAAATCGCAATTTTACGATTTTTTTTTATTTTAAAAAAAATTCTTCGATAACACCTACATGCTTTATCCGATTTCAATTATTTTTTCACAGAACCTTAATTTTACGAATTAAGATATTCGTGTGAAATTTGAGCGCAATCGAAAAATTATTTTTCATGAAAATATAAATTTTGTGGGTTTTTTCTTTTTGGATGAGCGTAGCGAGCGAAGCGAAGATTTCATTTCACTACACTGGAGAAAAAAATCCGGAATGTTTTTTTTTTCTTTCTGTATTTATGTGTGTTTGTCAGCACGTTTCCGGCTAAACCGATACTCCAATTGCAATGAAATTTTCTGGAGACCTTCGAAATCTCTGAACTTAGAACTGCCACGTTTTTGAGCGCAATCGAAAAATTATTTCTCATGAAAATCGCAATTTTACGAATTTTTTCGATTTTTTAAAAATTCCTTCGACTTATAACACCTACATGCTTCATCCGATTTTAATGAGTTTTTCACAGAACCATAATTTTATGAATTAAGATATTCGTGTGAAATTTGAGCGCAATCGAAAAATTATTTCACATGAAAATCTAAATTTTACGTTTTTTTTCTTTTTTTAAACAATTCTTTGACTTATAACACCTACATGCTTTAACCGATTGTAATAATTTTTTCACAGAACCTTAATTTTATGAATTAATATATTCGTGAGAAATTTGAGCGCAATCGAATAATTATTTTTTTATGAAAATCGCAATTTTACGATTTTTTTCTTTTTTAAAATTACGATTAAATAAAAAAATTAAAAATTAAAGTTTATTTTTTATTTTATTTAATTTTTTTTTTTTTTAAATCTTCAACTTAGTAATGATTTTTTCACAGAACAACAGAAAATCCGCATAACACATGGCAGCTCAATGCACCAATTACGCTCATCCAACAACGCGGCGGGACTTAGCGTTTTCCTAGTTTAAAACAATTTTTTGACGTATAACACCTACATGCTTTATCCTATTGTAATGATTTTTCCACAGAACCTTAATTTTATGAATTTATATATTTGTGTGAAATTTGAGCGCAATCGAATAATTATTTCTTATAAAAATCGCAATTTATCAATTTTTTTCTTTTTTAAAAATTATGATTAATTTAAAAAAATTTAAATTTAAGTTTATTTTTTATATATTTTATTTAATTTAAAAAAATCTAGAACTTAGTAATTTTTTTTTACAGAACAACAGAAAATCCGCATAACACATGGCAGCTCAATGCACCAATTACGCTCATCCAACACGCGGCGGGACTTAAGGGTTTTCCTAGTCGTATGCCCACAATTGACATTATTCATGTCATCACGTGTTTTCTAGTCATCCAGTAGAGAGGACTCCTGTTCACTCTAATCCATGCCATTTGGCATTTTGTCCCGTTCAACCTTGATATATGTACATTGAAAAAGATATTTCCTGTCTTGTTCGCCAGCTCCACACATCCGACAGACACTAGATTCAAAAATTCAAAATCTATGGAGGTGCTTTCCGAGCAAGTCATGTCCTGTTTGAAGCCGGAATTGAGTTTAAAAGCTGTTAGGTAAACCATTACAAAATTGGTAAACTTCATATCGTAATAAAAATATCAATAATTGCTTATCTGCCAAGGACATGGGACATACACACTACACAGCTAGCGCTCACAGCCATCATTGTGCAATGATGGATGTCACTTCTTCCTTGCAACTTCTTTGATATGAGCTTCTTTGTGCTTGAACTTTTGTTGTTTGTTGTTTTCTATAGCTTTTCAAAATGTTCAAACAAAAGTCAAAACCTGGGTTTCAAAATATTACTAGAAAACTTGAATAAAAACTGTAGATAACGATACCAGTAGCTCAAATCGACATTATGTACACGTTGGGAGACAATAATCGCGATAAATTTGCTTTACAAAATGATAAAATCACATTTTATTAAGCTCCTAAATGATGAGTGAAAAAAGTTTTTGCACTTGATTTAAATGATTGGTAAATGATTTCAGGAGCTTCCAAGTATGCAGGCCTTGCGGACACATCACAACACTGTCCACAATCAGCCGGCAAGGTTTATGTGTGCCGAATGCTCGAAAATCTACAATAAGTATTACGGTTTCGTGAGTCACGTGAGGAGGCATCGAAACTACATGAAGTTCTGGTGAGTTCACCTCACCCACATATACGGTTGTTTTTGTTGGCGCCATGAAGGTGCTGTGCTAACATGTGCTCCATGTGACGTCACAGCCAAGATGGCAGCGCCCACAAATCTCTACTAAAACTACCGTATAGGGATGTAAATCGAGTTATATTTCCTTGGAAATATTTCCAAAAAATGGAAATATTTCCAAATATTTTAAAATCACAAATAAAGTAAATATATAAAATGAACATTGTAGCCTACTCTATTTTTTAAATGTATGAGACAGTACTGACTGCTTCCTTCAACTTCATACTACCTATTTGCACATTCAAATTTTCTTGCATTAAATTTCAAGGATGACCTACCAAGGCAGTATAAACAGCACTAAGGCCTACTATTATTTCATCTTGATGAAGAATGAATTCAAATTAAACTTGGAATTGCCTACTACCTATTTGCAGGTATTTTATTTTTTATTAGAATTGTTCATGCAGGCCTACATGTAATCATGTAGTTCAAGAAAATGATGTGTCGAGCTTGGCAGACCGATACTGATTCCTGGGATGCCCAAGACCAATGGTGGAAACACCCTTTTACCCAACTATATATTTGTTGGAATAAAGAGTAGGGATATATATCAGGGCTGCCGTTTTAACGGATTTTATCCGTTTTTACGGATATTTAGGGTGCAAAACGGATAAACGGATTTTTAGTCTTATTTACGGATATTTTGTTTATTACGTTTTCTATGCTTATTTTCGTATTTTGAATCTGCGCGGGCTCATTTCGATTGTAAACATTGAAGGTGGGGCGATAATCGATTCGACTTTAGATAGGGGGCGGAGCAAGGGCGGAGCCGTGTCCCAGACATTGTAGAAACTGCTTCTGTGTAGTAGTAACAGCCAGAACAATTGCTTTTGGGAGGATGCTAGATAAATTGAACAGCCAAGGACAAATAATGTAGTTTGGAGCCTACAAAATTGTTTTCTTTCGTTTTTGTTTATAAAGTTTGGATTATGTGATCTTAAACATGAAAAATAGAATTAGTATATGATTAAAATGTTATTAACAAGTTGTGCAAGACTGCAATGTTATTAATGGACACAACACATGGGCCTAGGTCAAAATTTGATGCAACATTCCTAAGGGCCTAGGCGGCTAGGCCTAAGAATGTTTTAACCAGGTCAGATTTAAAACAGATTTTCTGTAGGTTAAATAAGTACCATTTTACATTTTTATTCAATCTATTCAAGCAACAACGGATGTTTCAGGCTCATTTATTCTCGTCTGTGCATAGGCCTAGGCCCTTGGCAACTTTTAGGTTATGATGGTAACAAAATATAAACATCGCATTTAGCCATTTTCATAGCTTGTTCAATGAAATTAACGTTTTTAGACCTTTCACGGATATTTGCGGATTTTTAACGTCCTCCAACAGGATTTGAAAAAATGTCAGTGGCAGCCCTGATCACTACGTATATCACAGCACTCAATCCGAATTGACTCTAGTCGGTTCGAGTACAATTCGGTTTGAGTCTCTAGATATACACAGTCGATTTGCATTGAAGCCAATCCACTTTCCAAAGTGGACTGACATGAGTAAATTGCTTGATATACAGTTCAATACGCATTCAATACGGATTCAAAACTGCCTGAGAGATTTAGATTTCAGTGAATACCATTATTAGGCAGGCGGTGTTTATTACATGTTTACAATAAAATGGCGTCTTGGAGGCTTTAATGAAGACATTAGGCTTTATATTTACGGAGCTGTAGGTAGAGATACAAGTACAGTAAGAACTCTCTTATCCGAGTTGGATGAGACCGGGGGCACCTCGGATTTGCGAAAAACTCGGATGGCGCGGTTCATTTGTTTATTTGCTCTCGTAGCATAGCCTGATGTGGTAAAATGATATATGACACATGTAATGGATGAAGGTGTAGTGACCTACTTTATCTACTAATTGTACAACCTGACATTTTACTTATTTAGAAGGCTGTGACTTCCAACCACCAGCCAATTGTTATGTTAGATCATTGTTGAGCTTAAAGACAAATGAAGGCAACCCTCAAAAATTCCACTCGCCAGCTCGCCATTGGCGAGTACAGAATTCCGTTTGGCGAGTACAGAAAAAATTGCAAACTTACATGTTTTACTTGCAGCTATAACTACAATGACGGCGATGAAACCTCACTTTCCAAACTTCAAACATCAATTCATGGCACTTTAAAATCTTACGACAAAAATCGTCCAGTTCTTGTTTATGTTTGTAACTAGAAACCATCTGGCACCTTTGTCGGCAATAGATTGACGAGATGCTGGCGCTGGAGGGGGGGGGGGGGGGGGGTCGCGGCGGCATGAGATGCCGGGAGCGGCGAGGGCGACGTAAGTGGGTCGGAAATGTCTTGTATCTTTAGTTTCAAATTAGATTTTCCTTGGACTGTTTTCCACACCCAAAAACCTGACTTTCATGATATATGCATCCTGTGTCCACCACCCACCAGAGGCCTTCTGTCAACTGAAGACTCAGTTGTAGCATTGGTTCGGTAATGGTAAGACGTATTTTAGCGCGATGAAGCCGTCATCATTGACTACTTTTTTCTGTTCTAAAGGGCGCGATAAATTACCGAAAAATTAAGTGCCGACAATAGTGTTCATAGCGTGAATGTTGTACCTGCAACTGCAAGTAAAGTTACATTGAAACACGGCGCCGTTTCAGTGAGGGCGGTAATAGTTTGGGAAATAAAGTGTGCCGAAAATGTGAGACTATACGGCCTCTCTCTGAGTGGACTTAGGTCTTGTGGCAATGGTCATTGAAGATGGATTCTTATCTTGAAGTCGATGCCGTTGGTCAGTGAAAGGAGAGCTGTGTATTTTCATGAGTTGGTTCGAGGCTACTACTGAGGCAACTTTTTTAAATGTGGAAACCATGTTAAAACTAAATTAATACTAATAATACAGAACGGGTTTGATTTAAATCAGAAACTAGAGAAAATTTCATTTGATTTCATAAAAGAATCATGTGATTCACCTTAAGTTTAACAATTTTCATATAAAATCTATGTCAATCTATTTTATTAAATTCTAGAAAAAGCCAAGATCATATTTCATCATTTTCGCATGTAGCGTCACCCGGACATTTGTTTAGACCTAGTTCAGTTTAATGACGCTGTGTGCTGTTCTTGATTGGTTATCAATAACGCTACGATCGTATTTGGATTGTTGAAAGCGGCGTCTTCGGCAGTGTGTCGTGAGAACTTTTTAGACTGAAGTTGGAAAACGATCGTGTGCGTGGGCGATTTAAAAGTTGCGTTTAAACTTAGAGAAAGTGAAAATATGAAAGAACCTTTGGATATAGGAACGCGTGTTAAAAATCCGCGAAAGTGATAATCGAAAACGAAAGGCGATCTGCCAAGAAGAAATACAAGAAATCAAAGAGAACGATAACCAATCGAGGTACATTTTATAAGGCTAGCCCAGCCCAGGGATACGTGAGTAAACGAATTTTTGCATGCTTTAGGAGCATATTAATAAACCTACGGACTTGATAAAAGACAGCATCGATAACCAGAAAGGGTTAGAACCATTCGATATCTGGACCGAGAGTTAGTTGGGATTTTAAAGGAACCGAGAAAGATTATATTCGCGTAGCCTGGAGTTTAGGACGCGATAACGCAAGCAAGGTTTGGTGGTCGTATTACAACGAAATACCGATTGAAATATTATAAAAGGAAATCGGTGAGGATAATATTGTCTATGAATCCAAATATAGGAACATATAAGGAACAGTTATTACCATTCGATATCATGGCCGAGGCTTAGTTTTTATATAAATTGGTTTTGAAATCCGTAAATGCAGATTAGTTGAAGAATAAAATGGCGAATTTTAATTGCAAAGAGCTTAGAGATAAATCAAAACAATAAGAACTCGGAATATTCGTGAGTGCCTGAGCCAGCAACGTCGAACGAAGTGCTTTGGTAAAAAAGACGGGTAAGAACAGAACTGAGCCGATAAAAGTAGGCGTGTTTTTCATTATTGAACGTCTGACAGTTTACCGTGTGAGATACAGGAAAAACTTGGTTGTTGGACTTGGAATGCTGATATCGGGCAAGTGTGAAACATTAAAACCGTACTGTGACTTCACGCCCTGGCTCTATCCCTTTAAGCCCTACGTGGCCTAACCTTGCCTATGAAGTCACGTCGCAACCTTTTACCGACACCACCTTGCCCGGAGGACCCGACCAGCGCCAGAGTGGTGATTCACTCGTGACTCACCAATTGGAGCCACTTTAGGTCGGGGTGGTGTAGGCGAAGGTCACCCGTCCTAACCCTATGCCTGACTCGCTTACTTGCCCTAGGCTTAGCTCGCGGAGAGCTGAGACTACCAAAACCCGAGAGACACCGAAAACAAATCGAAAACACAACAACGCAACACAAAAACCAAAACACAACAACCAGAGTGTACCGACAGTGCAACCCAGCACGGTCCAGTACACTACCCACTGGGGGTAGAGAACCCACCTTATCAGGCACGCTAGTGGTGAGCCGCGCCGTCGCTGGTCCGCTCCAAGCTCGTTCAGGGGCCCCAGGCACTGCTGCTAAAAGTAGGTCAACCACCCGAGAAGCGGCGTGGTGTGGGCTGAGGGCCCTAGCAAAAACTACGCTATGAGTTGAGGCAAGCAGGGGACAAACATTTCACTATGAAGTGAAAAACTGTGTACTTTTAGTGGGCTTTACTGACTCAAAACAATGAATTTAAATTCAAAAAATGAAGTTAGG
>JAMZAV010001164.1:0-161846 GCA_024449915.1 Sweltsa coloradensis
AATTTTCTATGAACTTTGAGAATTCGCGGGGAAAAATCTATGGCTTGAATGGGAAAAAAAGGCCAACGTGCTAGGATTACAAATTTAGTTACCTTTCAGGTGAAAAAAACAGAATCAAAATATATTGATTTTCTGCCCGTAGTTCGAAAAGTACGAAAGTATGCACATGACGCGCTCAACTTGGTGTTTGATCGCACCCAAGCTCTTAATTCATGTGTAGTCTAATAGGCAGTGCAATCTGCTCTACACAAGTTATTAACATGTACAAAACAGACAAATTAGACAGTTTTAAATTGGTGGCCGCATAGCTCAGTTGGTAAGAGCATAGCTCGGTAAGCTAAGGTCCCGGGTTCAAACCCGGTGTAGTCACTTTTTTAATTCTGTCTAAAGTACTAATATATATATATATATATATATGGAATATATCAATGGAAATTTAAAATTAAATAACTTCGTTGAAACATTTGGAGGTGGAAAAAAACAAAATGAACACACTCCATTAAAAATGAAAACTTGGCCGATGGAATCTGTAAGCTGGTTGTCTTTTTACGAAAACTAACATGACGAATTGCAAATAACCACCCATCGTCTCGAATAGACTAGTGCATTAATAGAGACGTTAAGCAAAAAAAAAACAGTAGAAGATTGAAAATAATAATAAATGAACCATATAAAATGTAAACTACTTGAGGAGAGCCAAGTGAGAACTGTCTCTGGTTTTGCTTTTAGTCATACACACCTGATTGTATTGCACTCACTGCATTACCTGGGCATGACTCAGACCATGCAACAAAAACTAACGGTAGATCAGGGTGACGGAGGTTGCTCTATGTAGCACAAGCCGTTCGACCATTGAATTAAAATTATTTTTAAAATATATATTCCTCGGAGAAAATAAACATGTTTCTTTTCAATCCGAGGTTTGAATTGTATTTCAAAGGTTAATGCAGATGTTAGTGGCTCGAATTAATTATTTCGAGCGGTCAACTGTTCATGTGCTTATTGGTATGCAATACGTGTTGAAAATTTGTTTTTAAAAATTATTTGTGTTTCTTTTGCTATGAGACCAATTTATTTTATTTAATGAGAGGCAAAGAAAGATACCGATATTTCAAGTAGAACACCGTTAGTGCAGTAAGATGCCTTGGTAAGGTTATATACGTGTTGAGATTGATTATCTTTGAACATTATTTACTATACATAAGAGATTCGGACAACTGTTTCCACAAAGAGTGATATGGTACAAAGTGTTATGTACATAGTTAAATAAACATTTCTTGTTGCAGGAAATGAACTTATTTTAAAACCTGCTAAAATAAAATCAGCAACCTTAGTTGTGAATTCAAAATAGATTTTTAGAATACAAAAGAATAACTCAAAAATGTAATATTATAAGAATACAAATTTTATCCATGAAAATAATAAAAAAATAATTTAACCATGGCAAACAAGCACTCTTAGGGTCACTGCACTGGTAGGTTTTTCAATGCAAGAAAGTATTTTAACCATCAAAAAGATTTGTTTTGCATTTCCAATCGCCCAAGAAAATCTGAACCCAGTAAAGAACAAGAAAGATCAGGTGAATAAAGCCCGCCGCGACATGAGCTCTAATTAGAGGGTACCAACAGAAACTAGACGCTAATATAATATTAATATGGCTTGAATTGATCATTTTTGTGAAGAGGAGTGAGACAAGTCACAAGTCTCGCTGTGCATGGCAGAACCAAGCTGGAAGAACATCTTACGCTTTCCCGCGGTTCGGTTTGAATCTCTCATCGCGGGCTGCGCACTTTACCGGGAGTGCATGCGGGTGATTCGTAGATGGTTTCGTCGCGTCAGAAACATTGTGCATCATTTCCAGTCACCGCAGTGTAGATGATATTTTCAAGCAACATTTTCAACTCGACGCAACAACGAAAGAAGACATGGACGATATAGTAGCAGCTTTCTGACAATCCTGATAGCGATGATTGCAAGTTAGTTGGGGGCAGTGCACCCCGCCATCTATCTACGACAACAAAAAATAACCCGATTAATTGATATTTTCCTGAGATTAAACATCTGGTTGCGAGAGTATCCTAATATAATGTAATTGTTGTTGTTGACAGATGCACAAGTGTTTAAATCATAACATTGTTCCTAGTTGGCTGGCACACGGCACGAGTAGACCAAGGTGTTTTTATTTAGCCCGAGCAGGAAACCATATCGTCATCTGACCCCGGTCCCCGTCCCCGAAGACCCGC
Organism: Sweltsa coloradensis; assembly: GCA_024449915.1. Classification (NCBI taxonomy): domain Eukaryota; kingdom Metazoa; phylum Arthropoda; class Insecta; order Plecoptera; family Chloroperlidae; genus Sweltsa; species Sweltsa coloradensis. The sequence goes on from JAMZAV010001164.1 coordinate 2,244, forward strand.
GGAGCTAAGAATAGTGCTAGCTGCTTGCTCGCTCGCTCGCACCGACCTACTAGTGTTGCCTCACGCAGCTGCCGCCCGCCTGCCATCCCTCCTCTCTGACGCATAGACTCAGAGCTCAGCATTACGAAAAATAACAAATCACGTATTTCCGAACAAAAGGTCTATAGATTTAGATTAATCGAGTTTAAGATCAAACAGACTTGGACGCGTTTAGTCTAAAACAGGGTCTCTTTGAGAGTTGAGCAATGACGTCTCGCCGATGTTGGGAGCGGACAGAGTACAGTCGTCATGAGCGTGACGATGCTTGAAGCCGCCACCTACAGATAGCAGCATCGTCTGTCCATGCTCCTCGCAGGCCTATGCTCGTCAGACCTAGCCACAGGCGACTAGAGAGACAAGTTTCCTTGGTCGCTCGTCGTGGGATGGGGTCAATCACTACTACTCTACACTACTAGGGAGCGAAGTTACCTGATATCAATCACTTTTCTGTTCGTCCGTCCGCGCGACATGCGGTTCAAGTTTACATTGCTCTTCAACAAGAGTGATACGTAATTACCCTGGGGCTCAGGGGGCGGAGCTACTTATTAACCCGGCACCTCCACCAAAGAGAGCAATGTTTAAGTGTATTCTTCTTCGTCAACCTGATCAGTAGCATCACTCCCCATTTAGGATAATGCCGTACCCGTGATTTTCAAAACTCTGCAACAGTATTTTCATGCTAACCAAACTAAACTATAGAAAGTGTGGAAAACTAGTACGATTAAAAAAGTTTGCGGATTTATTGACTAGTAGTAGAAAGTTTAGACGAGCGAAGTTCAAAAGTTTTGCCGGCATTTTTACTAACATGTGTTGTAACTTGTATTGAGTTAGCTCGAGCGTTAAGCGCGCGACTCTGATTCGGTAGGTCCCGGGTTCAAGTCCCGTCGAGACCGGCAATCCTGTCTGAAGGTTTTCTCTGAGATTTTCCTCAGTCGTTAATGCGAATGCAAGGGATTGAGTTCTCTTAAACACCCCTCGGACATCCCTTCACAAGTATCCGAGCTCCAATATACCTAGTTAGCCAGCGGTTCGTCTAACCGGTTCCCACTCGTACACCGAAGTTAAGCAGCCTGCGGGCGTGGTCAGGGGTAGAGTGGGTGACCGCTCTACACTGAAACTCACGTATATACCGCTGGTTAGAGCAGATGGAGGGTTCGAGAGCTAGTGTAACGGCTTCGTCCTCCTCAATGTCTGCTCGGCAGTCTGGGTTAGTGAAGGAACCTTTATGACTGTCAAGGCTACACCGTCCTTTCGGATGGGACGTTAAGCCGTTGGTCCCCTTGGTACTTTTCGAAAGGAGTAGGCTACGTGCCGGTACCGGGTTTTCCCTCTTCCCTTCTGTTCAAACTTCATCCTCATCTATCATCACTCATCGTCTCGAATAGTCAAAGTGCATTAAATGAGACGTTACGCAATATCCACACCCATGGGCAGGTTTCACCGAAAAATTACCAGTTTAAAAATTATTTATTTATTTAGTGAAATTTAGTATTTTCACTGAAAGGCTGCTTTTCAACAAATAAAAACACTAAAAACATGTTAGGCTCCTTTCCTTCCGCCTTCCTGCCTGATTATACACACTTAAAAATACATTTGCAGGAGACTGATCCAGACTTATTACGAACATTTGCGGAAAGTGGCTCAAATGAATTGTAAATGAAAGTGCGTCTATAATCTAGACGGATCAGGCTCTAGTTGTAAATATAAAAGTAAAAACGTGACCGAAATATGTGAAACCTAAAACTATACTGTATCAGTAACCGAACAAACACGTGACGTATTGTCCTTTCTAAGTCAGTTCCTAGATAGACGTTTAGTAAATAACTAATAAACTATTGTTTCAAACGTCTTCTTATTCATTAAAGTTAGGTTTCATTCGTTGAGAACGTATGGGCTAGGTGTTGTGATGTGGGCACAATGTTGTTGCGCGTACGGCTTCTCCACTGTTGCCAATAATTCTCGGCGAGCGAATCTTACAGAGGCACCTGATGAACCCATTACTATCATCAGTACAGGACATTGGAAGTATGGCCTGCAGTGCAGCAATCATAGACGCGGTACAAACAGAAACTGCATGCCAAGGGTCACAATTTAAGAACTTTGAGAATTTAGAACTTTTCTGCATGGGGGTTAAGAATAATTTGCGTCTTCTACAATAATTGCACTTTAAACGAAAATAAATTCTCAGTTGAACCAATTTGTTTTTCTTCCAAATTCTTGATAATCGCCCAATTTTCTTTCCAATATCCCACTCATACGACAATGATGTAGAGTTTTGTGTATTGTGATTGCCTGGCAAAACAAGACGAATCATTCGGTGCCTCGATTAGCCTCTTTGTGACCGGCGTCCGGACTTGTGGCCAGACAACAATGATCGCTCCCGCACACAACATAAGGCGATTGTGTTAATACTTTGATCCAAGTGCAACAAAGGAGTTGGCAGTAGGCACCCTGCCACCCCGCGTTATACATAGTTGCAGCTTCGCGGTGTACTTGAAAATGCAAGGTCCTATTTTCGGCGGCAAGGCAAGGCCGAGCCACGCGCCGTATTCGTGATGTTATCACAGAAACGATGCGGCTATTAGCCGGGCCTGGCATCCACAGTTGAATCCTGTCATCAGAATATTTACTTGCGACCTGAGAGTTATATCACGAAGCGGGTTTTTTGTAGGAAGCTTTAGTAAAGTGAACGTAAAACACAATAATCTTATCGATTTTTTATTTTGACGGGGCAATTGTGTTTCAAAGTTATTCCGTAGGGATACCTGCTGGAGGGTACACACAAGTAAGACTCAGTACCTTCAAGTGACTTACTAGGAACTATAGTTAATACCAGAGTTCACTTATGATACTGTGAAAACAGACAAATCGTCGAGTTTAAGTAGGACCATAAACACAATGGGATCAAACCATTCGCCCAAAGGACCTAAAAAGAACAATATACAGGCGGGAAATGTAAAGTTCCAAGTTGAAAATGTGTTAATGTATATTCCTAAATAAAATGTTGAAAACACGTATTTTGATTTTTATAGTCCTAACTGACTTTCATAGGGGGACTTTAATGATGGCTCTCCGGCCGACCCTGTCATAGACCAAACCATCGTCGAACGGACGACTAAACCAAGTATTGTACAGTGATCACTGATCAGTTATTGAAGTAAGGATGTCCCATGTTGTCCTATAGTCACCTAGATCTCACCACTTGTCAACTCTCTCCTAGCCATCGGGCATGAAGTGCGGGTGCACATCAGTCAACATCCACATTACATCAACTCTACCAGCCTTCATAGGTACAGCCCTCAGCCCTACACAATATGTCCAAGCTGATACTTACACGCGGGATTGAAATCTAAGCACCTGGTAAGTGAGTGAGGCGTACATACATCGTGCTTGAAGTGAAAACAACACGAGAGCTCTTCGCTCGTGTGACTAACAATGCACAACCAGACAGTAATTGAAGTTTACCAGGCAGGCGCTCGGTACGCCGACCGGCACCCAGGAAGACTCGGCCTCGGTGAAATATGCATGTGCGCCGCGTGTCACTGCTAATTGTGATCTACACTGTATGGGTGCAGGAGGGTGCTGTGATTTATCTAGCAGCTCCGGGGGGTACAGAGTGCGACTACAAGTGATCGACATGCCTAAGTAAGAATATAAGCTCCGCTCGTTCAAATATATAGCAAATACAAATGTGTTTTGTTTACGTTAATTGTATTTCTATTTTGTAGTTTAATTGACGTGAAGTCCAACGTCAAAGTGCGCACGGGGATGCTTTGTGAGTTCGTGGTCTACTCTGAAATCGGTCTTCTCATTTTTGAAAACCTACATTTCAGAAACCATCAATCATTGAGAAAAATACACCTCAAATGTCAAAAACGACCATTTTAGTACCATAGTCTTAGAAAAACGGCCGCCACGCGTGGCGTCCGAGCGAGAGGAGGGGGGATGTGCCCCCCTCTGGTTTCTATCATGGTGTCCTATGCTCCTACGTAACATGAACGGTAAAATATACCAAAACAGCAACGAACCAAATTCACAAGAAAAGTCAAACTTGTAATAGAGTTTAGATTATAACTTAGCACAATGAAATAGCAAGACTAAAATAGTAGAAACAAACACTTCACAGAGGAAACAAAACTGAATGAAATAAATACAATCCTTGGAAACAAAACCAAAGAAGAGGGGGGAACGGGAAACACTCCCAGCATGAAAATCTAGTTTACCACCCAACACTCTCAAACTCAAAGGCAAAGAAGTTAAAAGGAAGAGTTCATTCTGTTTGCTGGAATAAGCTGGAGCCTCCCTCCTAGGCAGCTAAACAGAGGGAGTTAGCCTCCAAGCAGCCAGCTAAACAGAGGGAGTTAGCCTCCCCCCCTTGCAGCAAACCAGAGGGAGTTAGCCTCCTAGCAGCCAGCTAAACAGAGGGGGTTAGCCTCCAAGAAAACCCGCTAAAAAAGAGGGAGTTAGCCCAAGCAGCCGACAAACGAGGGAGTTAGCCCCCAAGCAGCCAGCTAAAAAAGAGGGAGTTAAACCTCAAGGGAGCCCGCTAAAAAAGAGGGGGGTTTGCCTCCCAAACAGCCCGCTAAAAAAAGAGGGAGTTAGCCCCAAGCAGCCCGCTAAAAAGAGGAGTTAGCCTCCAAGCAGCCCGCTAAAAAAGGAAAGGGTTTGCCCCCCCTCTTTGCGCTTTTAAAAAGAGGGAGTTGGGCCCCCTAGCAGCCCGCTAAAAAAGAGGGGGGTTAGCCTCCAAGCCCGCCCAAAACTAAAACAGAGGGAGTTAGTTTCAAACAGCCAAACAAACAGAGGGGGTAGCCCCCAAAACAGCCAGCTAAAACAGAGGAGTTAAACCCCAAGCAGCCAAACTAAAAAAGAGGGAGTTAGCCTCCAAGGGAGCCCGCTAAACAGAGGGAGTTAGCCCCAAGCGCCAGCCAAAAAAGAGGGGGTTGCTCCCAAACAGCCCGTAAAAAAGAGGGAGTTAGCCCCCAAAACAGCCAGCTTTAAAAAGAGGGAAATTAGCCCCAAGCAGCCGCTAAAAAGGGGGGAGGTACCAAGCAGCACCTAAACAGAGAAAGTTAGCCTCCCCCTTTTCAGCTAAACAGAGGGAGTTTGCCCCCTAGCAGCCAGCTAAACGAGGGAGTAGCCTCCAAAACAGCCAGGGTAAAAAAAGAGGGGACCCTTTTTTTTTTTAAGGGCCAAATTTTTTTAAGCAGCCAGCTAAACAGAGGGGGTTAGCCTCCCAAAAAGCCAGCTAAAAAAGGGAGTTTGCCTCCAAGCAGCCAGCTAAAAAGAGGGAGTTTGCCCCCAAGAGGGCCGCTAAACAGAGGGAAATTAGCCCCAAGCAGCCAGCTAAACCCGAGGGGGTTAGCCCCCAAGCAAACCAGTAAACAGAAAGGGGTTTTGCCTCCAAACCAAACCAGCCCAAACCCCCGAGGGGGGTTTGCCTTAAAGGGAGCCAAAACTAAACAGAGGGAGTTAGCCTCCCCCGCCCCGGGCCCGTAAACGAGGGAGTTTGCCCCCAAAGCAGCCAGCTAAACAAGGGAGTTTCCTCCAAGCAGCCAGCTAAACAAAAGGGAGTTAGCCCCAAGGGAGCCAGCTAACAGAGAAAATTAGCCCCCCCTTTGGGGAGCCCAAACAGAGGGGGTTTGCCCCCTAGCAGCCAGCTAAACAGAGGGGAAAATTTTGCCTCCCAAACAGGGGGCCCGCTAAAAAGAGGGGAGTTAGCCCTTTAAGCAGCCAGCTAAAACAGGGGGGGAGTTAGCCTCCCAAAACAGGGCCCGTAAACAGAGGGAGTTAGCCCTTCAAGCAGGGCCAAGGGTAAAAAAAAGGGAGTTTTGCCCCAAGCAGCCCGCTAAACAAAAGGGAGTTAGCCCCCAAGCAGCCGCTAAAAAAGAGGAGTTATACTCCCAAACAGCCAGCTAAAAAAGAGTGAAGGGTTTGCCCCCAAGCAGCCCCGCTAAACAGAGGGGGTTTTGCCTCCCAAACAGCCAAATAAACAGAGGGAGTTAGCCTCCAAGCAGCCCGCTAAACAGAGGGGGGTTAGCCTCCAAAAACGGGCCCCGGGTAAACAGAGAAAAGTTTTGCCTCCCTCTTTCAGCCCAAAAAAGAGGGAGTTAGCCTTAAAACAGCCAGCAAACAGAGGGGGGTTAGCCTCCAAACAGCCCGCTAAACAGAGGGAAATTAGCCTCCCTCCTTGCCCGGGAAAACAGAGGGAGTTAGCCTCCCAGCAGCCAGCTAAAAAAGAGGGAGTTTTGCCCCCTCCTTGCAAACTAATTTAGAGGGAGTTTGCCCCAAAACAGCCAGCTAAAAAAAGGGGGGTTAGCCCCCAAGCAAACCAAACTAAAAAAAAAGGGGTTTGCCTTCCTTTAAACTAAAAAAGAGGGAGTTAAACCTCCAAGAGCCAGCTAAAAAAAAAGGGAGTTAGCCCCCCAAGCAGCCCGCAAAAAAGGGAGTTAGCCTCCAAGCAGCCAGCTAAACAGGGGGGTTAGGGCCCCAAGCAGCCCCTAAACGAGGGAGTTAGCCTCCAAGCAGCCCCGCCCAAACAGAGGGGTTTTTAATCCAAAACAGCCAAACTAAAAAAGAGGGAGTTTGCCTCCAAGCACCAGCTAAACAGAGGGGGTTAGCCTCCAAGCAGCCAATTTAAACCCGAGGGAGTTAGCCCCCAAAACAGCCAAACAAACAGAGGGAGTTAGCCTCCCAAACAGCCAGCTAAAAAAAAGGAAGTAGCCCCCCTCCTTGCCCCGCTAAACAGGGGAGTTAAACCCCCAAGCCCGCCAGCTAAACAGGGGAGTTAAGGGCCCCCAAGCAGCCGATAAACGAGGGGTTAGCCCTTTAAGCAGCCAGGGTAAAAAAGAGGGGGGTTTGCCCCCAAGGGAGCCAGCCCAAAAAAAGAGGGGGTTTAAATCCAAGCAGCCAGCTAAAAAAGAGGGAGTTTGCTCCAAGCAGGGGCCCGCAAACAGAGGGAGTTTGCTCCAAGCAGCAGCCTTTAAAAAGAGGGGGGGGGCCTACAAGCAAACCGCTAAACAGAGGGAGTTAGGGCCCACAGCAGCCAGCTAAAAAAGAGGGAGTTAGCCCCAAGCAGCCCCGCTAAACAGAGGGAGTTAGCCCCCAAGCAGCCAGCTAAACAGAGGGTTAGCCTCCAAGCAGCCAGCTAAACAGAGGGAGTTAGCCTACAAGCAGCCAGCTAAACAGAGGGAGTTAGCCTCCAAGCAGCCAGCTAAACAGAGGGAGTTAGCCTCCAAGCAGCCAGCTAAACAGAGGGAGTTAGCCTCCAAGCAGCCAGCTCTCGATGCACGAGATAAATACGCGCCTCATCTTACTTACATCTTAGAGAAGTAACGGTGAGCTAATTTAAATTACATCTTGTATTATTCTTGATTTAAATCTATGTACTCGCAGTTGATTTCTTTCCTTGCGGTTTGATTATTTAATTATATAGCAGCAGCTGTAGAGGCTAGGGCCTTCCTGGCTCGTCCGTGCGTACAGGCTGCAGCCCGCAGCAGCCAAGCTTCAGAGTGCATCGCGATATTGTTTACAGTGTTCAGTTGAGGTATGCACACACTAGGCCGATACTATGAGACTGCACAGTGTCAATTACGCATGGACCAAACTTCAAACAACTGTGGTGTCAGAACACGAAGTTCACACCATTTCTCTTGCGTCTAGAACGAGATATTATCAACAAGACGTTACATCCACTAAATGGTGGAGGTGCCGGGTATTTCTAGTTAAGGCTATTGTACCACCTCTGGCCGATAATTTGAAAGTCGAAGAAACATGTCTGAAAAGTTTGCTGAATGAAAGAAGGTCTTCAAAATAACAGAAATAAAAATTGTGAATTTTTTGGGGCGGGACATAATTTCACTATTGGAAATTATATTTAGAATTTTGGACAATAGTGTACACAACAAATCTAGTTCAAAATTAAATTTTGAGAATCGGTTTTCTGGACATAGTTTCTAAACACCTTTAGCTATAACTTAAGCTATAGCTAAAATAGTTTTCTGATAAATAACAGTTGGTTAACGAATTTTTTTGTCAAACGGTACAAATACGAGTTTTTTTCCAGTTTTGTACCGTTTGACAAAAAAAATCGTACACCAACTGTTATTTTCAGAAAACTATTTTAGCTATAGCTTAAGTTATAGCTAGAGGTCCTTGAAAGTGGTTTTATTTTGTAGTGAATTTCGTTTTTAAAATTTCGGTGTTGTTGGTTTTAAGCTGTATTTCAGCGGTTTTATCTATATTTACCAATTTATATGCGAGTAATATTCGTTCACGCCTCGCATATCATTCTAGCCACAAAACAAACAAGTTTGAATGAACTTATGTTCACACTGGTGTAATCTACTACAAGAGTAAATTCATCATTTTTTCTGAACTATATTTTATAAAAACTTTGTTTAGTTGAACTATACTGGCATAAAATATTGAAAATTACACAGTAAATTAACAATAATTCCCATTTTTAGTGCTTTTCGTTGTTAAAAACATGATGATTGTGAATTTCGGTGCTATTACGAAATTTACACCTATTTCGGTGTTTGGCGGTGATTCAATTTTGGCATTTTCTGGTTTAGATTTGATCAATGCTCATTTTATAAAATTAAATGGTTAGCACATATTTCGGTTTTATCGTCAGTCACGAATTTCAAGGGGCTCTAGTTATAGCTAATGGTGTTTAGAATCTATGTCCAGAAAATCGATTCTCAAAATTTAATTTTGAACTAGATTTGTTGTGTACACTATTGTCCAAAAATCTAAATATAATTTCCAATAGTGAGGTTATGTCCCACCCAAAAAAATTCACAATTTTGTTTTCTGTTATTTTAAAGTCCTTCTTTCATTCAGCAAACTTTTCAGACATGTTTCTTCGACTTTCAAATTATTGGCCAGAGGTGGTACAATAGCCTTAAGAAAACGTGCACGAAAGAGGCTCTTACCCCCAAAATTTATTGATCACCGAATATTCTGTAACGTAGCACTAAAGTAAGATTACGATTTACAAAACTAAAATACACGATTTTTGAAGGTTTTTGATAAAAACACGTGAAAATTGGCATCAAGTGTACCTTAAAATGTGTCTTGAAACTGTGTACAAATAAACACTCGCAAAAACATACGTCCCGAAATGACACAATGAAAGATTCGGTGACATGCGCCAAGTATGTATCAAAGTGTGTCCGTTGCTTGTGTGTGTTCATAAGAGCCGGGCAGAAGACTCCCACACACGCACAAGAGCCTACCTGCGTCAAACCCAACTCCTGGCATACGACTAGAGTAGCGGGTACTTTGAGGGAAACCAGCTCAACTTACCTGAAAAACAAAAGAATGGAAATAATTAATTTGCCATTTAGCTGAAACATTGGCGATAAGAGATAAGATCAGTGTACTAATGAGCGTAATGAGAGTGGAGATTCAGGTTTCTCGCCGTATGAGGTCCCGGCAGCTCCGCGGTCTCGCCACGTGCATGGTTCGAAACCTTTGGTTTTGTTGCGTCGCTTAACAGAATTGAATAAAAGACCTTTCAACATCTCTTAAAAATGTTATCTGGAATTGTCAACTCTTCATTTTTATGGTTCTCATTAAGGAAAGAGGCAGAAGCAAAGCGGAGTCGGGCAATTACTGAATTAGCCGGCCGGCTATTCTGCGCATGGCAGGGGCTGGTTGCAGGCCGAGCGCTTCCTAGCTTGCTTGTGGTAACAGCCTCCAATTTATGGTAATCGGGAATTAATTGATGTCGGAAGCCATTGCTCATATAAGCTTGGCTAGTGCGCTCCGTGGCTGCGGGGAGCAAGATCATAGGATCCATGGCATACAAGCCATAGAGACATGCAAACATAGGAGCCATAACTAGTGGCTAGAACACACCAGGACTCCAGACACGGAGGCTAGAACACACTGGACCCCAGGCACGGAGGCTAGAACACACTGGGACCCCAGGCACCGAGGCTAGAACACATTAGGCCCCAAGACACAGAGGTTAGAACACAATGGGACCCCAGACACGGAGGCTAGAACACACCAGGACACCAGACACGGTGCAAAGGGACTGCGGTGCAAGGGGACTTCGGTGCAAGGGGACTTAGGTGCAAGGGGACTGCCTAGTGTATCATGGTGTAAGGGGACTGTTTTGTTTATCAAGGTGCAAGGGGACTGCGGTGCAAGGGGACTGCGGTGCAAGGGGACTGCCTGGTGTATCATGGTGCAAGGGGACTGTTTGGTGTATCAAGGTGCAAGGGCCTGTGTAAGGTGCAAGGGGACTGTTTGGTTTAACAAGGTGCAAGGGGACTGCGGTGCAAGGGGACTGCCTGGTGTATCAAGGTGCAAGGGGACTGTTTGGTGCATCAAGGTGCAAGGGGACTGCCTGGTGCATCAGGTGCAAGGGGACTGCAAGGTGCAAGGGGACTGCGGTGCAAGGGGACTGCCTGGTGCATCAAGGTGCAAGGGGACTGTCTGCCGATGGCCTAGCGCCATGTGACGCGTGTGAGGATGCGTGTGTGTGTTGCTGTGGGGTGCAGGGAAACCACACCCACCCCAGCCACAGCCTGGCTCTCACCCACTTGGCCACACTCACTACAATGAAGGGCCAAAAAGCAGCTCTTGGCTCGAGCGCGGCTTGATTGGTGTTAAGGTAGGGCCAAGCTGTACTACGAGTGACCTTGTGTGTGGCCTAGACCCTGCGTCGTGCAGACCAGTAGAAGGCCGGAACATTGCCCGAAAGGTCACTGGACATGGCATTTTGTCACCGAGTGCCTGTCTGTCTGTCTGTCCGCTATTCTAAATGAGGGCAACACGTCAACATAAATATGTCCACAAACAATATAAAAATGGTAATTATTCTAATTAGGTTATGGACATGTAAAGCGAACTGACGCAGAGTACTTCCAACATGCAGCTGCATCGACGAGAGGATATTTTATTGCGACTTAATCAGATTCAAAGCAAGTTACTTCCTGGATAATTTAGCCACACCTACATAGGCCTACATTCCAAACAACTTGTAATGCGAAAATGGTGTGAAATCGACAGCATAAGCAATGGCGACATGCACTCATGGTGACGCTGCCGAAGAAACGAAACCCACTGCGGAATACTAATATCATTTAGGGGTTGGGTGCGCTCTATCTCCGTGCACGTTCCGCTGTATGGCTGCCTAACTCAGCTTTAAGGGGGCGTTAAGCGTGTTCTCCACGGACGAATCATTTAAACGGTAATCAAGGCGACAATTCTTAACGCTGTTTACATGCAAAACTAACGCTACATCGCCCTCCGAGGGCTGTTCAAGTGTATCAGATAAGTGCTACTCGAAGGAATGGTAAAAACCTCTCGAGCGGATTTGTAACATCATTAGCTTGGTCTACCCCCTTAATTACCAGGGATGCCATTACCCTACCCGCTTGGTGGAGATTTAGCGGGGTATTAAGGTGCATCATAAGGGCTGAAAAACAAGGGCGGCACAAGCATCTCACGGCTAGTTCTTTGTCAGCAGAAACATTCCACCAGATAGCATCGCCCATTCGGTGTAAAACAAACGTGAAATTTATTACGCCCGTGTGACGATGCCGGCACGAGTTACTTGACCTTCTCGGAACTATTGGTAGAGGAAATGGAAACCGATTCCTGCCTATTGTCACACAGATCGGTTCTTGAGTTGTATCGCGACAAGCATATCTAGCGCCTACTAGGCGCATCTAGCGATAAGAAGGCACTTCTAGCGACAAGTAGGCACATGTAACAACTAGTAGGCGTATCTAGCGACAAGTAGGCACTTCTAGCGAGAAGTAGGCGCAACTAGCAACAAGTAGGCACATCTAACAACTAGTAGGCACATCTGTAGGCGCAACTAGCGGCAAGTAGGCGCAACTAGCGGCAAGTAGGCCTCCCTTGACCACCGACCACTGGACCTTGCAAAACCGGTAGCAGAAGAAACATCGCCAGGTATAACCAAACAATAATTACTGCAGCAAGAAACTCATTTCCTACAACTCATATTTAATACCTTGATTAAAAAGAATACACTTCGTGATAAATGTTGCCTTTAATTGTCGACTTTACTCGACAGCTTAAGTACACGAGGTTCAATAACACATTCCGTTGGTAAACACACGTTTCTTAGGCAATAACCACTGACCGTACACGTGGAGGCAGCCAGTTGTGCACGTGCAACATGGCGCCTGTACACGTGGAGGCTGCCAGTTGTGCACGTGCAACATGGCGCCTGTACACGTGGAGGCTGCCAGTTGTGCACGTGCAACATGGCGCCTGTACACGTGGAGGCTGCCAGTTGTGCACGTGCAACATGGCGCCTGTACACGTGGATCAAGGGTGGTTTTTTACACGTACACATGATGTGGAACATGAGTACGTGAAGAACGGAATTTGATCACGTATATGACAACGAACAACTGAAAATTATATTGACAATAGAAAGAGCCTTATGTTTATCTCAATTGCGTTCAACTCATACACTCTGTACAGGTTTCGTGCGTAAGAACCAGAAGAGATATGTACAGCGTACGGTACGGGGCTTCACATATTTACACACACTTTTGAGTTCTTAATCTTAATTCCACATAATTATTTAGATTTTGTCACCATCACGTACTTTGTTATTGTATACCGATTTGAAACAAATACAAGTGTGTGCATGGCGTAGCTTTGTACTCGGCTTAAAACTACGTCGATAATTTTGTGTCTAGTCTAGACTGAAACTAGTGGCATATTCTAGTGGAGGCCTAGTGAGTAGTGAGTTCGAGGGCGTCACTTCACAATCACTGGATCTCTCTTCACTTCTTTACCCGCCGGCCAAGTCACGTACATTCGCGAAATATACGAGATTCTTACTTATAATGTGTAGCGTAATAAGTCAAACATGAACTTGCCCAGTTCAACGATAGTCATTTGCTGACTTGGCTCATTGTTTTCCGTAACACCGTGAGTAACTAATTCATTACATAGGTCCTAGTTAATAAGAGTAAACTATGCTCAGAATTTCACATGGAATTCGAATCATATGGGGGAAAAAAATGTTGATTTTGTTTCTTAAATCACATTTTATTTTCTTTGTCTATCGCGCAACATGTTCTTAAAGTGGGCTTATGCTTAAAAACTATGTAATGTAATATTCACACAAACATTTGATGCGTATATAATACACTGAGTGATCTATTAGAGAGACTCCAGTCAAAGATTACGACGGCTGGTAATACCCCTACCAGCTGACAACCTCCGTGCACATGGGGACACGGGGAGAGGGGAGCAGGAATTCAGCTTCGCAGATTTGACAACAGCTTAAAGTTGAACAACCCACCATCATTTTATTAATACTATAAAATTGCACAGCGACATAAACATGACAAATAAGTTGAACTGGCCACATGAGTGTAGGCCTACACTGCTAATATATTCCTTGCCTGCATCTTATCACCGTCGTCTTCTATATTTAATCTCCTTTCTGTCGCACTTTTTCTTGTAGTCTATATGCAAAATAGCAATTTGATAATAACTTACTACCTTGTTTTAAGCTATTATTTAAATTGAGATCGCACCTCGTTCCGTTTAAACGGTCGCCACTTGCGGTAAAAGTCTACCCATTAGGCTGGCAGGCTGAGCGACAACATTCGCCGGCTTTCATTGCGAGGTGAGACTCGCACAGGGGATTCATAACCCAACAACAATAACAAAAACAACAACAATAATAATAATAATAATAATAATAATAATAATAATAATAATAATTTAAGGCTTTCGCGCCCGGTGAATAATTAACACACATAATTTTTTTTTTTTTAGGCAATAAAAGCAGATTTGACGCGGCGAAATGTCCCGACCAATTAATTGTGTTAATTGATAATAATAATGATGATGATGATGATGATGATGATGATGATGATGATGATGATGATGATGATGATGATGATGATGATGATGATGATGATGATGATGATGATGATGATGATGATGATGATGATGATGATGATGATGATGATGATGATGATGATGATGATGATGATGATAATAATAATAATAATAATAATAATAATAATAATAATAATAATAATAATAATAATAATAATAATATATATATTATTTTTTTTTATATACAAATTTATTTATTGTCATAGAACATAGAACATACATGACTCATACAACATAGCAAAAACAGAAACGGACATATAACCAAAATAAACATGAAAAACATGTATGTATAAATACTATGGTTGCATGACATATTCAGTTAATTTGTGAAATCCAAAAAATTACAGAAAAAGAACAAAGAGCTTAGAAAAATAAATTAATTAATCGGAAAACATTGTCAAAAGGTGTCAGAAAGAAGATAAGATTTTAGTTCAGTTTTAATTTTTGAAATGTTAGACAAGGTTTTCAGTGAGGAGGGCATCAAGTTGAACGTAGAAGGAACCGAGTAAGAAAGTGAATGTTGGCCATATTTGTTGTTAAAATTGGGAATTTTGAATGCCCCCGACACTTTTAGCCTTGTATCCTTGCATGAGTCTAACGGAATCTTGAAATCTGATTTAAAATAGAAGTGTAATATAAATCTATATATAAACAATGAAGATATTGGCAGCACATTACAAAAAGAAAATATTTGTTTACGGGAGAGTTCAGAATCGGTTTTAAAGTCAGACATTACCATTTTTAACATTTTTATTTGTAAATCTTCAACCCTTTGAATGTGACACCGCGAAGCATTGCCCCAAGCTAAAATGCCATACAAAATCAAAGATTCGGCTATGGATTGATACACGGTTCTAAATAAGGAAAAAGGTAATACATGTTTTAGAATATAAAGCCGAGAGGAGCAAGAGCGTAGTCTGTTACATAATTTATCAATATGATATTTCCACGAAAAGTGCCTATCTACAGTTAATCCCGGGTACTCATAAGTATTTACACATTCAATTTTCCCACCACATTCACAATCGGTCAATTCAGCCATAGTATGAATGCAGTTGAAATCGTGATAGATAATATTAATTGGAAAATCTTTTTCGTGGTTGTGGGGTGTGCATATATGTACAATCTTGGTTTTAGAAGAGTTAATTACTAGTTCTTTACCGTGATTCCAACGTAAAAGACTGTTAAAGTCAGACTGTAGCATAGCATGCGCAACACGAATATTAAAATGCACCGCGAGTAAAACAGTATCGTCAGCATAAGAAAATATAAAGCAATATATAAGACATTTTGACATAAAGTTAACATATATAAAAAATAACGTAGGTCCCAATATAGACCCCTGGGGGACTCCAGAATCACAATGTTTTTCTTCACTAACGTGGCCATTTACATGCACTTCCATGAATCTATCAGTAAGATAGTTTCTAAACCAATCCAACGCAATACCACGAATGCCAATGGACTCTAAAGCTTGTAGAAGTTTCTGGTGGTTTATCGTGTCAAATGCTTTACTAAAATCCACATATAAAGCAAGAATGTGCATATTGTCGTTTAATTTAGAATTTACAAAATTAGAGAACTCTAATAACAGGGTAGAGGTACTTTTTCCTTTTTGAAAACCAAACTGTTTACTATTCAGAATCCCATGTTTATTTAAGTACTCCACCAAGTTATTAGCAACATGCCTTTCTAAGAGTTTCTCAATACTTGGTAATATGGCTATAGGCCTATAATTTGAGTAAACTTTATGGTCACCCTTCTTATATATAGGTTTAATAATTGCTTTTTTGAGTCGCTTAGGAATGATACCGGTCTCAATAGATTTGTTTATCAATACAGCCAAAACAGGAGCAATAGAAGCATTGACAAATTGAAGGTCTTGAACACGTATACTATCAACACCCGGCTGTTTATTTACATTCAGAGAATCAATCATTACTCTCATATTAGTAAAACTGGTTTCATGAAGAACGAATGATTCACTTGAATATTTTCATTGCGTGCACGCTGAAATGTTACAATGTTGCAATCATGTTTCAATGTACTTATCTCGTCAACAAAAGAGTTAACAAAATGATTAACGACTAAGTTCGTATTCACGTCTTTACATAAATATTTAGATATCACGTTATCAACTGAAATACGTTTCTTTTTTCCAGTAATTTGATTAATAATTTGCCACGTTCCTTTTACATCTCCTCTCGCATTGAATATTAAATTACGGTAAAACTTTATCTTTGGTTATTGATTTCTTTTATTACTCTATTTCTGTAAGTATTGTACTCTTCTCTTAGACGGGATTTTTTTCGCCAAAGTCTCTACAATTTTTCCAATCTTTAAAAAGTTTATCTCGTCTTTTTGTCATAATAACAAGGTCGTCGGTGACCCATATTTTGCGAGGCCTTTCTCTTGGTCTGGAAACATTCTTACTCCTAAAAGTAGATTTGTCGTAAGCTTTTGAAAACTCTCCG
This sequence comes from Sweltsa coloradensis, assembly GCA_024449915.1. NCBI lineage: Eukaryota > Metazoa > Arthropoda > Insecta > Plecoptera > Chloroperlidae > Sweltsa > Sweltsa coloradensis. The sequence continues at coordinate 18,671 of JAMZAV010001164.1, forward strand.
CATATTTTTGTGTAAATTTCCTCAGGATTATCATTGTCGCAAACATAGTTCCAATTGATACGAGACAAATAATTTTTTAATGTTCTTTCGTTCAACTTAATTGAGAGAGGAACTTGATCACTTATCAAGTTTTTATTCTGCGAAACTACGTCAAATAATAATAAAAAAAATAAAATAATAATAATAATAATAATAATAATAATAATAATAATAATAATAATAATAATAATAATTGGATGAGCGTAGCGAGCGAAGCGAGCGAAGCGAAGATTCCATTCTACTACACTGGAGAAAAAATTCCGGAATGTTTTTTTTTTTTTTCTTTTTTTTTTTTTTTTTTTTTGTATTTTTGTCTGTTTTGTCCGCACGATTCCGGCTAAACCGATATTACGATTGAGATGAAATTTTATGGAGGCCTTCGAAATCTCTGAACTTAGAACTGCCCGTTTTGAGCGCACATCGAAAAATTATTTCTCATGAAATTGCAATTTTACGATTTTTTCGATTTTTAAAAAATTTTTGACTTATAACACCTACATGCTTCATCCGATTTTAATGATTTTTGCACAGAACCTTTATTTATGAATTAAGATATTCTTGTGAAATTTGAGCGCAATTGAAAAAATATTTATCATAAAAATCGAAATTTTACGGGTTTTTTCTTTTTTTAAACAATTCTTTGACTTATAACACCTACATACTTTATCCGATTGTAATGATTTTTCGCAGAACCTTAATTTTATGAATTTATATATTAGTGTTAAATTTGAGCGCAATCAAGAAATTTTTTCTTATAAAAATCGCAATTTTACGATTTTTTTTTAACAATTACGATTAATAAATTAAAAAATTAAAGTAAATCTTTAATTTAATTTAATTTAATTTAATTAAATTAAAAAAAATTTCAAACTTAGTAATTATTTTTCCACAGAACAACAGAAAATTCGCATAACACATGGCAGCCAATGCACCAATTACGCTCATCCAACAACGCGGCGGGACTTAAGCGTTTTCCTAGTAATAATTGGATGAGCGTAGCGAGCGAAGCGAGCGAAGCGAAGATTCCATTCTACTACACTGGAGAAAAAATTCCGGAATGTTTTTTTTCCTATCTTTTTTTTGTATTTTTGTCTGTTTGTCCACACGATTCCGGCTAAACCGATACTCCGATTGCGATGAAATTTTATGGATGCCTTCGAAATCTCTGAACTTAGAACTGCCACGTTTTTGAGCGCAATCGGACAATTATTTCTCATGAAAATCGCAATTTTACGATTTTTTCGATTTTTAACAAAATTCTTCGATTTATAAGACCTACATGCTTTGTCCGATTGTAATAATTTTTTCACAGAACCTTTAATTTATGAACTGATATATTAGTGTGAAATTTGAGCGTTATCGAAAGATAAATGTCTTTAAAAAATCGCAATTTTACGACTTTTTTCCGATTTTTTAAATTTCTTTGGCTTATAGCCGCTACATGCTTTATCCGATCGTAATGATTTTTTCACAGAACCTTAATTTCATGAATTTATATATTCGTGTGAAATCTGAGCGCTATCAAATAATTGTTTCTTATGAAAATTGCAATTTTACGATTTTTTCCTTTTTTTAAAATTACGATTGATTAAAAATTTAAAATTTAAGTTATTTTTTTATTTAATTTAATTTAATTTAAAAAAAATTCAACTTAGATATGATTTTTTCACAGAACAACAGAAAATCCGCATAACACATGGCAGCTCAATGCACCAATTACGCTCATCCAACAACGCGGCGGGACTTAAATAATAATAATAATAATAATAATAATAATAATAATAATAATTGGATGAGCGAAGCGAAGACTTCAATTTCACTGACCCCCAAAAAATTTAGCTCGGGTGTTTTTTTTTGTTTTATTGTTTTTTTGTTTGTTTGTTTTTCTGTCTGTTTGTTAACTCTCTACCAGGCAAACGGCATATCCGATCTTGATGAAAATTTGACAGGACCTTCGAAATCTCTGAACTTAGAGGTGTATTGTTTTTGGGTACAATCGAAGAAATATTTCTCATGAATATCGTACTTTTACGATTTTTTTCGATTTTTAGTGCGATATTTTCGTGACATTTGGGCCAATTCTGACCAAACAGGTGGGGCTACAACGTTCATATTATACATGGACATTAAGGTTATGGTAATGTAGTACCCTTTGAAAGAAAAAAGTTGAAAAAGTTAGCCAGAATCCATAGAAATAAAGCTTTTAATATAAGATTTTTAATTTTTTGTGCGATATTTTCGTGCCATTTGGGCCAATTCTGACCAAACGGGTGGGGCTACAACGTTCATATTATACATGGACATTAAGGTTATAGTGATGTAGTACCTTTTGAAAGAAAAAGTTGAAAAAGTTAGCCAGAATCCATAGAAATAAAGCTTTTAATATAAGTTTTTTCGGTAAATAATTCCAATTGACAGGTAACAAAAGAAACTTGACAACAATCACCTTCAATGCGTAGGCAGCAAAACAAAGCACTTGCAAAAATAAAGATATCTCACGCAAACTAAAAATTTTAAAAAGCTCATCCATCAACGCGGCGGGACTTGAGCGTTTTCCTAGTAATAATAATAATTGGATGAGCGAAGCGAAGACTTCAATTTCACTGACGCCCATAAAAATTATCTCGGGTGTTTTTGTTTTTGTTTTTTTTGTTTTTTTTTGTCTGTTTGTTAACTCTCTACCAGGAAAACTGCACATCCGATCTTGATGAAAATTGGAGGGGACCTTCCAAATCTCTGAACTTAGAGGTGTATTGTTTTTTGGTACAATCGAAGAAATATTTCTCATGAATATCGTACTTTTACAATTTTTTTCGATTTTTAGTGCGATATTTTCGTGATATTTGGGCCAATTCTGACCAAACGGGTGGGGCTACAATGTTCATATTACATATGGACATTAAGGTTATGGTAATGTAGTACCTTTTGAAATAAAAAGTTAAAAAAGTTAGCCAGAATCTATAGAAATAAGGCTTTTAATATACGATTTTGATTTTTTGTGCGATATTTTCGTGCCATTTGGGCCAATTTTGACCAAACGTGTGGGGCTACAACGTTCATATTATACATGGACATTAAGGTTATGGTGATGTAGTACCTTTTGAAATAAAAAGTTGAAAAAGTTAGCCAGAATCCATAGAAATAAAGCTTTTAATATAAGTTTTGACAAGTAACAATAGAAACTTGACAACAATCAGCTACAATGCGTAGGCAGCAAAACAAAGCACTTGCAAAAGTAAAGATATCCCACGCAAACTAAAAAGTTAAAAAAGCTCATCCATCAACGCGACTAAAAAAAGCGTTTGCGAAGCTTCCTAGTAATAATCACTCGTCAAGAGCTTCAGCGACGCCATCTGTAGGCCTGTGTTCGGTCCCCACGCTAGGTGCACTCTCGCATCATCTTGGCTCGAGATGAGCTCGGTGGTGCAAAGGAGAACAGAACAGAAGAACAAAAACCATAATAATAATAATAATAATAATAATAATAATAATAATAATAATAATAATAATAATAATAATAATAATAATAAACAAAATTCCGGTTTGTCCAAGATTTCTTTTTCTTTCTGTGGATTCGTTTAGAACACGTGGAAAAACTGAAACATTGAAAAAAATTGGAGTGTTTTTTTTAAAAATTTCTAATCAATTTGTTGCAAATTATTCCTAATCCAAAATTTACCAAAACGTCGTGGATTTGTGTAGAATTTATTAGAATGCAAAATTTAAGGCACAAATATTTCGACCGATCAAGGGTTAAAATCGAATTTAAAAAATAAAATAAAAACGTTAATTCCCATAATTTCCTCGATGCATATGCATATGCAGATGACTCTTATGAAGAGTCAGAATTCTTTGTCTCTTCCACTTAGCCACGGAAACTGAGCCAAGAGCACGGGAATTCTCACTATGTGTGTGTGCATGATGCGATCAATAACTTGAGAATGCAAATGATAACAATGCCGGAAAGAAACATGTGAACATCAGTCATCCAGCCTAAGCCAATATGATAATCAGATGGTGTGGGTTTCTGTCACATGTTTCACAACTTCTCGCCTTCCACTTTGATTGCAATCTATCACCTATAATACTTTGCATGGTCGTAAGAAAACACGGTGATTAGGCGAGTGAGCGCAGCGAACGAAGTATCAACGCAAGTCGAACGGGCTTTGGTCGTGATTAACTAAAGTCTGTATGTTAAATGTCTGTTTGTTTGTCCGGTACCATACGGCCGAACGGACAAATAGATTGAGCTGAAATTTTAAACAGACATCCGTGACCAGGTAACTGAGAACTGCTAAGAAAATGAGCACAATCCGTTGCGATTTAAACCTACAAGAAATAATAAATTAAAACCTATGCTTAAAATGTGAAGGTTTCATTTTAACAGCTGCTATGAATCAATAACTATGTCCTTAAAGCGGGCTTATGCTTAAAAACCTAATATTCAACAATGTTTTGTTTTTGAAGAAGTCATTTGTATCGAATAGTTTTTGTAAGGCCGTGATTGTTTGCAGTGACCAAAGGTATATAGAATCTTGCAGGCTCAAGGTACCCCCAAATTCCGCTGGGATAGATTGAGTAAACCTTGCAATCTTTACTCGTATTTCGTACTGGCTATCTTTTCCATAGTATTGTCACAGCTGTTGATGTAGACTAAACTGCGTTATATGAATTTCAAAACATGTCTAATAATTTTTTTAAATACAATCCTTAAACTACAAAATCTTTTCCGACTAGGGGATTGAACCAAGGTCTCGCATATTCCGGGTATAAGGGCGCTTTAGCCAACTTGACTAGGGAAACGCCAAAGTCGTTGATAGACGAGTGAGTGAGCCATGTGTTGAATACCCGGTATCATTCCCCATACTGGGCTAGATCCAGCCTTAGGTATAGGGGAGGAAAGGGGATGTTCCCGGGTACTCAATACATGGCTCACTCACTCGTCTATCAACGACTTTGGCGCTTCCCTAGTATTTATTTCACTAGAATATTAATTTTATTGTTTTCAGGAACCGAACGTAAGTAGTAATTAACCATTAACTTGTTTTTACATGTATTTATTTTTTATTAACATTTCACCAACGCTTCAGCTAAAACTATCCTGATTTCCAAGGAATAAATAAATAAACGCCGGAAAAAACAAAGTAAACTTCATAAACTTCATTAAATTAATTAACTTTTTCTCTTTTGTGTGTAGTTATAATAGCAGTGAATTTTATTAAGTTTGCAGGAATTGTTTGTTTGAATGTTGTGATTGTTTCCTAGTTGACTATAGTGCCGGGAATCCGTGTACATATCACTACTCGCCCGCGACCCCGAACAATTCAGAAGTGAACCGGGTATCGAGCCCGGGACCTCCCCGCTTGTCTCTGGAACCATGCACCTAAATCCTGTTTCAAATAAGCAATAGGACTATTTGGCAGTCGGCGAGCAACTAGCAAGCATCGGCCGGTAAAATGAAACTTTGCACACTTGTCAATAAAGTGTTATACTTATATTTTACTTACGTTTCATAGAACATAAACATGAACGTAGATTTCACGGGCTGCACTTATGTGATGCGTCTAATTAAAAACACATAATCTTGAGTAACTATCAGTCGACGCCAATCATGTTCACAGCCATGCAGTTCTTGGAGCACGAGTAGCTCGAGACAAACGTTCTGTGTAATATGAGCACTTTTTATGAGTAGAGTAATGAACTAAATAATCCATTTATTGGATGAGATAAAACGCAAACATTGACTCCGTTTCGTACGCGATTCAATACACAGCCGCATTAAGATTGTAAGGAGGTTGATACACGATACACATTATCGTTTGCAGGCAATTCAGATACATTTGCTACCGTAAGAATGCGGAAATATATTTAAATTAATGTGTAATATATTTATGAAATCAATAATAAAACTAGGGTATTAAATACAAATGTGTATAGTGCCGTTGGTTATTATTGTTATTACTTAGCTTTGTCATATATTGTTACATTAATTAAGCGAGCGAAGCGAGCGTTTCCATTTGACTCTGCCGGAAAAATTAGTCACTGGTTTTGTTTTTTTTTTTGTTTGTTTGTTTGTTTTTTTTTTTGTTTGTTTTTTTTTTTTTTTTTTTGTTTGTTTGTATGTCTCGCCATAACGTTCGAACGGAGGCTCGGATCGAGTTGAAATTTTGACCATCCGCAAGCTTCGTTCTCGATTGAATGCCATTAGTTTTGTGGCAAAATCGTTCAAAAAGTTAAAAAGTTACATTAAAGTTAATCGAAAGTTTTTTTTTCAAACTCAACGGAGACAAAATCTGAGATAGCCAAATCATTTAGAATGTCCGTCCGGTCACGAATATGTTAATTTTATTTTGATCCGATAAGTAGTGTAGATGGAAATTACATTATAACAAAAGTAACGTTGCCATGGCAACGAAAAGACGCGCGAAGTTTCTAATGCACTGCCACCTACAAGTAATCAAAATACTTTCGAGGAAGCAGTCTATTATTTGTCAACAAAGAGTTTAAATAACTGTTTTCCCAAGGAGTCAATGTCCTCTAGATGGCGGTGGATTTTAAAGTAAAGATTTAAACACGGGTTTACCCAAATACCTTGGCAATAATAAATAATACTGGAAACGCCAAACGTCGTAAATTTTAAAATTTAAAAAAATGTGCAATGTGGGTCTAGCTATAGCACGTGCTCGCTTATCAACGCGTCCAACTGAGCGTTTCCTAGTATTATGTTCTTGAGTAATATGCTTAGAAGCCTCTTCATCAAAAGTAACTGTCACCTCTATGATGTCGAATGGTATAAACTGAGCAAGCACATTCAAACTAGGTGGCGACCTGCGACCCCTTGGCGGAGGTGCCGAGGATATAAGTATTCCAACTTTCTGGGGTGGCCGGATCACCAAAGTCACCAAAGACATTCTGTGTTGTCCTTGTTGGTGGGCAATGCCCGAACAAGGCATGTCAATCAGAGATCACGCTGAAGTAACACACGCACACAAGGCAGAACGCACAGGAAGTGATACATGAAAATATAAGTATTGGTATATTATTGATGTTGATTTGGTTTTGTAATGTATTGATTTAGTATTGCCCAAAAAGTTGTGAAATTATTTAAATATTACGTGATGCTAACAGCACCGCATCGTTTACTTACTGAATGTAACACTTGCAGTATTTATCAAACCTGCAATGTGCATGGATTTGTTCTTCGTCCTTGGTTAAATTAATGATGAATTAAATGTATTTTCGCTACGTGAGTTTCTCTCTTTGAAATAGATCCACCGACAGTTACCTTGTGTATTAATGAGATATGTCGACTCTCTACACTACCAATTTTTTTAACTTGTTGCAAGTGAAAACATAAAACGTAAATAAAATGCTATTATTATTTTAATTACCACCAGGTTAATATTATTTTATCTCGGTAGTAAAAGTAGTCGGTTAGCGATGCAACCGGTCGGGCTCTGTACGGCAAGGAGTAATGAGCTGTGTCGTCGACTGTACATCCTCCCATCCATGCCGTATATAATTCAAACAGGTTATTTACAGGACATTTACATACTTTTGAGTGTTCTCTGTCCACTGCGGGATAGAAATATGTTCAAGGAATTACAACATGATTTATTAATGATGTGCCTACCGTAAGCATTGGAAATAATTTTAAGACAAGACTTGTTAAAAGTGTGTGGTTTCCATACTAATAACTGGCGAGCAGATACTTACACGTAACACGTCGCCACTGAAACCACACACTCCTGACGGGCCAACATTGTCTTTATTGCTTTTGGACACAACATCCAGATCATCAATGAGGGTGAAGTTCTGCTACATGCACAAGTTTGCACAGGTGTACATGTCACGTCCCACAAGAAAACCCGGACACAACATCCAGATCATCAATGAGGGTGAAGTTCTGCTACATGCACAAGTTTGCACAGGTGTACATGTCACGTCCCACAAGAAAACCCGGACACAACATCCAGATCATCAGTGGCGAAGCGTCCTATGAGACAATGAGACAATGTCTACCCTGTACAAAAATTACTTGTATGCCCTAGTATAGAATGTCATCATTTATTTTCTAATACTAGTCGTCTTCTTGTCCCTCATAAGTTTGAATTGACGCGCTGACTGAGTGGAACAGCTCGCAACACCACTGTCGCGCCATCTACCGTTGCAATTTGAAACTGGTGGTAGGGGCTGGCACTTATGATTTGACTGACATTCGGGAGACACAGGCAGAGACATTTCAAGCCTGCGCATGCTCAGAGCCCTATTTTCGTCGTTTTTCCAAGAATCTGAAGGGGAAGTAGGAGTCATGTCTCGGTGGTTCAAGACGCTTGAGGGTTGGCCGTTGGTGATGGTCGTAGGGTGTTGGGGTTGGGTTGGGTTGGTTTCCCTCCCTCCCTCTCGCCTGCGTAAAAGGTTGAACACGTGCTATTCTATTCATCCCATGTGCTCGCAATTTTTGAGTGAAGTGATCGACAAATCATCAAGTTGACCGGTCGTTTGATAAGGGAAAGTATGATATGTGATGTCCATGGTATAAATAATTTTATACTTTTATTTACTGTGAGTGTTAAATGTAATGTGTTACCAAAATGTACACTATTGATATTTTACTAAGAAATCGCGCTGCGGAAATAGCGACTTTAAAACCACATTACAAAAGTTTAACTTGACGCCCGTCTTTCCATTCGGACTGAATGAGTTAGGCATAGACATATCATGCATTGTCCCTCTACTGCCCCCCCCCCCCGAACGTTTTTGATTACCTATATTACGAAATATTAAAAACAATATATCAAAGATTAAACTTTTTATCATATTTGCTCTAGTATGATTTTTGTCTACCCTAACTTCAAGACCACGCTTCGCCACTGCAGATCATCAATGAGGGTGAAGTTCTGCTACACGCACAAGTTTGCACAGGTGTACATGTCACGTCCCACAAGAAAACCCGGACACAACATCCAGATCATCAATGAGGGTGAAGTTCTGCTACATGCACAAGTTTGCACAGGTGTACATGTCACGTCCCACAAGAAAACCCGGACACAACATCCAGATCATCAATGAGGGTGAAGTTCTGCTACATGCACAAGTTTGCACAGGTGTACATGTCACGTCCCACAAGAAAACCCGAACATGACGCGAGTTTTCGTCGTCATTGCTCTATGACAATTGGAATGACTCTGGGGGCTGAGGGGTTCCTCCACCATTAGACTTGAGTGGCACCTTACTTTCCCGACCGTGCTTGTTTAAAACTAGTATTCTGTCATCGAGACAAGGTTTGGTCAGTTCGTGCGTGGTGTGAGGCTGTTAGGACCAATGATATTTAACATCTATAGTAGGCTAGATATCCAACCAAATACAAAAATTTGTAAAATAAAAACGGCAGCCAAGCTCTCCTTCAAAAGTCTTCGGCTGTGAATGCTGTGAGATATAGAAGTTGAGCCCAAGCTTTTTATTCTTTCTCCCTAGTTTCGCTTTGAAAATAAGTAAGATTATTTCGCCTGTTGACGAGCGCCAAGCCAACGATTTTTGTGGTAAAAAAGTAAAATTTTTAAACTCGAAATCATAAAAAAATTCTTGGCCATGAACCAAATTCAATGGCCAAACCATTTTTTTATGATGTCGAGTTTAAATTTTACTTTTTTACCACAAAAATCGTTGGCTTGGCGCTCGTCAACAGGCGAAATGATCTTACTTATTTTCAAAGCGAAACTAGGGAGAAAGAATAAAAAGCTTGGCTCAACTTCTATATCTCACAGCATTCACAGCCGAAGACTTTTGAAGGAGAGCTTGGCTGCCGTTTTTTTTTTTTTTTACAAATTTTTGTATTTGGTTGGATATTACATCTTTTTGTTGTTCGTTTGCTATCAAGGTGTGAATGATGGACTCTGAATGATTAAATTTGTTAAGTTCAAAGTTGTTTTTGACATTTTTGGGCCCACGGTCCCCCCAAAGATACCCCTTGTGTTTTAAGCACTAGATATTTATAATGGTTAAGAGCATGTTTAATTTCAAGCTTGTACAAATTACTACGCCTGAGTAATTACGCGTTTTGATTTTGATTTTGATTTTTCCCGGTCCCAATTGCCCGGTTTTGGTTATATGAGGTACATCTGAGTGTGGCCCAAGTTTCAAAGTTCTAAGATGAACCGTTTTCTCAGTATAGCGAATTATTCATAAGAGTACGGAATTACTTACTTTTGATAATTTTGATTTTCTCCGGTACCCGTTACCCAATTTTGCTTTCCATATTCAAAAGTGATAAAGAATGAGAGATATCAAAATGTATTCCACGTTTGGAACATATCAGTTGTAGCGTTTTCTTTAAATGATTCATTTCTTAAAGTTCAGATATGTTTTTTATTTTTGGGCCCATGGTTATCCCCAAATTCAGCCCCTTGTGTTTTGGACGCAAGATATTTATAATGGTTAATAGCATGTTTAATTTCAAGTTTGTACAAATTACCACGCCTTGGTAATTACGCGTTTTGATTATTTATTGTTCTCCTGTCCCTGTTACCCGATTTTGGTTTTGAAAGCAAACGTCACTGCGTCTGAAGTACATCTAAGTGTGGTCCAAGTTTCATAGTTCTAAGATTTACCGTTTTCTCTGTAGGCTAAATTAATCTCCGCGGAGAACTAGCTAGCCAGCCAGCCACCAGCCAGCCGAAAGGAATTTGACAATGTTGAGAGCCTTTTTTAACACAGAACGAGTTGTCGGATCGGGTTGATTTTTTTTTTGGTATGTCATAGACCACATACCAGGTCATATACCGAGTTTCACGATTGTAACTCTTTCGGGGCGGCGTGTGCAGATAGCTGAAAACCCCCCAACTCTCGTAGCTGTATATAGGGCTGGAGTTCGTGTCGCCTAAGCAGTCGCATGCGCTTGTCTGCCGGGCGACGACCGTCGCCCTAGATCCCCAGTCATTGGTCCACTGGCGTGACATTAGAAGCCATCTTGAATAGGTCACTTTGTATGTTAAAGTAGATTGTAGCGATTTGTAGCCTAAATATTTTTCAAGATGGCTGTCAGGTTGACAGGTGAACACGAAATGATTACTAAATTTTTGTTTCTGTTTGTGCATTCCCATGCTGCACAAGCTAAAACCATATCAAAAAAATCCACAAAAATACTTAATCGCATTTAAAACATTATGTTAAGCATAAATTGAAACGCCAAATCGCCATCTTGAATAGGTCAGATTGGCGTTTCAATTTGGTACGCTCGCGCCTGTGCTGACGTATTGGAGACTGGGGATCTAGCCTACTATAGATGTTAAATATCATTGGTTAGGACGCACAGAACTAAAGGATGGGCAGCAACAGCAGGAATCAGGTCGTCAAGAAAGGTATACTTTATCCACCACAGCCTGCGTCCAGACCAAATTAAAATTGGCAATTATCTAGTATGTGGAAGATAGAGCATAAACACCTTGAGGACACCATCTGGACTTTCTGTGCAAAACTGGCCCTAATCAACATGTGCTATATGGTATAGACAATACACTATAGGCCTACTCGTATGCATTTCACATCCTTTGCATTATGTTCTAAAGTATGGGTTTTTATTAGGGGTAGGGCTGGCATATATATCGATAATACGATATCTTTGTGAGAATCTTTTCGATATCGATATTTCAACTCCTTTATCGAAGAATCGAAATACAAAATAATCAAACTTTACAACTAGGAAACGCTCAGTTGGACGCGTTGATAAGCGAGCACGTGTTATAGCTAGACCCACATTGCACATTTTTTTAAATTTTAAAATTTGCGACGTTCGCTGACCACGGGGCCATGTTTCCAATATTATTTATTATTGTCAAGGTAACTTTACTTTGTGGATAAAATCCACCACCATCTAGAGGACCTTGACATAATTTCCTTGGGAAAACTATTTAAACTCTTTGGTAACAAATAATACACTGCTTCCTCGATAGTATTTTGATTACTTCTAGGTGGCAGTGCTTAGTGGCCAGAATTCTCGTGCGACTTTTCGTTGTCATGGTAACGTTACTTTTGTTATAATGCAATTTCCATCTACACTACTTATCAGATCAAAATAAAATTAACATATTCGTGACCGGACGGACATTCTAAATGATTTGGCCACCTCAGATTTTGTCGCCGTTTAGTTTTAAAAAAAAACTTTCGATTAACTTTAATGTAACTTTTTAACTTTTTGAACGATTTTGCCTCAAAACTAATGGCATTTAATCGAGAACGAAGCTTGCGGATGGTCAAAATTTCAACTCGATCCGAGCCTCCGTTCGAACGTTATGGCGAGACATACAAACAAACAAAAAACAAAAAAAAAACAGTGACTATTTTTTTCCGGCAGAGTCAAATGGAAACGCTCGCTTCGCTCGCTTAAAAATGAGACAAGGAAGTTCTGAGAGTGAAAATGTGAAAGCCCTTTTGCTGCAAATACTTAAGGAAAATGGTTTTATTTCTTCTTCCAATTACGGTTCGCGAGCCTAATTATATGGTGGAGGCGCCGGGTCATTTCACTCGTATGGGAGAACGTTAAACACATTTAAACTTTTGGCGATACCTTATCTACCCTTTTAACATCATATTATTAACAGTACGCTAACTCTTTTGATACAATTTTTTAAAATTTGATTTTCCTTTGGGTATTTTGATTATTTAACACAAATAATAAAATTTCGATATATCAAAATCGATATAAAAACGTTTGTGTGATATCGATGATTGAATAATATGTCATAGCCCAGCCCTAATTTTGATTGACCGTCAGGTATGAAAATTATGTAGTAGTGCGCTTACTATTCCCTCTATAGCGCTGTCTCATTCGTCATCCTTACACGTATTAAGCACACGAGAGCATGGTTACTAACGGAGCTATGGATTTGAGGGTACTTGTGTTTTTTGTTATTTGTAGAAAAAAATTAAAGTTTATATAGTCAAAATTCAAAATTTTAGATTACTAGCCGAACAAAAATTAACAAAACATTATCTTTGATTTGTTTTCAAAAAGCCAAAGTAGCCGATTAGGATTTGCCCTATGCTAGGCCTAATAGGCTGATAGATTCCTAAAGGTATGAATGCTGATCACAATACAAAATATTTCTCTTACTGAACCGGTAAGTAGGATTATATTTCAATTTCTTGAGTACCTGTTAGCTGTGATAGAAGGTAGGACTACGATGTAACTGTGGCACAAGTATAATGTCTAAACCAAGCCGTTTAGTAACTATACGTTAGTTGGTCTACACTGTTACAACACATACGCATGTGTACTAGGTAAAATTGTTTCTCATCTGCAATTATTATAGCAAAATGTCGCATGTACGCACATGAATAATTAGTTATTATAACCTAATATGCAGTGTTGTGCCGCTAATTAGATAACATTGCATTATCTATATCTCAGATAATATTTCTTGTTATCTATTATCTGAATCTTAACATTGGATAATAGATACAAACAATCAGAATCACTATCAATCAATTAATGCTAACTTGGTTCAACTTGACACACTCAAAAAACTAGTTCAGGAAAAAAGTTATTTTTAATATGAACTTTTGAAAGAACTTAATACGAACGTAGGCCTAGTTCTTATTATTTTAGATGAACTTGAACTTTTAAAAATTAGGTCTATACAAGCTAACAAACATGAACTTTCTGACAGTTCAATAGCGTTAATATTTGAATAGTGAACTTAGCCTTTAAAAGGCTCATTTAACAAAATAACATCTAAAATATTTTAGTCAAACTATCATTCCCCGTTAAACAGGCCTCAAAATAATGCAACTGGAAAAATGTTATTGTTCGCATAATGTTATTTCTTATTGTGTATGTAGCTTTAAACATTCAATCATATTATTGCCTTTTCTGCCAAGAAAGTATAGTGGCCCGGGCCTACCCTATTCTAATAAAATGGGTTATGTTCCAACCCAAAACGCACACGTTTAACACACTAAGCCTGGACTTGAAGTTAAGAATATAAAGACTGAATTTAAACAATAGACCTGGGTCCTGAACTTGTTACAGAAAATTGAACTGGGCCTACGCCTACATTTTTAGTAACATTATCTATTTTCTATCATCTAGATACTTTGCCAGTATGTATCTATATCTAGATAGAATTCATGTGCATTATCTATATCTGTACCTAGATAATTTTTAAGGAAGGTAATCTTATCTTTATCTAGATAATATTTTTGGTTATCTGGCACAACACTGCTAATATGCGCAATTTTTTTTTGAAAATTCTCAACGATGAGTGCCCTTTGATCTGGAATAGCGAATACCCATCCATAAACCAAGAAACATCCTTCTGAAACATCATAAGGTTGTAAATACTCTGGCAACTCTTCCATGATGTCTAGGGGACAATGCGGCTGGCTAGCCATTCTATCCATGTATTCGATGCAAGAGAGATGTATATATCTCTGACAATGACGAACATTCCTTGGTTTGACATAGTGGAGTTGCTCCCTAGATTACATAATGAATTATGTACGTGAACGCGCGCCGTGCGTGTGCGTGTGCGTGTGCGTGTGCGTGTGCGTGTGCGTGTGCGTGTGCGTGCGCGCGGGACTCGGGTGCCCTCTGCCACTGCCACCTCAAACGACGCCACCAGTGTTTTGTTTGTATTTGCAACTAGCACAATATTGATAATAGCTGTTGCGTGCGTAGAGTATCGAATCCAATGCGACTTTAGTCAAATATTAGATTTAAATTACGACAGGGTATCCAGATGAATAGGTGATCACCGCGAAACTTGCATCTTATCATTCCAGTTAATTGAGCCAATCATCGGACCGCGCACATTCGTTGCGCGTGCCAAGTGTGCCATGACAGTGCATGGTGATTTACAGCTCCATAAAACAAAGCTTTGCTCTGCGGACGGACTCAAATATTACTGTATGTCTTTCAGCATTGCCGTATTTATTGGTAATACTGTAAACATTAATGGATAACAATATCGTCCATGACTGGCAGGTGCATCTTCTTCTGCTATGTTACAAGCACGAGTACAGGAAGGGAGCGAAGCTACTTAAGAAGGTGGTTTATTTACAATGTTAAATCACCAGCTAATTTAACAAACATTCAGGATCACTTTTCGACCTCCAACTTTCACTCAAAACATTTGAATTTTTGGCATGTTGTTTTTGAGAGATGAGCGCATAAGCAATCAGAGCACATTTCAAGGTTTTAAATCATTGTCTATATACACTAGCTTATGAGACACGTTTGGTGGCATATTTTACTGTTCGCTATTGAAAATAGTAAAGTAAAGTTCATGCTACAAGAATACTGCTATTTTCGACGATAACCATGATGTATGTCGTACAAGGTATAGTGTTCAAGTGCTGAGCCCCGGGAGGTTCCTCTAGAATGAGCCAAGTGTGGCACATGTGAGATACACCTTGTTTCTTTTCTCTTGTTATTATTGGTTTTGTTTGCATTTTTATCCAATTTCATCACAAAACGATTATATTGTGAAGTAAAACACACAATTCGGCCGAGTCTGGAAAACATTGTGTGATGTATGAAACGTTCTAGGCAAGAATTTTACTGGCCAGCCAAAGTCAATTGTTTGTACGTATTTAAAACAATCCCATCCACATAGGTGTGGAGTGTGTTGTACCGGCGGATTTATTTGCCCGCCCCCTGCATCAGGGCCAGGAGCGTTGCTGCCACAGAGGCTGGACTAGGCCATGCATCAATTTGCCTCTATTAGCGACGAGTTCCACTTTGATTACACAATTCAAGCAATCACCTCATCCCAAGGCAATTAGCTCTCCGCCAACTTTTTACGTCCGAACATAAATATCTTGCCCTGAAGGCTGCCACCCCCTCCCCCACCCCCACCGCGACACTACGGACTAGGGAGCGATCCTAGTTTTTTAGAAATGAAAAACAGGGCTATTTATTAAAATGAATAATAATAGTTATTAGTTTTCCCAACTGCAAATCTATTAATTGAGATTAATGGGTACAAGAATGGTAAGTTGGAGCCTAGCTATCAAAATGAGTGAATTTAGTTCAAGTTTTAATAATCACAATGAAAAATGTCCAGTAAACTCGGATGGTAGATTAAAATATTATGTCTACCCCGTCGATCAAGAGTATTAATTTCAGTTTAAGGACTCCCCGTAGTTTGCTTTCCTGTGCTTTAACGTGATTGCCAGGGGCATAAAAACAATCTAGAGGAGGAAAGTCGCGTCTCGGACAAGTCTTTTCGGCGATGTTTGCTGCGTAATCTGCATGGCTTCGTTTCATTCCTCACTTTTAGTGTTAGTAAACATGGGCATTCACCCGCTAAACTAAACAAAATTTGTGTCATTTTGGCTAACTAGTTAAGAATTTAGAAATTAGCAGAAAAATTATTGGGTCCACCATGACCCATACAAAAAATATATCAAACTTGGAATTTTTCGAGCAAGCTGTCCGGCTGTCCCATCGGCAAAACTCTCCCATAAGAAATAACATGGGGACAATATTTGTGCCCCGTGACCTCGGAGGATTTTAATCCAAAAAAATATTGACCATTATTGATGTACTCGACAGCAATTTCTGTAAATCATCTATATTTGCAAGTGGTTTGGTCAAACTATGCTGGTTAGCAAGAATGAGTGTGATTTTGGAACGCATATTTTTGCGTGTATGAGGGTATATTTGTGCACAGTTTCAAGACACGATGTTATAAAGGGTCATTTTAAACTGGTACGATTATTATGTATGTGGAACAAAAAAGAAGCAAGTTGAAGCCGATTTAAGAAATTTTCCAAAACGCAAATTTTCGCAAATTTCGTAATTAAAAAATGGAAAAATCGTGTAAAATCACAGTTACTAGAAATCATTTTTTAAACGGTCATTTGAGTGTTATGCTATAGAATATGTGGTAAAAAATCATTTTTGTGGTAATAGCCCCTTTCATAATAATATGATAGATGATTAATGTTTCTGTTGTTTTTCCACTATAGAGTTGCTATATTTAATTTAGATTGGTTGCTAAATTGGCGTCCTGAATTCCACTACCAGATTTGTCATTTGCCATAAACTTTTGTATTACGCAGTCTTCTACCCGTCAAGTTCATTTTGTACCGACACTCTGATTGGACTAGGTCTGTGATGTCTTCTCCTGTTCTCCATTAGGGTTGACTTCTTTATTCTGCACTACTTCTAACTTAGTGACCGACTCAGGATCCCATGAATGGCTTAGAACAAAACAATGATCTCCATGAATGTTGTTATAAACTAGGAAAACGCTTAAGTCCCGCCGCGTTGTTGGATGAGCGTAGGCATAATTGGTGCATTGAGCTGCCATGTGCTATGCGGATTTTCTGTTATTCTATAAAAAATCATTACTAAGTTGAAGATTTTTTTTAAATTTAATTAAATTAAATGAAAAATTTTTTTTTTTTTTTTAAATAATTCGTAATTTTAAAAAAGGAAAAAATCGTAATATTGAAATTTACATAAGAAATAATTATTCGATTGCGCACAAATTTTACACAAATATATTAATTTATAAAATTAAGGTTCTGTGAAAAAATCATTACAATAGGATAAAGCATGTAGGTGTTATAAGCTGAAGATTTTTTTTTAAATCGTAAAAAATCGTAAAATTGCGATTTTAATGAGAAATAATTTTTCGATTGCGCTCAAAAACGTGGCAGTTCTTGGTTCAGAGATTTCGAAGGCCTCCATAAAATTTCATCGCAATTGGAGTATCGGTTTAGCCGGAATCGTGCTAACAGACACACAATAATACAAAGAGAGAGAAAAAAAACATTCCGGATTTTTTTCTCCAGTGTAGTGAAATGAAATCTTCGCTTCGCTCGCTACGCTCATCAAATAAAATAAATAAATAGATCCGTATTTAGAGTCTACCGACTCAGTCACACAACTGATTTTCAGTGGGGGACAGTAAACCAAAGTGACCAAGCCAACCCTGTAGGCCCCGACGCAATCGACGAGTGAAAGATAACCAACCAAAGATCGATATTTTTAATAGGAAATAATATATCAATCAGTGGTATGGAGAGTGCGAACACCTGCGGATCAACGCCAGAATCAACAAGGCCGATTCAGAACAACTTTTAACTTTATTATGTGCCTCGTTGCTAGGACGGCTCCAAAGTCACCGTTTACAAATTCCTAAGACTAAAGTCCAAATCAGAAGTTAAATAATTTCAGACTTTAGCGGGAATCGAACCCTAGACCTTCTGTATTGGAAGCAGGTAGACTGACCACAAGACCAACGAGTCACACAAAAGACCAGCGAGCCACACACAAGACCAACGAGCCACAGTTGACACTAAAATAATGTCATCAGCGGGTCGCGAGGCATGCACTAACATGTTTTAAAATGCAATGTTTATTTATATAAATGATGTATGGTCTTGACGCGATGTACACACAGTTTACTGACACTACAACGTAATGCGTGCATGGTAGATACCTACTTCAACTATACTAACGGGATTATTTTATTGGAACGCAAAACTAAAAAAAAAAATCATTTTGAATATAAAGGTACGCGAACAACCACGTGTATATTATGTCATCACTAAACATATGAAATTTCCTTTGACATTTTCACAGAACAACCAGGGGAAGGTGCCACGTTTAGTATTAGCTAGACACAGTGGCGTACGTAGGGATATATTTCGGGTTGGGGGGGCGATGTAGAGCTGCCAAGAGTCATATATTAGCAAAATGTGCTCCAGAAACGACTCATGGGGGGGGGGGGGGAATAGCCCCCACAATAGCGCCACGCTATTTTTTAGATAAGTATTTTTGTAATAGTTTTTATGTTTTAGAATAAGTTAAGGTGCTTTTCTGAACGGAAAAAGAAAAGAGAAGTAAATGTATTCAATTTTTGGCTAAAACCTAGATGACATGCAGAAGATAATTAAAACTGGGATTTGGGGGGGGGGGCACGTCACCCGAACCCCCTGCATAAGTAGTATGCATGCCATCTTGCTAATTCAGGACAATTCCATGTTTGTTTACCTGTACGTATGGTGCGTTACAATTACAGTGGACAAATGTCAAACCTAGCATATTCCCCGCCTATGAGCATCCAATAGAAATCAATATGCTAATAGGTAAGAGGTAAACGGCGAACATGTGTGATATCGTTCAAGTATACGAGAAACCTGTTCTGTCTGGTGGACGGAGACCAGTGCATAAATATCAGGCTGGCAGCGCGGAGGTGCGATGGAGATCTTAAACACAATAGTTTGTCCATGTTGAATGTTGCATTGTGTGAAAAAGTGGTAAAAAGACAAATGAAGACAACTGAGCAAACCAGTTAGCCAGTGAGAAGTGGAACGCGTTGAAAAACACACACGTCTCTTTCGGTAGCAATAGCAAAACAGCAAACCACTTTACTGATTTTGAGTAAAAAGCAAAGGTACAAATCGGGATAGGAATTTCGATAGGAAGAGAAAAGAACATAATTTCGAGTTTGTTATTTATAGAGACAGAACCTCAACAACCTCTGGCGACATCAAACTTGTGGATCTCTCGTCACATACAGTTAGATGTATGTTTTGAAACCAACAGCTGGTGGCACAATCCAGTTCACCGATCAAACTACACTCGGAACTATTGCAATAAGTAGATGTTGGTGCAAAACAAAATTGCGTTCGTCTTTTTATTAGTTTTAATTTGCCTATACAGATTCGGTTAACCAGAAAAGAGTAATATAAAATAAAATACCAATAATTTAGGGCTCGGCTCTGACATATCACTTAATCAGCGATATCACACAATAATTTCGCTATCGATATCGATATTAAGAAATTGTAATATTAAGCAAAACAGTCAAAATTCCAATAAAAAATTCAAATTTAAAAAAACGTATCAAATAATCTATAGCGTACAGTACTGTTAATAAAGGATTAATAAGGTATCGCCAATAGTGTTTAACGTTCTCACACGCGAGTATAATAACCCGGCACCTCCACCATTTGTAAAAGTCGGGACAAGTTTACTAACATATTCTCACACGCGAGTTTAATAACCCGGCACCTCCACCATTTGTAAAAGTCGGGTCGAGTTTACTGTAAGCTATACCCGGCACCTCGACGCGAATCGAAATTTGAAGGAATGAAAACAATCACACACACACATCTTCACCCCCAAAAAATCCTATCCTTGTTTTCATTTTTGTGAAAGATGTTGATTATATTATTAAGGGTAATTGGATGAGCAAAGCGAAGACTTCAATTTCACTGACTCCCCAAAAAAATTAGCTTGGGTGTTTTTTTTTTGTTTTTTTTGTTTGTTTTTTTTGTCTGTTTGTTCGCTCTCTACCGGGCAAACGGCTTATGCGATCTTGATGAAAATTGGAGGGGATCTTCGAAATCTCTGAACTTAGACGTGCCACGTTTTTGGGTACAATCGTAGAAATATTTCTCATGAATATCGTACTTTTACGATTGTGTTTGTTTTGGGATTTTTAGTGCGATTTGCGTGACATTGGCATTCTGACCAAACGATGGGCTACAACGTTCATATTTGAAAGAAAAAGTTGAAAAAGTTAGCTAGAATCCATAGAATAAAGGTTTTATTATGAGTTTTTTGAGGTTTATAATAACAATTAACAAGTAACCATAGAAACTTGACAGCAATCACCTACAATGCATTCACAAAGCACTTGCAAAGGAAAAGTGGTCCTACGCAAACTAAAAACTTACAAAAAAGCTCATTCATCAACGCGACTAAAAAAAGCGTTTGCGAAGCTTCCTAAGTTCCTAGTGCATAATGTGTATCCCGACGGGTGTACAGATGGGAGGTAGGTGGGAGTGGGAGGCAGGGGTCCCGCGAGGTGTCCGATGTCGACGACCAAGCCTATGTCTTCCACTACAGATCGCAATCCACACAAACAATATGTCGCTAGGCGCATTTTAAAATATAGGTCTAGACACTACAATGTTTCAGATGGCAGATTTAAAAACAATGCTTATGGTGATTGCACGCGCACAAATACAAGTGATGCATGCCTCGTCCGTTGATTGAAGGATATGCGAAGGGTACTTGCCCTCGCATGTACATTGCAATCCATCTCAACGTCCCCATTATCAACGATAATAATTAAACGATGAGCATATGAACAGGGTATTAGAAGAAATGCCCCATACCAATAACTGTCTATTGGAATAAACGATTCAAAGTGATATCCTCTGCAGAGCTAATAAATCAGACCGGCCATTGTTCAATAAATGGTCATTTGTTGTATTGTAATGAAGAGACAAGTCAATTCGTCCCCTACCCTTGTCACGGTGCTACTCTACAGCGACATGAGGCCAAAACATTCCCACAAATCATCACCTCGCCAGCATCACAATAATGCCATTATTCACCCACCAAGTAACGCTCGCCTACTGACTCTGACACGAGGCGGAAAAAAATACATCGAGACAAACCAATAATAGTCTTTCTCTTTACAAATGATGTATTAATTATGTTATTACCAATCAGCCTGTGTTTTACCGGAAAGTATGTACGACTTCCTTCAGGTGAGTTTGCTAGTCTACCAACGTATTTGACATCCATAGGACGCTTTCTGTGTGTGGGAGGAGGGGGAGGGGGGGGCTACATTCATGAAGCTTTGCATGGTTGTTATTGGAGTTAAAAGTTTTGATGAAAATTTGAATTCGATAATGCTTTTGTTCTAATACAATTTTTGTGTATTAAAATTTTATATTTTATATTTCTTTGATAAATACATCAATTCCTTCATTTATACACGAAGCAATTAATCAACAAGGGAAAACATGCATTTTATATGTTACGAATATACAAGGGTCAATAGTTTTCTGAGTTTATATGTCCTTCAAGAAATAAGTCAAATACGTTATGACTAAAGAAATGTGATTTTTTTAATTGCAAATGTCGACGTTCAAGTAATATTCAACGATCTACAGCTCTTCTATTTGATGAGTGCTAATCCACTTACGGATGCAAATGTAATGCCAAAACTAACCGCCTCCACGCTACATTTGTGTACGTGGTGCACATTCGAGATTCAATTTTATCGCCTATAGACTGAGAATCCGAATTTTACTGTTTGTTGTATGTCTAACTAGATGCAGCGTAACGATATCAAGCGAGAAATTCCATTCAATTTACTATGACACTTGAGCAAAAATAAATCCGTGAAATTTTTTTTGTTTTTTGTATTTTGCTATTTCTTACACGATTACGCCGTAAACCGATACTCATTGCCGATGAATATTTGTGAGGAACCTTCGAAATCTCTGAACTTTGAACTGCTCCGTGTTTGAGCACAGTCAATAATTTTTCTCATGATAATCGCAATTTTGAGATTTTTTAAAAATTTCTTCGACTTATAACACCTACATGCTTCATCCGATTGTATTAATTTTTTCACACAAATTTAATTTTATGAATTTATATAATTGTGTGAAATTTGAGTGTAATCGAATAATTATTTTTTATAAAAATCGCAATTTTACGCTTTTTTCGTTTTTAAACAATTACGCTCATCCAACAACGCGCCTGAAAAAGCGTTTGCGAAGCTTCCTAGTTAAGTCTCAGCTTCCAGGGTTTGTTAAACTTTGTTTCTTTCAAGTTTAGAGAGTGGGTATCACTGATGTGTGTACCTTACCCATGCAGCGCTCGCCACACTATCCACCTATCCACCGCCACGTACTTACCTGGAACAGAAACAAAACATGGCATCACAATCACATTCATGATGAGCGTTCACAAACAAACACAGAACACACAGACCCAAATCGAATTGTGGAAGGAATTTACACAACAATGTCATGAAAATATGGTTTATTTATGTGAGTGAGACTGGTGACATCATTAGTATGTTTATACTGGTTACCCATTATATGTTGTTTAGTGTTACTGTTAACGTTGTTGCGCCTTATATTACATCGAATAGACGATATTGAGGACACCTGTTCGTGATGAATAACGAAATACTAGTATTAATTGATGAGCGAAGCGAAGATTCCATTCCATTATACACTGGAGAAAAAAATCCGGAATGTTTTTCTTTTTTTCTGTTTGTATTTTTGTGTGTTTGTTAACATGATTCCGGCTAAACCGATACT
Source organism: Sweltsa coloradensis (assembly GCA_024449915.1). Lineage (NCBI taxonomy): Eukaryota > Metazoa > Arthropoda > Insecta > Plecoptera > Chloroperlidae > Sweltsa > Sweltsa coloradensis. The sequence continues at coordinate 41,801 of JAMZAV010001164.1, forward strand.
CCAATTGCGATGAAATTTTCTGGAGGCCTTCGAAATCTCTGAACTTAGAACTGCCACGTTTTTGAGCGCAATCGAAAAAGTTTTTCCCATGAAAATCGCAATTTCACGATTTTTTCAATTTTAAAACAATTTCATCAACTTATTACACCTACATGCTTTATCCGATTGTTAAGTTTTTTTTTACAGAACCTTAATTTTATGAATTAATAAATTCGTGTGAAATTTGAACGCAATCGGAATTTTTTTTCTCAAGAAAATCGCAATTTTACGCTTTTTTCGTTTTAAAAAAATTGACTTATAACAAACACCTAAATGCTTTATTTGATTGTAATGTAGTGTACAATGTAATATACGCCCCTGATTCTTATTTCGCCGTCGTAAAAATTAAAACAATATTACCAAGCGTGTCTCGCAGGCTATAGCAATGGGAAAACGAAATCAATTTACACATGGCAGCTCAATGCACCAATTACGCTCATCCAACAACACGCCTGAAAAAGCCTTTGCGAAGCTTCCTAGGCATAATTATTAATATTGTTACAAGGATATCATCAACAGCCCGGAGACCAGGCGAGCTAGCTTTCAGGTGACTGAAACCCCCCTGCCCCGAGGGCTTTATAGGGGATCAGAGGCTGGATCGAACTTCATTGGGGTGATTAGATGCGTGGTCTATTTGGGGAAACAAACCGTTGCACCTTGTTCGGCAAGCTATTAGATAAATCATCTGTGTCGTCCATTTGATGGCTAAAAGCAGATAAACCCCACAATAACCCACTGCGATATCGATTAAAAAAACTCACGAGCCTATTACATAAACCCATCTGACAGTCCACAGTCCACACCCACACTCCACACTCCACACTCCACACTCCACACTCCACACTCCACACTCCACACTCCACACTCCACACCCCACACCCCACACCCCACACCCCACACTCCACACTCTACACTCCACAGCTTTCAGCCAGGCCCTGGATTCATCACAGCGTTATGGTATTTCACCAACTGCGATTTACAGTGATTTATTTCACATTTTTTCATATGGCCTAACACATAAAAATGATGAATAACAATACCATACGGCGAAATGTTTTGTTTGAACTTTCATGGGAGGAGAAAAGCTTTTCTCTTGCGGTTCTAGAGACATAACATGAAATTGCATCATGCCACCCACTGCGCGGCGCCAACAAGGAATAATTGTTACGAGTCGAGTGAATCTAGACCGACGCAGACATACGTAGGTGATAGGAAAGAAATCCTCTCTTCTCTCAACCTAGCAGGTTTGCTGATCGTCCAAGGCCAGCTCGCTTGCAGTCCACCTTGAGTTGTGCAGATTAACACTGTCAACCTAACCTGATCAGATCCTAGCCTGCCTAACACACGACACTACACTACACACTTTCACAATTATTTACATTGCGAAACCATTCTACCCACTTCTACGTTGCAAAAGTACATTTTTAAGTCAAGTGGAATAATTTTAAATTTATTATAATAATTAATTTTATTACATTATAGATACCTTCATAATAAAATTAATTAGTTAGTAATAGCTACATATATGCGAATAACCAAAGCAATATTTACTAGTAGAATTGGATGGTACTAATTTACTTCGGTCGAAGTATGAATTTGGGGATTAGGAATAACGATAATTTTTGTAAAGGTTGATTCGTAACGAAAGTAAACTCATTACAACTTTATTTGAAACTCTAATACATTACAAATAATAATTACTTAATTAATAATACAATGTCTATTTACTTGGTTGTACTTATTGAACTATGTGGTATCTATGTGGTAACAAGGGAAGGGGAGAAGGGGGAACGTACAATGCGACCAGCAATGGGGTTTTCTCAGCAAAACAGTTAATAGGAATGTGCTATTTGCATTAACATTCATAAAGATAAACACAAAATCAACATTTAAATTACTATACAAAGTCAAGTGTGTAGTTTTTCAACTTAATAAGTACCGGTAACTTCTGGAAATAATTAGTTTGAATAACACTTTAACCAACGAATAATGAAAATCTACATTGTAAACCCTCAGGGCACAGCGAGTAATAGAAATGTGCATCACTGTACATGAATTGCAGTGAACAAGTATTCACAAAGACGTCTGCCACGAGTAGAGAAGGGTGTTCGTTGCGTACCCGACCCTCCTAGCCTCCACTCCAGCCGCGTCATCAGATAAGATCCATGTTGACATAAGAACCTATTCTTGTAACCTGTCAAATATCGACAGCTATGCTTTATTAACATCAACTAATATTAATTAACGGTTAAGATTCCTTGATTGACGTGCTAAGCCTCTCACACGGAGGGCGTTGTTCGACGACGACGCGCCCAGCTCTTCACCTGTTGTGCTTTTTCTCTCGAACTAATGTTTCTGTTTTTGACATCTGGTTCTCTAGGTTTTATGCACAGAGACGATTCGATCCAAGCTAAGACGGCACACTGAAACTAAGTATTACTAACTGATCATAAAAGAACTCACGCAACAACCAAGACGTGCAGCAGAGGGACATACCGAAATAACACTGTGCTTATATGCACAATTCAGGATTCATTCCGGTACACAGTTTACCACGCTCATAACAAAAACTAAGGAGCGCATACAATAAATGTACCATCACCAATAACACTTGCATGTATTATTGCACAGATCAACTTTCCTAAAGCCGGTAGAATGACAAGTTTGTAAGGCACTGGGCTACAGTTGCTTTGCAGCAGTAGAACAACAATGTCTGTCACCAACACGCAATAGCCGCATATTCAACGAATGTGGCCTGAGGCGGAATTTAGCCTCAACTGTTTATTTCATAGAATAATGATTGCAATTGCCGCTTAGAAAAATTTATCAGTGATGGGTGAAAATAGCACTGCAATCACGACATTTGTGACCGGTTCTCCGTTGGCAGGTCATGCATGCTAATATCCCTTGTCACCCCGCACTCTGATCGACCACTTGGCCCGAACCACCCTCGAAACAAGCGGGCGCAGTCAGCCACGTGGCGTGCCCGGACACACGTGCGGGGCGCAGTCAAGCACGTGGCGTGCCCCGGACACACGTGCGGGGCGCAGTCAGCCACGTGGCGTGCCCCGGACACACGTGCGGGGCGCAGTCTGCCACGTGGCGTGCCCCGGACACACGTGCCACCCTCTGCCAGCAACTCGTCTACATGTAACAACCGAACAAAATATTTGAAATCATTGATTGAATGGTAAAAAGTGTAACTCGCACTACACAGCCTTTACTCAAGTAGTGGTGCTCGTAGTGGTGCTATCATACTCGACAAGTAACCGGGAATGCGTTGGAATCCCACTTGTATGCCTACAATAATCTCCATTATGATTGCAACACAATTCACCACAGTGCACCACTCGCAGACGTTGGTTTTGTTATTGTGCACGTGCCGTAAATAAACAAACACGTAAAATAATTAACGTATAAAAACAAAGCAAGTCAAATTAGTCTGAGTGTGGCGTGTGTGTGATGTGTGTACATTCTTAATCAATAAGTGGTTTAACCGTTCCATCTACATAATAATTATATCTGATTGAGAGCTCACTTAATCACAGTCATTGAAAGTTAATTATTTAAACACATGGACGAATATATTGAACCGGCTTTCTATAGTTTCCCCTGTTCCCCGTACATAGGAATCAAAGCAAGCACACCCACGCCAGCAGAGGTGCCCATGATCTCGCAGGACGAGTACTGCAAGGATCGAACTACTTACTCCAATGTTTGCATTAGGAGTAATCTATTTTCAATCTTATCAATTGTTATTCTTCATTTCTCTTCAAGGTAGCGGAAGAAAGTAGTATTATAGTGTATACACATTTGGAAGATTGGAGTGAACGTTGCAAAAGTTTAATTTGTCTCTGAGAAAAGTAGCTCGCGTGTTTTTTCTACCGGATAAACAGTTACTCCGATCTTGATGAAAATTGAGAGAGTTTCGAAATATCTTAACTTACTTAGACCTGCCACTTGTTTGGAGAGAACCGGACAAACGATTTGTTTCAGTGCGTTTATTCTGTGTTACTTCTTCATTTAACGAAAAACGATTTGTTTCAGTGCGTTTATTCTGTGTTACTTCTTCATCTACCGGAAAAACGATTTGTTTCAGTGCGTTTATTCTGTTACTTCTTCATCTACCGGAAAAACGATTTGTTTCAGTGCGTTTATTCTGTGTTACTTCTTCATCTATCGGACAAACGACTGATACAATTTTCTCTGTATTTTCGAAATCATCAAACTCATATGTTGACAATAACTTATATTCGCATTGCAATAATGGACGACACGAGTGCACGTTGCAATGAAGCAATTGGTTTTATATCAACCCAATGTTTTCATATTTGATTTTATTTCCTTTAATTATAAATAACCAGTAAACAGGTTCCTGTTTTGTTTACTCTCTAATAAGTCAATTGAATTTTTCTGTTTGTTTTCGCAACGAATGCGTCATCAATTTTTATGTTCATTCCATTAATTTGCAAATTTATCAAATTAAAATTCCTGTTAATTCGCTTTTACTTTTCCGTTGGTAGCGTTCACTTGAGATGGTCGTCACGCGCGTCGACTGCCTTTATACGGCGAAGATATTCCACAGGTTTATAAATCACGGAGTCACCTGCAATCATTAAGATGCGTCGATGATGGCTCGGGAAATTACCCTTTCAAATGACGCGGAGGACGCGCCACAATTAGCAGAGAAATAACATTACTAGCTAGGGGAAAATTCAATTTACAATTAAATGCGTGGTACTTTCAAGAAAACAATATTAGTCTCTGGGTGCATCTATTAATCTGTTGCTCAACATCATTGCGCTTGAAGAGGGTGCCATTTGGGTTAAATGAGCCCCAATAGAAGGAAAGTTTTGTCATAAAAAAGCTAATGAAACTAGTTCCCAATGGGAAACCTGAGCTTTTAGGGGTCTTTATTAAAACCTATTTATTTATTGTATAATACAGTGTATTATATACTGTACAACCACAAGCTTATGTGCGCGCCGGACCACATCCCAGGTAGGCCACACCAGACGCAGACAAGAACTCGCACCGCGGTTTAGTTGTCACACAGGAATCCTGTCGGACAAAATATATTTGCAAATGGCATGTTTCGTTATTCCGTGATCGCATTTCAAATTATTAGGATACGTTTATAGCTGATCATTTGATTACTATAATCAAATATTATTATCGAAGACTTCTATTCAATATATATGTTCAATATAACTCATCACCAAAAGAAATTAATGGCTGGACCTTTGCCCCGCTATGTATATATGTGATATACACAGAAGCGGGAAGAAAGGTACCTCAATTAGGAACAAGTGAATAAAAAATTAATAACGAGCCTGTTCTTTCCCAAGGTCCACTGGATTTCCGCTAGGCTTCGCTGCCGCGCACAGGCCGATGGCCAAGTAAGGTCGTCCGATACACTTCCACTATGGGGCCGCCATGATGGATCACAACTGTGGGTAATTCGCGGCGAATTTAAACTTGGCCGCGGCCCGCGAATGCATTGTCCACGGGAAGATACTCAATTTGAAGCGCATTAACACAGCATTAATTATTGTATCAGTATAAGCATTAAGCGTCGCGTAAATAGGCTTAATTATCTGAACAAAATAATGCAGAAAATAATTTAAAATCAAATTAAAATGATATTATAATGCTGGCATATATTTTGCCTTCGGCCTATATAGACCTTGTTTAGGCTTAATGAAATGCTACATAGCCTTTTGCTACATAAAATAATAGGCTATACTGTATTTTATTTGTATCAGGGACAATAAGGTAGGCCTAATGTTTTCAAGACAAAATCATCCAATCCCAATCATCTGGAATGGCCTTATTTTGTAACTTCAAACTTGTAGGCCTACTTGAATGATAAGATTATAGGCCTAATTAAATGCTACATTGCCTTGTATTACAGAAACATAATTGGCTATATTTTTATTTTTATCAGACCAGGGAACAATGGGGTAGGCCCTAACGTTTCCAAGGCCAAATCCAAATCATCTGGAATGGCCAACTTTGTAACTTCAAAGTTACTTGCATGATAATATTAGGCCCATATTATAATGAAATTTTACTACAGAAAAAATAATGGGCTATATTTTATTTGTATCAGATCAGGGAACAAGGCAGGCCTCAACGTTTCCTAGCCCAATCTTCTGGAATGGCCAACTTTGTAACTTCAAACCTACCGTACTTCAATGATTTTGCAATGTTATTAATAACGGAGATGCATGGGAGAATGGCCATTTATTAATAATAAATATGATATTTATCCAAAACAGAAGCACACTGCCAGGTCCCAGGTTATAGTATAAAACAAATCCCAATAATAATTTGAGGTTATGCATCCTTCGTCAACCTGTATTTTAGTCCAAATCTTCAGGTAGGCTTATCATTGATGATTTTCAAAGGGGGGCAGGGAAAACAATGAAACATACTAGTAGTTGGGTGTAACAGTGCATGTAAAGCAGGTGGGACAAGTCAAGGAAGAGTACCTAGGTGATCGAGGATATATTTTTAGGTTTTGACATGTAATATAGGCCTACCCCAAACGACATACTGTACAATGGGTCCACATTACAAAATAAAATACAATAAAATGTCATGCAATACTCAGTGCTTTTAATATTAATATTTATCTTGTAGGCTCCATCTATTATTATCTGTACCTTAGAACTTATAATATGCTTTCGCTTCGGCTAAATGTTTTGACAACATCCATATTATGTACAACTTTGTACCTGTCAATGGAAATAAAAAAATACAAATTGCAAGGAATTTCTAAGGAAGGGTGGAATCATAGATAATAATGGTTGGAATAATAATCTATAGTAGGCTAATTCAAACTAAAAAAATCATGATTTTATTATAAATGTAACAGGTCCATTAATTAATTTAAGTTGCCTACAATAAAAAGCATAGGTAGGCCTAGTACCGGTACCGGTAAACTAGATTAGGTGTAGGACTACAACATGGATCTTCATTGATATGAATGGCAACTCTAGTAAAAACAGTAAAAAAGATTGTATAAATTATAATACAAGTCCAAGCATAGGCCTGGAGGCACATTCAAAACAAATTATTGATAACATGTTTGACATGGTTTTTTACAAGCTGATATATTTGGCCAACCTATCAATGAGACATGAGAACGAGAAAGTTTTTATAGCTTGGTTATTATATTTAATGTATATATTATATTGGCCTAAATCATAACTTTTTAAAAATTAAAAAATGCTGCAAGTTATATAATTTTTTAATATGAGACTCCTTTCAAAGAGATAGGCCTACTAAGCCCAAGCTTTATCACTTTCAATGAGATGATAAAATATAAATAAAATAGTTTTTCTCATTGGCACACGACACGAGTAAAGAATAGAATACTTCCTCAAAGGGAAAATTATGTCCACAATTTTACGGAAGTGCAGCGAAGTGTAAGTAGCCAGGCCTAGGCCTACCTGAAAATACTTTTTGGAGAATTGTCTTCAAAAAGTTTTTCTAATTGGCACATGACACGAGTAAAGAAGAAACTTCCCCACAGGGAATATTATGTTCAAAATTTTTCCGGAAGTGCACCGAAGTGTAGGCCTACCTGCACCGCAGTAGGGCCTATCAACTCTCAAACCCAGCAAACCGACAGGCGGCAACCGATATTCCAAATGGCTGAGAAGTTAGAGGCAACCTTGCTTGGAAAAGCCCAGTTACAGTTACAGTAGCAGTATAGTGACCGTAAATAATTTGATGACCACAGACAAACCACAAATAAAACAATTTTTAGTTCCGAAACCCACTAGGTAGTAAAAATCTTTGTCGTTCGATCTTTCATGTTCACTGGTGGCCGATTGTCCTACACTGAAGGCTGGTTGTCCTACAGTGAGGCTGGTTGTTGTCACTGGTGGCAAACTGTTCTACACTGAAGGCTGGTTGGTCATGCACAGATGGCTGTTTGTATTGCACAAGTGGCTGGCTGTCTACACTGGTGGCTGGTTGTCTTGCACTGGAGGCTGGTTGTCTTGCACGGGTGGCACTGGAGTGGAGGCTTGTTGTTGTGTTCCTGTGGACAAGAAAGGAACAATGTATCTAAATCTTAACAAGAATTACTAAATAGTCCAAATCCATGGCTACAACTAGGCCTAAGGCTTATCCGTAGCCGTACCCTAGGCCTAGGTCAATTTATGGTAAGAATACGATTGTGCCTAAACTTGCCGCATACGACATCCCGTGCTTCTACATATGGAAGGACTTGTCCCACTGAAAATCAGTTATAACTGAGTGGGTAGACTCTAAATACAAATTTATTTATTTAATTATTTATAAATGCAAAGTTGTAGAGGGTCTAGGTTAGAGTATTGCGGTATTGCGCAAGAGTGCGGGAGCTTATATTTGGTAGGCATAGATAGGCCTAGGCCTACATACTTTAATTTGGACATGTTCGGTTCAAACTAACTTTTACCAAATCGCCTAGTGCTGTTCGGCACAATAACCAAATTAATCATAGGGAGTAGAGAACCGTAGGCCTTTTGGATCCAGGGTTCGTTAGGGTAGGGCTTAAGATAGCAAAACAAACCACATGTACTTCATGTAGGCCTACATCCCACATGCAATTTGCCATACAAAATACCCTGCGGCTCAACAGTTAGCTACGGAAAATTTACATGATCAATTTTAGCTGTAAACTAGGGCTAGGCCTGTGACGGTAAATTTACGACTGCTATTTTAACCGTAGCTACGGTAACGGGGTAAAGTTGCCCTAAGGGACAATTACGTCGTGTCCTATTTTTACAGTAGGCTTGACTAATTGACTAGGGAGGCCCTAGACCTACAGAATTGATTTACACAGGCAGGCTAGGGGCTTAGGCCCTAGATCTACGCCCCAAATACTAGCCGCCTAGAAAATGCCACCGGTCCTTGACCAACTGCAGGAGTGAGAGACAACAACAACAACAAGATAGATTGACGGCCTGCTAATTTAGCCGGAGCTACGGAGTTTGTTTTGTAGGCCTAGGCCTCTGTTCAATTAACCTATTGAAGGCCAGTGCTAGGTACCGGTACTGTTAGCCTCAGAGGCTAGGCCTAACTAATCTGCTAGAGCCTAGCTAGCCCTATGTTGAATTGGGGTTGTTTTGTTTGTAGGCCTACCTAAACCCTTTATGACCAGGTCTTTGTGTAAATCACTTGGCCAAGGTCCTAGGCCTAGGCCTTAGCCTAGGGCTAGGCCTATGGAGAAGGGATCACACAAAGCCTAGGGTTAGGCCTAGGCCCTATCCCTTGATTTAGTAAAGTACTCATTATGAATTTGCCATGCAATAAATATAGGCCTAAGCCTAAGGCGGCTAGTATTTGAGCCTAGGCCTAGCCCCTAGCCTGCCAAAGTGGGCCTAGGGCTAGGCCTCTCCTCTAGCCTGCCAAAGGATATGCCCACCTAGGCCTAATTAAATATGTTAAACTCTAAACTCTTGCTGAGGGCCAAGAGTCCATACCAGTCTAAATACAGAACATAAAAATATAATTGCAATTCGCTAGGTTAGCTACATACCTCACTCAATCTGGAGCTGTCAATGCTGTCCATCACGCCTGCAATTTTAGACCCATTTAGCTCTTCTTCTCGGAGAAGAAGGAAATCTAAATAGTCTAACACCTTCCCTGGAGCTTTCCGAACAATTTGGTGCTACATACCCCGTCATTTGAATGAGAGAATATGCTCAAATATAAATAAAAACACAACACCAAATACAACGCAGAGTAATGGGCGCCATGGCAAAACAAGGTGGTTTGTGATCCAAGATGGCTTCTAATTTCGCGTCTGGATGACCTTACTTTACGGCTTCGTAAGACCTCCGCTAGGAGTAGATACAGGGGACCTTGGTTCTTTCCAAGTGCAGTTTAAAACTGGTTTTCGCTGTCGGGAAGATATAGCAGGCTGGCATCCATATAAATCAAGTGAAATACATACAGGGGTATAGGCATCGCCCGCCACTGTGACATGCAAATAACGCGATAAGCTCAGGAGACAGTGGCGCTGAATCTGATAAACATGAACATTCTATCAAGGAGCCCTTGCTAATAAATGAGGAGTCAAAAGTCACTCAGCCACTCGTGCATAAATCAATATATTCGAGATAAGAACCAACATTCATATTCACATACCTTGCTATAGCCTTGGACTTTTGAGGTGTTTCAAACGGAATGGAAGGTATGCACTAGGTTGGCATGCTCAAGTACTGCATGTAGCAACTTGCACACGGACCGAGCCTAATTTGTATGTCTGTGTTATGTCTTTGTTTCTCATGTTATTGTTTTTGCGTCTTGACATACATTTTCGACTTACGACGTTTCCTTTCCATGCTTTTGTTTTGCTTTGCAACTTTTTTACCGTATGTCATGTGTCCTCTCTTCTCTTTAATGTTTTGCCGTCTGAGTTTTGTTTCTGAGCATAGGCTGCAGAGGGCGGTTGTCGCCCTATATTGGCCTTCAGGCTATAACAATACATCCAACAGTAGACTTGAAATGTGCCTCGATCTTATGTGATAATTGATCATAAAGGTTAATTTGTGTAAGTGACATGTAATTGTAACGAAAAGTTGTTCGGTTTACGAAAAATCAAATGTACCACATTTTCATGGGACGCATTGAATCCTACAATTTTCTACAGTTTGACATTGCATTTTATATGCATTGAAACTATAAATGTGAAATTATTTCGATTTGGTTTATAGTTTAATTAAATCAGGCACGCGTAGATGAACGCTACGTCAGGTAATAAGCAGTTGATCGTAGCTAGTTCAACTTCAAAATCAAAGTTTAACATAGAAGACGATGGCCACAATATAAATAAACAAATTTCAAGCTATATGATTCAAACTTCCCAAAAAATTAAAGTTAATTTTTGTTTATGGTTGTACAGTGTCAATTGACCAGTTGTAACTAGTTTTGGAGGTAAATATATCTTAACACCTCACAGTAATGATTGTACAGTAACATGTAGCGTGAATGTGAGAGTGAGAGAATGACCATTGTGCTGGATGGTTTGCGACAATCACAACAATCAAAAAAGAACAAGAACGCAAGTGAGAAACCAGATAACTGTTGGTGGAGGTGCCGGGTACATAAACCCCCAGTGTCTGAGGGTTACCTTGTAAACAGCATCCGTGTTGCACAACCAAGACCTGCATCGTGAGACGTGCACACGCACAGCCGCTCATACAGACAGGAAACTGATGCATTCAGGGGATTTTGGCTTTTCACATTCCCACAAATTGAATGTAAACCTTGGTTTAAAATCAAATAGAAAATAAATAAATAAAAATAAACAAATAAATAGATACATAAATAAATATATAAACAAATAAATAAATTAATAAATAAATAAACAAATAGTTTAATATACATAGTAGGCTATACAAAGGTGTCAGGTATAATTTGGACCAAAACATATTTTTCAAATAGTAAGATTAAGAAATATCTCGGGGGATATCCCTCCCATAACTCAACAACACGCGTTTTGTTGATGTTTAGTACAGAAATGTTTATTTGAGCAAATATGAATTATTCGTGTAAAATTCCACCCCAAAATTGTCAACTCGTGAGGATTGAGAAGTACCATGAGAGGAGTTATGACCGTGTGAAGGAAATAGCCAGCCAGCCAGCATTGTATCTCCTCGAACCACAACAAGGACAAGACAATAGCTAGTCACCAGGCCAGCCACCAAGCGACATGTTGCAATCCTCACAACGGCTTTCACAGATGATTTACGTTACTTCTGCACGCATACTCCTGCAGATTCTGACCTTTATTATAATAAATGCAAAATGATGTCCTGTCTTTTTGCAATGTCACAATTTTTCTAAAACATTGCTGTGAGGTATAAAACCAGAACATGTGTTAGGTCAAGACTAACTCGTTCCATTTGATATAATAACTATGGCAATTCATTAAATAGCTAATGGAAATATTAGCCTGTCAGTCGGAACTCGGAACTCGTGGTAGGCCTACGCCCTGCACACGCAATCAGCTAGGCGAGCCGGGCTGTCCCCAGCTTCAGGCTACACTAAACAAATAGACATGCATCATTCAAACGAGTTGCTGCCAATTGTGAATGAATGAATGAAACATTCCAAGACTATGTAGTAGCCTCGCCGGGCTGCAAACCACTGCTGATATTACATTAGTTGATTGTTAATTAATAAGGAATCATTTTGGCTTATCAACTGCAATATCTTATGTTACGGTAGCCCAAATGTTGTTTTCATTCGGTAGCTAATTATCATTTATTAAAATAATAAACATATTATCTTGTTTCGAAAAACCTCAACTAAATAAAACCATCCATAGTATATGGCGCCTGAAAGAACACCGGCCATATACTGTTGCGTCGCATTTGGTTCGTATCGCATTCAAGTAATTAGGCTTCTAAAAATACGTTTACCGCTCTTGCAAGGAAACTCTACGTGTCTCTTCCTAAATCAGTCGAACACGTTAGTAGTTCATATCTTCAGGATAGTTCATATATGATTATATTTAAACTGGTCCATTTGTGAAGAGGAGAAACTGAAATAGAATGGATTCCGTCTGCGGGGTCAACGGCCTCTGAAACTACCCACAAGTCAACAAGGTAACAGCAACACACTGCAACCAATCATAATATGCAAAATGAAGCCTCCAACACAGAATAGATCGGTAACTAACCTATAGTTGTTCACATGAGGACCATAAAGCTGTAGCTAAAACAAGCGTGTGTATGGTCACACTCATGTGAGACACACGGAAAAGTTTCGGGACCGCTCGAACTCACAGAGGACATTTAAAACCGTATTGCACCAACATGAGGCGGTTGTTAAAGGTGGGGGGAGAGAGAGAGGGGGGACTTTTCAAATGACCGAGGCCCATAAAAGGGATAGGTCATATGCAGATACTGACACATTCTAAGGTCGGACATGCACGAACCGTGTGGTGCTACTAGACGCAAATTACCTTTTGATTGCAAGGAGAAAGATAAAATTCGATTGGTGAGAACGAAACGTAGGTAAATCAGGTGTCAAACCATGCAATGCCGAGTAGTGAGGATATGACGCTAATCATAAGTTGAGGGATTGTTACTAAAAACTGTCTTCCTTAGGACCCTCATACAAAACGCATGGCAACCCTGCCGGTAGCTGCACTATAGGCCTTCCTCGTAAGCATACGCAAGACACAGAACAAATAGGCGCTTCTAGAGCACTTGATACTTGGTAAGTATACAGATTTAAGTATGATAATCTTACTATACCTTCTGTACAGCAAAGGATGGTTCTACGACCTACGTATCGCCCATACTCTCACCAATATGTCCTATTTCCAAGTGCTATAGCCAATTGTGCTCAAGTCCCAATATAATAACTGTATTTGCCAAGAGAACGCTAGAGAGCACGTAGCCGACTCCTGTGGAAAGAAGGTTTCCCCACGGGCCGGGGGCTTGTGGAGAAAATCATCTCCAAAACTAAAAGCCATGACTCATGAGATTGAAGTGCCATGCAACGTGATGGTTGGTATAGGAGAATATTAGGCTGCAGTGTACGAAGCAAGATGAAGAGCGAATGATTCGATGCATAAGACTACGAGGCTATGATTAAGGTGGAGCAGGTGCCAGCAGGAAAGACAATCATTACTTTGAGTAGCGGATGGTTTGGTAGGTATGTTTATTTTAAGAGTGATATTATGTCGCGGCGTGTGGAGACGGGAGATTATTAAAGACGGGCGGCAGCTGACGCGGGTTCAACTGGCGACATCCCAACGCACGGCCCGAACACAAACCGCTCATCACTATTACTACGCCAATGAACTTGGGAGCACAAGAATCAGGTCAAAGAGCTAATTTAATTTCAAACTTAGGCTATTTACTTATTTATAAAACAAAATACCTAATGTGATGTATGTAACTTGTAATTATATGTAAATATCAATAAGCATTATTTGCAAATATAACACTGATACACATGATCACAGGTATTAAAGATATACCAACAGAGTCTGGGGTGGGTTGTCTCACCCAGAGGGAACACGCCAAATATTACCAACATGTTAACCTCAGTTTTACCTAGAGTAGCATTGAACGTGTATGATTCAGTGTTTCTGTGTTTCCAGGCCAAAGAGTTTGATTTAAAAAACATTATATTTTCTATGTTTTCCGGTTGACGGTGCGAAGTGGGAAACATACCGGTAAATAAATAAATTCACTACAAGAACATAATCTCGAAAAATATCATTTCAAAAATTCACTGTATTAAATAAAAAAAAATCGAAAGACAGATGCAGATTGAAACTCTGTTTTGTTGAGAAACTATGTTTGGTGGTCGAGTGAATGCATAAGTTTCCTAGTGCTCGTGGTATCCACACATCGCTCGTGATACGTCCTTTACCAAACAGGTAATAAACTAATTAAATGCACGAGTATTTATTGTCTGCCCACACAGACAAGTGAGAACATGTGGCTCCATCATGGGTTCCAAGTGGATGTGATGTGGAGGGCTTAGCAAGGCGTCTGCGTAGCGACAGAGTTGGTGAGAAGAGAAAAAATACGCCATAGATTCATCAACATCGGTGTATCTGTACAGAGCGAACATGAAACGTTTACTTTCTACCCCGTAGTCAAGTGTGTTGCTCCTTGCAGATAACTTGTGGGAGATGAGGACCCGGGACTAACGCGGGACTCGAACCCGCGCCATCCGCCATGATTCACTTGTTTCACCACTTGAAACCGTCTGTTCTGTTTGAAGATCGGAGCTGCACGGATATGCTAACGGAGTGCACAGGGACGGGACTCGAACCCGCGCCATGATTCACTTGTTTCACCACTTGAAACCGTCTGTTCTGTTTGAAGATCGGAGCTGCACGGATATGCTAACGGAGGGCACAGGGACGGGACTCGAACCCGCGCCATGATTCACTTGTTTCACCACTTGAAACCATCTGTTCTGTTTGAAGATCGGAGCTGCACGGATAAGCTAACGGAGGGCACAGGGACCCTCTCTCTCTCAAATCTCAAGACATAGACGCAGAGCAGGCGAGTCAGCATTAAATCGCAGTTTAAGTAATTTGTCAAGTTTGAGAGCTCCCCGGCGTCCTACCGATTACCGGTCAAGAACAATTATTATCCCCCAAAGAGGGATTCATCCTCTAGCAGCGAAATGTGAAGAAATCTTTCCGAGATATCCCAGATCTCAGTGGGTTATTAATATCTGCTGCCCTATGGGGTACGAAACAAGAATAACTTGTCCAGAGCTTCAACCTCTTAAACAACAGGGCAATTTGTCTTGCATAATATATAGACGCCGCATGCGTGTGCGTGTGCCCTGCCCCATGGCTGGAGTTCCACCACAGATCTGCACTAAACATAGACACACCCTACTTAACTCTTATTATGCCGGTGTTGAGCAAATATCGCGCGTTCTTTTGTTTCCATCACCCTGTGTGACGTCTGTGTACGTCAAGGGTCACCGATCACGCCGCACGCGTGCGTGTTCCAGCGCTCGCCCGTTGACGAGCACATCGCTTCGAGTATCTGCCATTTCATTCAAATAAGTTGTTTGCGAGCGATAGAGACAAGGAACAGATTTCTGCCTGAAAAGCGCTAAAAGAATATTTGTAGAATATGGTAATGGTGTGTGTGGGGTGGGGGTGGGGGTGGAGGGGGAAACGTTTGCCTCCCGGGCGCCTCCGAGGAGGGAGGTTCTCTTCTAGGCTGAGCCTTCGAATGACGGATCGTTTGGACCGCGGTGATCACAAGATGCATTGATCTTGTTCAGATTGATTTATCGATGCGATCTCCATGGTAATTATTCGCTGGAGAGCACGCAAGTGGGCCGGATGCATAGTCCTAAATCCTCAACCTCCTTAGCTGACTGACTCTTGAGCCTTAGAACACATGAGGGGGAGACTGAACGCCCACTGCGGCCGGAGCAGCAGCACTGAGCCGGGACACACACCGGGAGGGTGACCAGGAGGGTGTGTGGACAAGTTAGCCACGGACAACCGGAAAACAACCTTCAAAATGTGTTGGTTTGTTTTCGAAATCTTCCATGAAAGTGTCGATAAGTACGTTTTTAGAATTTAAACGTTTTTTGTTCTATCTAAAACGACAAATATCTACAACCAGGCCGCTTCGCGAACGCTTTTTTTAGTCGCGTTGATGGATGAGCTTTTTTGTTCGTTTTTAGTTTGGAAGGGATCTCTTTACTTTTGCAAGTGGTTTTTGAACGCATTGTAGTGTAGGTGATTGTTGACAAGTTTCTATTGTTGCTGGTTAATTGTTAATATATACCTCAAAAAACTTACATTAAAACCTTTATTTATATGGATTCTGGCTAATTTTTTATTTTTTTTCTTTCAAAAAGCAATACATCACCATTTTAATGTGCATGTGAAATATGAACGTTGTAGCCCCACCCGTTTGGTCAGAATCGGCCCAAATGTCACGAAAATATCGCACTAAAAAGCGAAAAAAAAATCGTAGTAAGTATGATATTCATGACAAATATTTCTTCGATTGTACCCAAAAACGTGGCAGGTCTAAGTTCAGAGATTTCTAAGGTCCCCTCCAATTTTCATCAAGATCGCATTTGCCGTTTGCCCGGTAGAGCGCAAACAAACATACAAACAAACAAAAACAAACAAAAAAAACACCCGAGTTAATTTGTTTGGGGGGGGGGGGGGGGTCAGTGAAATTGAAGTCTTCGCTTTGCTCATCCAAAAATTGGGGGGAAAAGTCTACGTATACTAGGAAAACGCTAAAGTCCCGCCGCGTTGATGGATGAGCTTTTTTAAAGCTTTTAGTTTGCGTGGGATATCTTTACTTTTGCAAGTGCTTTGTTTTTCTGCTGACGCATTGTAGGTGATTGTTGTCAAGTTTCTATTGTTTCTTGTTAATTTGTTATTATTTAACGTAAAAATCTTACATTAAAAGCTATATTTCTATAGATTCTGGCTAACTTTTTCAACATTTTCTTTCATAAGGTACTACATCACCATAACCTTAATGTCCATGTATAATATGAACGTTGTAGCCCCACCCGTTTGGTCAGAATTGGCCCAAATGGTACGAAAATATCGCACAAAAAGTCAAAAAAACGTATATTAAAAGCTTTATTTCTCTCTATTCTGGCCAACTTTCTCCACTTTTTCTTTCAGAAAGTAATACATTACCATTACCTTAATGTCCATGTGAAATATGAACGTTGTAGTCCCACCCGTTTGGTCAGAATTGGCCCAAATGTCACGAAAATAACGCACTAAAAATCGAAAAAAATCGTAAAAGTACGATATTCATGAAAAATATTTTATTCGATTGTACCCAAAAACGTAGCAACGCCTAAGTTCAGAGAAAACGAAGGTCGTGTCAAATTTTCATCGAGATCGCATATGCCATTTGCCCGGTAGAGAGCGAACAAACAGACGGAAAAAAAAACAAAAAAAACAAACAAAACAAACAAAAAACAAAAAAACAACCGAGCTAAATTTTTTGGGGGGTCGGTGAAATTGAAGTCTTCGCTTCGCTCATCCAATTATACAGAAAGCCTGTAACAAACTGATGCAATTTATCGGTTTGGTTTGAAGTGACTTGAAATAATTTAAATATACTAAGCACGTGAACGTTTTTCCTATAGTCACGTTGATGGGTGAGAGTTTTGACTCATCACCCGGTTTTCCTACGTTTTTACACCACTTTTATCTTTCCGTTGTTGAAGTAGTCTTAATCTCAATGCAAACACCCCCACTCGGACAATACAAACCCATGAAACCAGTATTCCGAGTTATGGCCGCGGGATCGATACGACCTCGCCGCTCCGCACCTGCACCTTCTCCCGCGGAGAGCGAGCATGGTCGATGCCCGTGTGAATAATATCACATCGTATTGGCCTCAACCACCAACCACCAACCGCTACCCTGCACGCTGTATCGTTGACATAAACGCGCTTGCCCTGATTGCAGAACCAGTTACCTTACCTAACACCAACACGGAGAAACGAACGACGTCATGTTCACAAGGAAACCAACTTATCCTGTCGATCATAAAGATGCTCGCAGCTCGAGCCTCGGTGTGATCACGTGACAGATCTCCACTATTCACACGTGTTACTATTTGCTAGGACTTGGGCACGTGGAACTAAGAGAGCAACCCGAATAAATTCGTTGCCTGCATTTCTGAAAGTATGCCCTGTGTGTAAATCCTTATTTATGACGTAGGCCTATAGCCTACATTCAGTTACTAGATTTCCGAACGAAATCAATAACAGAATAATGAACAGAAATCAAATACATTTCAAAATAATAATACAAATACAACACAAATAAAATATAATACTCATGCAATGAACAATCAGGCTAAATTTATAAACTATTTGACATCTATAACAAGCATGCAACATCTGAAATGTGTAGCACGGCTAATGTTTCTACTACCGCCATTGCACGCGGACCGTAGTGACTCAGTCCTGTCAACCACATGGACGATCTCCGGGACTCGTGAGTACGTGCATTTCTACCGACTAGTCCATGCCTACTCTCCACGCACCCCAAGCACCCTACATAACAACCGTCAGCTAAATCGAAATGAGGCGTCGCATAAGTACAGGAAATGAAAACGCTAAAAAACGCTCGTTTTAAATTCCGTCGCAATAAACAGGAAGAGCAGTCACTAATATAACTTACAAGAAGGACGTCACGTTATTTGTGTGAGTGCAGCCTGATTATCCTGGTGAGTACGACGTCAAGCCGGTGGTCGAGCTGTCTTGTGTCCTGGCTCGGCTACAAACACGGTTCAATTGTGTGAGTGCAGCCTGATTATCCTGGTGAGTACGACGTCAAGCCGGTGGTCGAGCTGTCTTGTGTCCTGGCTCGGCTACAAACACGGTTCAATTGTGTGAGTGCAGCCTGATTATCCTGGTGAGTACGAAGTCAAGCCGGTGGTCGAGCTGTCTTGTGTCCTGGCTCGGCTACAAACACGGTTCAATTGTGTGAGTGCAGCCTGATTATCCTGGTGAGTACGACGTCAAGCCGGTGGTCGAGCTGTCTTGTGTCCTGGCTCGGCTACAAACACGTTCAATGTGTGTGAGGCAGCCTGATTATCCTGGTGAGTACGACGTCAAGCCGGTGGTCGAGCTTCTGTTCCTGGTTGGCTCAAACGGTTCAATGCTGTGCGGCCGTTAAACGGTTCAGAAGTGGGGTCGGCTGTCTGTGCGCCGTATCCTAGACAGGTCATTGTGTAAAGCGTTGTTCTGGTGAGCGAATAGTCCGGTGGTCGACTGACAAGGTTCTGTCGGCTACAAACACGGTTCATTGTGTGAGTGCAGCCTGATTATCCTGGTGATCGTACGTCAAGCCGTGGTCGAGCTGTCTTGTTCCTGGCTCGGTACGAAACGTTCAACGGTGGTGAGCCTGTTATCCGGTGTAGACGTCAAGCACGTGGTCAGCTGGTCTTGTCCTGCTGGCTACAACACGGTCAATTGTGTGAGTGTACCTATTGTCCTGGTGAGACCGAGTCTAATCCGGTGGTCGAGCTGTCTTGTTTCCGCTCGCTACAAAACGGTTCAAGTTGTGTGGTGCACCTTGATTTCCTCGTGAGCGTACTACACGGTTCATGTCGAGCTGTTTGAGTCCTGGATGGCTACCAATACACGGTTCAATTGTGTTGAGTGCAGCCTGATTATCCTGGTGAGTACGACGTCCAACCGTGGTCAAGCCGTTTGTGCTGGCTCGGCTCAAACAGTTCCATTGTGTGAGTACAGCCTATTGTCCTGTGAGTAGACGTATGCGGTGGTCGAGCTGTCAGGGCCTGGTGGTCACTCGGTTCAATTGTGTGAGTGGCACGAAATTCCGTGTGTCGATCAAGCGTGTCGAGCTGCTTTCTGGCTCGGCTAGACACGTCAATGTGTGGTGCGAGCTGTCTTGTTTCCTGGTGAGTACGGACTCAACGGTGGTCAGCGTCTTGTTCTGGCTCGTACAAACACCGGTTCATGTTTGGTGCAGCCTGATTATCCTGGTGAGTACGCAAGCCGTGGTCGAGCGCTGTGGTGGCTGGCTCGGCTTCAACCGGTTCAATGGTGAGGCAGCTGATTACTTGGTGAGTACGCGTCAAGCCGGTGGTCGAGCTGTCCGTTTTCCATGGCTCGGGTCAAACGGTTCATTGTGTGAGTGCGCTATTAGCTCGTGAAACGACGTCAAGCTGTGGTGAGCTGCTTGATTGTCCTGGTGGCTACAAACACGTTCAATTGTGTAGGCAGCCTGATTGATTCTGGTTGTCTGCTCAGGCCGGGTCGAGCTGGGCTTGTGTCTGGTGCTAAACGGTTCAATGTGTGATGCAGCCTGATTAGTCTGGGAGTACGACGTCAAGCCGGTGGTCGAGCTGTCTTGTGTCCTGGCTCGGTACAAACCGGCTTTAATGCTGTGATGCAGCTGATTATCCTGGTGAGTAGGTGCAAACCTGTCAGCTTTCTGTGAGTCCTGGCTCGCTCAAAACGTTCATTGGTGGTGGCTGTCCTTGTTTGTTTTCCCGGGGTCGGCTACCCAACACGGTTTAATTGTCTTTTGGGAGTGCAGCCTGTTTCTTGGTAACCGTGGGGACGGGGCAAGCCGGGGGTTCGAGCTGGGCTTGTTGGGCCCCGCCCCGGTACCCAAAAACGGTTCAATTGTGTGAGTCAGGCCAAAAATTATTTTGGTGAGTACACGCGTCAAAGGGGCCGGCGGTGCAGCTGCCTTGTGTCGGCTCGGCTACAAAAACGGTTCAATGTGTGGGGTTGCCAAGCCCGTATTGTTTTTTGGTGAGTACCCCACGCAAGCCGTGGTCGAGCTTGTTTTTGGGGTCCCCGGCCCGGCACAAAACGGTTCAATTGTTGGTGGGCCCGATTATTTGGGTTGGGGTACGGGCGTCAAGCGGGCCGGGTTCGGCGAGGGCTTTTTGTGTCCTGGCTCGGTACAAAACGGGGTTTTTAATTGTGTTTTTGGAGTGCCCGCCTGGATTATCCGGTGTAGAGTCCGTTTCAGCCGGTGGTCGAGCTGTTCTTGTTTCGGCCCTTTCTCGGCCCACAAACACGGTTTAATTGTGTGAGTGCAGCCTGATTATCCTGGTGAGTACGAGTCAAGCCGGTGGTCGAGCTGTTCCTTGGTCCTGGCTCGGCTACAAACACGGTTCAATTTGTGTGAGTGCAGCCTGGATTATCCTGGTGAGTAACGACGTCAAGCCGGTGGTCGAGCTGTCTTGTGTCCTGGCTCGGCTACAAACACGGTTCAATTGTGTGAGTGCAGCCTGATTATCCTGGTGAGTACGACGTCAAGCCGGTGGTCGAGCTGTCTTGTGTCCTGGCTCGGCTACAAACACGGTTCAAGGTGGTATAAAACACCGACAAGTGCATGGAGGTGTACGTTCTGGTATTCAACAGAGGTTCGGCCTGTTTTCTTGTAGTCAGGGGAAATTAGAAGTTTGATGACAGACCAACTTGCCTGATTTAATCCAAGGGTATAGGGGAGGGGGAGGAGGGCACGACATTCGATTTGGATTGCATAGTCAATTATCACTAGGTTAAGTATGTAATTGTAGATTTTTAAACATGTTTATCGCCATCGGCGTTAATAAGGGCGCTGACGACTATAGCTTTGCCCCGGTCCGGTCAGTCTAATGAAGACAAATTGAGGTGAAATATAATAATTAATGTATACGATTACGATTCATTTTTTGCTGTAAGTAAATTATTTCCCTGTTTACACTGGCTGATGTTAGTATTTCAGCCTGGCTGCATAGCTCCTGTGGATCAGAGCACGCAGCCGCCAGGAAACACGGGACAACATCCTGCCCCGTGCAGCCTATGCTAGTTTCCATGATTGTGTAGTTGTATATTGTAGCATTTTAACGTGGACACCAACATCTGCTAGAGAGTAGCTGTATATGGCAGGAAGGTACATCAGCTAATTATTCGTGGAAACGAACCCCAACTACCAAAACTATGATAAAATAGTTTGTGAAAAAATATTTTGAGTGGTCTTGTAGCGTGGCAATAAAATGTGTGTGAGTTGCTTTAACTATACATTAATACAATCATACTTTTTTTTAGACAATAAATAGTTGCTAGATGATGCAGGGTATGTAAGCACGTGCTACCTGGCCGTTGAAAGAGACATACTTTGCAACACTTTGGTCATCATCCAGTAAAATATCCGTCCGCTCTTTGCGCTGAGTTGAGTAGAGCCGAGTTGCTGCGTATTTTACCAAGAAAAAACTAATTAAAATATTAATTGTGTGTCTGAACAATAAAAACTTTCTTAAGAGCAAAGAAACACAAACTAATGAAAAGGGAACAAAATACGAATTACAAGTGTGTATTAATGTAAAGTTTGTGAAACAATGTTGCAGAGCACGCCATTCCATTTTATGATTCACATTCGTTATTTATGCATCCTCCTTCGCAAATCCGGTTTTATAACTGAATAGGATGGGTGTTAAAAAATAAATAGATACATAAAACGCATACAGGAAGAGTTTATCAATGCTAAAAAAACATAAGGATTGGGCATTCTGGTTGCAGGTAAAATGCATGACGCAGGCAATTCATCTGCCATAGCGAGCTACCTTATAATCATGAACATCGTCCGTGGTGGCTCGTTCTAAATACTAAATGGGCGTAAATGATTCGAGCAACGCAACACACGGATTTGTGTAGAATCATCCTTCTCCAATATCATATTTGTAATTTACAAAACACTAGGTCTATACCCTAGAATCTCCGAAGAGGAGACGGTAAAAACAGTCTTGATGATGTAAGCTAGAGCGTATCGCACCACACATGCAACTATGTGCGCAGTGTCTGGTGTGAACGTGCACTGCGTCGAGTATTACTGAACGCACTCGTCACAACATAACTTCCGTGAGCGAGCTACACAGCACCGCTTAGTATCAACCAGTGTTTACTCCGGAAAAACATACAGGATAGTTCTAAAAATAAACGTAGGAATTAATTTAATTAATTAATAGTTAATCCACAGCCTTCTACAATAAGTGAGCACTACACGAGGAATTCAACTAATCCACAGCCTTCAACAGTAAGTGAGCACTACAAGACAAATAGAGCTAATCCACAGCCTTCTACAGTAAGTGAGCACTACAAGACAAATAGAGCTAATCCACAGCCTTCTACAGTAAGTGAGCACTACAAGACAAATAGAACTAATCCACAGCCTTCTACAGTAAGTGAGCACTACAAGACAAATAGAACTAATCCACAGCCTTCTAGTGAAGCCGGGCCGTGCGGGCTGCCGGCGAGCTCAACTTCTTGCAACAAGACAAGATTATGGCGAAATGTATATATATAACTATAAGCAGTAAATGCTTACTATCCATAAATCCCGGAAATATTTGCAACAAACTTTGTTATTGTAAAAAAACTTTCTAAGGTTTGAAGATAGTGTGGGGAGTTATATCGTCTTCTCTGGTCCAGCTTGATAGCAATCTACTGGTCAACAACAACATTACAGCCGAGCGCCATGGGGCGAGCCTACTGATCGCATGTCGGCCATGTAATTGAAACAATCATGTTTGCTCATGTCACATGTTCCCGCAGCAAGCATCTTGCATGGCTTGCGTAACAAAACTAGATTCAATGAGTGGGATAATTTAATTCTGTGTCGGTAATTCATTGTAAGGCATGCGTGTTTTCAAACAGGAATATTTCATGAAACTAATCATTTCAGTTGTCACCATTATGATGATTCGATGGCAAACCCACACATGTATTATTGAAAAGATCAACCAGACCCCCGGTAAGCACAGGTGAAATACGTAGAACAAGTCCGGGGAAACAAGGAAGAACACAGTTTCTAATGTAGATAAAATCCACTTGAATCAGGCCCATAGTAATGTTCACACTTATCATAAAGAAGAACTACGTTTAAACAGTGGTGGGAAGCGATGACAAGATATTTTCAAAATTAACTTTTTATCAAGAATTAAAGATGGAAGTTTCTCTTGATAGCTCACCGAAACGTTGTAATCTCTATATTAGTGCACTATTTGACCACAAAACTAGGAAAGACCGTCGTAAAGTTTTTATGTCTGCCACTTTATGAGAACCACACTCACGAAAACCATTCTTAGTCGTTTAATTTCCGCGCAACCACAGCGAACCGCGGGGGGGGGAGGGGGAGGGGGGGCTGAACTCTGCCATGCGGGGGTATAAATAATAAAGACAATCTCTTCACAAGGATAATACAGATATTTCTTGAAGCGTCTTCTTGCTATCGAGGGGGTCAGTGAAAACAGCCCCGTGACACTCGACCCCACGATCTTCACATGAGTACACAGCATATACAAGGGGATGCGGTATTGCAGCTTTGCAAATAGTAAGTTTGGAGAAAATCTACTAAACTTATTCCTATGATAGTAATAAAAGCTATTTCCATTCGTACAATAATTTTTCAACTAAAGGTTATTTTAAGGGGTGTGCGGGTAGTCGAGTCGGGTTCGAGTACTAAACTACTTCGGGTTTTCGGGTCAGATCGGGTAGATTGGGTAGGGAAGACGGCTGTTTAAGGCTGTGTGTTCACCAAAAACCAAAATCCAAAGGATGCATAAAACAGTAGTTATAGAGTATGATCATTAAACACAGTCTTTTGAAAAGAAAAAAAAATGGATTTTTTTGTCGATGTATTTTTCCCCTATTGCTACTTTTTTGAACGATTTATGGTGCTCAGTTTTCCAAAAGTATACCATTTGGATGGCTGATATTTTCATTATAGCTTACACTCATCTTTGACTATAGAACGTGGTATATTTAAATGTATAGCTATCGTATCTTAAGATCACAATTTTTTTTCTTTTGACGGTACAAATACCACAAAAGTACCGGAAAATAAAACGTAAAATGTAAGGTATTGAAGATACACACTTCAAAATACCTCATTCTATAGTCAAAGATTAGTGTAAGTTACAATAAAAATGTAAGTCATCTAAATGGTATACTTTTGGGTAAATTTAGCACCAAAAATCGTTCAAAAAATTAGCAATAGAGGAAAAATTATCGACCAAAACAATCCAAAAAATATATTTTGATGAAATTGTCTGGACCGGCACCTCCACCAATAAAGTACGTAAATCTTGGACCGGCACCTCCACCAATAAAGTACGTAAATCTTGGACCGGCACCTCCACCAATAAAGTACGTAAATCTTGGACCGGCACCTCCACCAATGAAGTAGTCATCTTGACCGCACCTCCACATAAGTAGTAAATCTTGGACCGGCACCTCCACCAATAAAGAACATAACACTTTGACTGCACCACCACCTTTCCCCAAAAGAATATTTTTGTTACCAGAACATCGGGAACCTTTTTGACGCTCGTCGCGGGTATTTCGGGTAGGCCTTTACCCGCTCACCTATAGTTATTGTATTATAATTCGTATGCAGTTTGACCTCAGAGATCTCTGCAAAATTTAATAACTGATCAGGTAAGCCATTGAAGAGACTCGGGGACTAAACACTCTAGGCGTCTTTGACCGTATTTATTGTTGCTTCTATAGGAACTTCATTTTTTTAGTTTTGCATGACTACGTGCCCTTTGTTTCTCATCAGAACTCTATAATCATTTTTGAAGTAATATTTGAGTAACAATTGGTACGTGAAAATGCTGTCAACAAGAAGAAGATCAATAGAGGTTTGTCTCCCGAGTCGACAGAATTTGACAATTGCGTGGTCTTATTTCGCGTAAAAGCTTATTTTGTAGTACACGAATGTTATGTAAGTCGTAGTCAGTGGAATACCCCCACGCAAGTAGACAATAATATACAAGGGAAACGCCAAAGTCGTTGTTACACGAGTGAGTGAGCCATGTGTTGAGTACCCGGTATAACATTAAATTTCTTCCCACTACCTTAGGCCTCCCTAGCTTATCTAAGGCTAAAGTTGGCGCATTATGGCCTCACAGTTGACGCGCCCTTATACCAACTAATCTTAAAAACACTATTATTTATACCAATCTAGGTGCCCGTTAGGGCGCCGCAGCCAAGCCGTGGCGCGCTACACACTCAAGCACCTTATACACCAAGCAGAGTTGGGGTGATTTCGAGGTGTTACCCAGCCGTTATGTAACGTGATGTGAACTTGAAAACTATCACAATCAAGGGGATTTAGGTACCTGACAACACATGCCAAATTTTATTGGGGTACGACCATTCCTTCTTGGTGAAAAAATGGCTTGAAACATGCTCAAAATCACTTTAAGGATGTTAGCTACTGCTACTGCTACTGCTACTGCTAACATCTAATTCGTCTGTTTCAATCGGCCCGCGATTCTGACCAGACGGGTGGGGCTACAATGTTCATATTTTACATGGACATTAAGGTTATAGTAATATAGTCTCTTTTGAAAAAAAAAGTTGAAAAAGTTTGTTGGAAGGCTTCCAAATAAAGGTTTTAAAATAAGCCTTAACACTAGGCATACAATCAACAAGTAACTATAGTTACTTGACACTTGTTGACGGTATAAGCAGAGTTAGGCGGGAAAGTGCGATACGTAAATAAATGGCGGACATTTTAAATTTTTCTTCTTTGTGTGGAACGAGAAAAGGTGTCATACTCTCATAAAACAAATCAGAAACCGTCCCTGGCCTAGGCCCAGATGTAGAAAATTATTTATAATACAACAGTGTAGGTCTAAAGTTCTATTAGGCTATAGGACTAGATAAATAAATACTTACACTACATGTTTGACAAGCCCTAGGCCTTTCTTAGCCAACCCTAGGCCAGCACAACCTTGTTCTGACACATCCCGTACAAATAACTAGTTTTGATTACCAAAAGCCTAATGCAGATACACAATGGTATGATAGTCCTAGGCTATTCTTAAATTTACGGCAATAATAAGCCTTTCCTTCTCTTTTAATAAACTCACGCAATCTCCTGTCACTTTTAATGAAAATGTAAAACAAAAGATGGTGAAAATTTTCAATATTCATTTGATTATCTGATGATTTATATGGCTGTGGATGCAGTGAAAAAGGTGTCAAATAACATTAGTTGTGCGTTTGTTGTTGTATGGGAAAGTTTTAATTGGCCGTGAGTTGCCTAGACTTAACCA
This sequence comes from Sweltsa coloradensis, assembly GCA_024449915.1. Taxonomy (NCBI): domain Eukaryota; kingdom Metazoa; phylum Arthropoda; class Insecta; order Plecoptera; family Chloroperlidae; genus Sweltsa; species Sweltsa coloradensis. The sequence goes on from JAMZAV010001164.1 coordinate 68,932, forward strand.
GTCCTTATACCGTCGTTATACCATGGTTATACCACCTATACCCAGGATGTACATGAATCCGGGTCTAGATATTTTACATCCTATTGTTATTGCTAATACCATAGAAATTAAATTAACTTTGATAAAATTATTATATTTTAACAAATAATTTTGCAATAGAACTTGAAAAAGTAATGAGATCACACACATAACAAAAACTTGTAGAAATACAGCCAAACCTTACACACTCAAAAGAAATGAGATCTAAAAAAAGGGCCAAGCTCATCTACCCTTCCACATTTGCGCATTCTTAATTCATAAACGTACAGTGTCCCATAACAGCATCCTCGAAAAGCTTGGCAAAATAAAATTTGCATGTTATTACGTTTAAATTAATTAGAAAAAAGAACTTGGTTGAACTATTACGTTTAAATTAAACACACATAACAAAAACTTGTAGAAATATAGCCAAACCTTACACACTCAAAAGAAATGAGATCTAAAAAAAGTGCCAAGCTCATCTACCCTTCCACATTTGCGCATTCTTAATTCATAAACGTACAGTGTCCCATAACAGCATCCTCGAAAAGCTTGGCAAAATAGAATTTGCGATTATTAATTTAAACGTAATAGTTCAACCAAGTTCTTTTTTCTAATTAATTTAAACGTAATAACATGCAAATTTTATTTTGCCAAGCTTTTCGAGGATGCTGTTATGGGACACTGTACGTTTATGAATTAAGAATGCGCAAATGTGGAAGGGTAGATGAGCTTGGCCCTTTTTTTAGATCTAATTTCTTTTGAGTGTGTAAGGTTTGGCTGTATTTCTACAAGTTTTTGTTATGTGTGTGATAATAATAACAATAACAATAACAATAACAAAACGCGAGTTTACTCTTATAGTCGATCTATCATGTACTTAATGATTGTTTAAGATTAACAAGAAATTAATGTGCGAAATATTAATTTAACTTATGTAGGCGAAGTGAATCGTAAGTAGGGCTAAATAACCTTTACTGTAAAGCAACAGCATGTTAAACTACAGGTGTTCCATGCAAGGCTTTGATAAAAATAAAAATCATGATATAAATAAATGGTTCGGGGTTACGTACATAAAGTTTGCAAGATTAGGACCAACACCTGGAGCAAACTGTTTGTTACACACGAACGAACGCAACAATTCCCGAAAGTTCCTCATCTCTAAAAAATGTATTTGCGAGTTTTCCCAACCCTTTCTCGTGACCATCACTAATCCTTGTAAGATGGGAGCTGGGCCATTCCCTTAGATTCTGATTGGCCCCCTAATCAGAGCCGGTCAACGGTCATCCCCTCGCCTGTTATCATCTGATAGTAGCCCCTTCCCGTCTCCGTGTAGTCGTTTCTGAGCCGTTTGGTCGCAAGCATTGAGTCGCCTGCCCCTCATGAATGAATCTAAGGGCAAGGCACCCCCACCCCCACCCACCCCCCCACCCAGCCCGCAGCCGGGGTTGTGTCAGCTTCACAGGCAATTAGCTTCCCGAACTAGGGGACCAGGAAATGTGCCAACAGATCACAAAATGCCGCTACGGAGAGGGTGTGAATAAAATAAGAGATTTTCACTTCGTATTTTATCAAAGAATCCTTTTCTACCTATGGCTGGCTACATGACGCGAGCTAACCGCACGCACAGAACGCTTTGCTGGCGACGCAATCACATACACGTAACCTAAAAATCTAGCGAAGAAAAGGGGTAAATTTCTTAGCAAGCATTAACTAACGCACTACGACATCATGAATAGATTAGAAATGAAAAACTAATTTATCTTTCAAATTTAAATAACAATTTAAGACTTGTGATGTCATTTGACAAGGCACGGTATTAAATCTTTCGGGCGTTCTCGCATACGGTTGACACTCCGCTGCTCATAAATTATGCAATGGGGGCATAATTCAGTGTAAATGCACATGGGCATAATCAGACCATCTTCATTCTTCACAAAACTAGAACTAGAGATTATAACAAGTGGATTATTACTGAGCTATTAATACTAATCGTTAGTAGGTTCTGCCATAAAAATAAACTTTTGTTATGATAACTAAGCTTCAATAAGCAACGCAAAACATTTTCGATGATTTGAACAATGCTTTTCAATGTTGGATTATGTGTTGACAAATATCGTGCGTAAATATCAGTTTTTGCAGACAATTGGGCATGGCACCGCATAACGTGAACTCAACTGGAGGGCCTTGGAAACTGAATTAGAACCTTCGGAATATATTACATATTCGGGGAAAAAATTCGACAAAAGAGAGAAAAATGATTTTGGAAAACAAACCTCTGTAACAATAACAACCATATTATTGTGAAACATGAGGTTTTAATGCAAATATATTTTTAAACGTTCCTTATTTCTTCGCCTTCAATCGCAGACGTTGAAGAAAATAACCTTGCAAACATCATAGGTCGACCATCATGGGTACCGTGCTTGACGCGTGGTCGCGAGGTGCGGGGCGGCGAGGTCGTATCGAGACCGCGAGGTGCGGAGCGGCGAGGTCGTATCGAGACCGCGGCCAGAACTCGGAATGGGTTTGTATTGCCCGAGTGGGGGGTGTTCGCATTGAGATTGATACTACTTCCTATCACTTTTACAATGCTAAACTACTATATAAATGAAAAACAAAACTAAAGTACAAAGCGTAGGAAAGCATGAGGGAGATATACGAAATATGCTCATCCATCAACACGTAACATTCTAGTTTCACGGTACGAATTTATGAGTGTAAGCTGAAGAGATTCTATACTACAATTGCTGTATAAAGGTATGTACCCTGCTGAAATGCAGGTTGAGAAGGGTGTGCAGGTCATCGAGAAGAACAAGCAAAATTGTGAATGTCCCTTCAGAATTGAAGGGGTTTTGTTAGTGGAAGATGCAAAGTAAACAGAATCGTACAAGTAAAAAGATAAGGAAGGACTAAAGTAATCAGGGTATAGTTCATTAGGGTATTGTTAGGCTTCCAACGAACGGAAAGAGTCATAGTTGGAACTTAGTAGGATGTTACGGGATTGATTGTCCGAGAGATAGTGATGGATTGCTGGAGTCATCTGAATCTGAAGGTGTCGAAGCCAAGAGGTAGACCGGACAGGAGCTACAAATATCTACAACAGCAAGATGAAAACAAGAGTTAAGCAGCAACAAGAACAATCGTCCAGGTTGACAAAGAAATGGAAGAATGGCTAGATTCTCTTCAGCCATTCTATCTGTTTCGATTCAACTCATTCTTGCAGAGACTTAATATCCATAATAAATTGTATTTATATTTGGTATTTTCCAACCACACCTATGTTTTTTTTCATTCCTTGCAGAGCATAAAGGTAGCGCCCTTCTAACGACAGCTGAGGTGTAACAAATAAGAACAGCGATGTGGATGTGGCCACGAGGTGGGTGGGTGATATATGAAGATAAAAGCAGATTTGAGTCAGGCCTCTGGAACTTGGGGCGTAGACCTTTAGCTTTAGTCGAAACCCGCGTAATGTTTCATTTAACCATACGTACGAGTCAATATTTCGGGGAAAACATTTAAAACACTAATCACACCGACTGTTCTATACTCATACAACTTTTACTGCTATAGTTACATAGATTCTTTTAAATTATTAATAGGTGATGTAGAGGGAGACATAATCCCAAAATAAACAATACAGGGCTAAGATTGCAATTTTTTTTTAACGAAACGTGTATTAATTGGACAAGTACTTACATAAAATACGTGCAGATAAATTAAAATATATGTAATACAATTTACAAATGTTCGAATATAAAAATTAAATAAAAATACAAGATCAGTTTTAATACTAAAATGCATGGGTCAGCAATAATACACATATACTTATTTTAAATCAGCGAAAGTTGTATTAAAAAAACATGTTGATAAAGCCGCTTGCTCAGTGGTAAATATAACGTAGATACATAACTGGTATATCCACAAGTATTTTTAAAATTCCGCTTGAATTCCCATTACGGAACTTGTCTGTTTGCTGAAGGCCGAGGGCCTGGTACTGGTAGTGGTAGGCCCTATGAACCTACGTAGGACATGCACCCTCCAGTGGCGAGTCAGTCAGTGATTCTCCAAGCTTACGCAGGTGGGGCTTTCACAATGTTATGGACTGTGCTTTCAGTGCACACTCCACACACCTTATAGGCGTTAATCTATTTCACCATTGAGATTGTTGAGTTGTGGTTATAACTTTGTAGTGACACTCACGGCACCAGCTGCCGCCTAGCCTTAACCTATCTTCTCCAGGCACGGAATACTACATGCATGGTCATTACCACCACGTGAACATGAAGGAAGAGGACGCATTGTAATGCTTTTTAACTGAATAGAACTGACGTTTAAATAAAAATAAAAAAAATAAAAAAAATAAATAAACTGGATGTTTTGAGTGAATTTGAATGAAAATATATCGACAACATAGAATTAGCAATAAATTACAGGATCTTGGATTGAAACCAGTCTGTAGACTAATAAATCTTGTCAATTTGTAGGGCTATGATTCAACTCAAGCACAACAATTTAAGAAACAGCATTTATTTTCCAGATCCCTAATGATTGTATTGAAGAAGCTGCAGGATGCGTGCATGTTTGTCAGGATGAGTTGTGGCCGCCATAACAGATCAGGACAATCAAGGTGTAGGAAATCTACCGAAATGTTACATTAAATTAATCGCCGACGAAAATATATTTCCCAACTCCCGCTATGCTAATGAAGTGTATTAATAAACAAGTTGATTTGCAAAGTCGCTCTCTGGTGGTCCTGCACTCCGACCCCTCAACACACAAGCTGTGTGGGGGGGGGGGAAGTACGTAGCCAGTACTTCGCCCCCGCCAGCCTATAACTTACCCTAGCCCTAGCTCGCGACACAAGACACCAGATAGCTACCATAAATTATGAGGACAAAAAATATTTATCACTAGTACGTTGCGTACTTTGACACTTTTTCTCGCCAAAATTAATAAAGTAAAAAATGCGATCTTTGGCCAGTGTTCGAGGTAGGTATAGTGCAAGTGTGTGGGTGCATTATTGGCCATCCCACCCACCCCCAGCCGTGTCTGTCGTAACAGCGTGGGCCTAATATGCGACATCCGTAATCATTGTTCATTCAGTGTGGAGTGCGAGGAAGCTGCGAGCGTGCACTCACTTGCGACAATCTGCATAAACGTCGTGTGCAAGGAAGTGTGCACCGATGTCAACGACGCGTGCTGCCAGTGCATCAGTGTACCCGCACGGGGAGCGAACCCAGAACCTGCGGGGTCACCGTCAGTGTACCCGCACGGGGAGCGAACCCAGAACCTGCGGGGTCACCGTCAGTGTACCCGCACGGGGAGCGAACCCAGAACCTGCGGGCTCACAGTCAGTGTACCCGCACGGGGAGCGAACCCAGAACCACCGGTATTGGTGACGTGGTCTTCTCGACTACCACGTTGGCCACTGTTAATTATTGCCTATATGTGATTGACTGGGGTTGATGTGTTGTATCCGGTCTCGACCAGTGACCTCAACACTTGCCTGCAGTATAACGCTACCCTCTCTGCAGTAGAAACCACCTTGCAATTGCAACGATAACATGCCAGATTAGAAACTAGCAACAAGCCAACTTGTATCTAGTATCGTGGTATTCTCTATTAGTAGTCTAGCCCCAAGTGATGTTTTAAAGATTATGTATCAACAGTTCGGAAGGTAATCTTCAACGCCATATTAAATCTAACCAGGTTCCAAAGTCCAATTACGCGTTGAGCTTGTGCTAAGTTACAATGTTACCTCGGACGGGGACCAGCCCACGAATCCAATTAATTAACATACCATGATTAGTTGAACCGATTATCTGGTTATGATAATATGGTTGCTACTGTTACGCTTTTTGTGCTCGTTTCTTGCCGTTAAACCAATTTCAATTCATTAGTAACATTGTTATGAATTATAATTAAAGAATACAGTGTGGCTAAGAATGCTGTGCCGGTAGTAGGTTGCAACTTGTGCATAACATTCAGACACACGAGGATGTTTCAGTGATCGATTGAAAATGTTTGGCTACCAAATTCGTCGTTGCTAAATTTCTTTCATTTTTTAAACTTTTCCAGTGGCTCATTTTAAATGTTGGAGATACCATGCACATAGCTCTGGCAAGTTATGCCAGTTATACCCAGCCATAAGGTGGTGTGCCATATTACTTGCCTTGAGCAGAGGTTTTGTTCTATAAACTCAATGGATATAACTTACTATGATTTTAAGATACGAAAGAAGGTGAAAACCGTAAGATGTGGTGAAATAAAATCACGAGTAAAATCGACACATTAAAAATAGCTAAGTTTAAAAAAAATAGTTTGAAGAAGGGAATTCCCGAGGGTTGATTAAGAGAACTCAATCCCTTGCACTCGCATTAACGACTGAGGAAAACCTTTGAGAAAACCTTCAGTCGGGATTGCCAAGGTCGCGTATCGGATACGGACATCTGTCAAAATCAAAGTCTTGCATGTTCTCTTGAGCTACATCTGTCGGTAAAAATAACTGCTTTTCAAGGATACTCAAAGGGCTGCACCTCTTTTAAAGAGCATCCTCCATATGGGTATAGTGTGCACTGCACGGTGTAACTCACACTGTGATTTTGTACAACGATGTAATGAGTGTATTTAAATGTAATTTAGTTCATTTCATTAAAGTCAAAGCTTTGGAGTTCGATCCCTAGTCAAGGGAAACGTCAAGAAATGCGGTGATCGAAGTGGATGGGGTATGGTCACAGAAGAAAACCAGTTTTTTTTTAATAACACAAATTATTCATTCATTCGTTCATTTCATCTTATTCAGTTATAAAATCTGATTACTAAAGAAGGAAATTTACATGATAAAATTTGCCCATGAAGTTGATTGCTTATCATTTATCAAGACATATTTTCTCTGGTACGCGCCTGTGCTCCTCATTCTGTCGCATTCTGCGCTGACCAGTAGGTGTTTAATATGTATAACAAATACAAAGCGCTCTAATGGTCTAGCTGTCTTGGGATTGTAATGCTTAATTATTCGCATAATAAATTGCGTTCACAAAAGACGAGTTTTTTTGTGCGTCAGAAGGCTCTATTATATGTGTGGCGTGTACATCGGGACATCACAAAGCGTTTAGTGGTGATGAATTAGTCGCCTGCTGTAGCTGTGTTGGAAGATAGCTATCATTCTCAAAACAAATCCGCGTGCCGTGCCGTGAGATGCACCGCACTAATACCAGCGTGCCCTTATAATCCGCGTGCCGTGCCGTGAGATGCACCGCACTAATACCAGCGTGCCCTTATAATCCGCGTTTTTTTTTTGTTATTGTAAAGGCTTGTTATTAAATTGAACGTCCCAATTTTGTATAAACAATTTCAAATGGATAAGGCTAAAACAATTTGCTTCCTAAAAATGAACTTATCCTAATATCTGATATAGGCCTACTCTCACACGCTCTCCAAACCCATTCACGTGAGATTGTCAGTATTATTGTTCAGCCGTTCCTTCATTTAGTAAAATGTACGTTGCGGCGCAAAAACGGCTTTCTCCACCGCTATGTCAAGTGCATATACAGCATTCTCCAGACAACCAATCAGACCACTTGCTTTTCGTCACATAACAAAATGGCTGATTCGTTACACACCTATACGCTGTCGACAGTTTTGTTGAAATGAACGTGACTGAGTGTAAAACGTTCTTAACAATTGTTACATGTTCTGTTCAGTGGTATATTTTTGTCAATAATCATTTTTCGGGTCATCCACAAGTATGTGTCATTAACAAAACGGTAGACTTAATTTGTTGTGTTTATTGGTAACAGTTATTTGTTTCGAAAACTGAGCATAGAAAATCCATTGTTGTTACAAATATTTAAATCATACTCCGGAACTAGATCAAAAACCGAAATCTATTTTTAGCGTTACAAAATAGAAATGATTTATTATAATTTTTCAAGTTTTCATCAACAAGAAATGTTATAAGTATAGATCGATTAAACCTACTAGGTGATTAACGCAACAAGGGCCTGAATTCAAAAACATTTCAATTTTTCAACAATTCAACAGGGGTCAAAACGTGATCCAGAATTAATGTATGTGCAATTAGTTGCATTTGGCGATCGAGCATCAATAGAGGTAATTTTCTGGCGTGCTCTGCAGAAAGGTCATACAAACAAATCCTAGCAATTTTTTTTTTTAAATTTTGGCCCCGTTTGGTCAAACACATTTCTTAAATATTGACCAAAAATTACAATTTTTATAGACTTGATGACTCACACTACAAAAATTGTGACTTACCTTTAAAAAAAATGGCTATGTACGAGAAATTAGAACAGGTTAGAAGAAGAAGAAAAAAACTGAATAAAAAATTATGTATTTCCCTGTCTGTAGTTCGGAAAGTACGAAAGTAGTGGAGGCTGGAGTCCACATGGCCGGTACAGAAATTTTAAATAAACCAACAAAACAATATTAATTGGAGCAAACAGACATTCTGTTAGGCTCCTGTGTGTCCCACACTACAGGCATTCGAGAACTATAGCCTACGATACGCAATACGCTAGAGACACGAAAAACAGACATTCGTAAAACCGAAATACGAATAAAATCCTAAAAGAGGTCCATACAATAATGTAAAACGGGCAATAGATCGCTGTGAATGGTGCCACCGTTCTCTATGGGTCAAAGAAGACATGAAGTCAATAAATAAATCTGCAGATGAGATGAGCAAGCGAGAGAGAAAGAGAAGGGCGCGGTGGGGTGTGGGGGTGGGGCGGGAGGGGAATACAGAGATCGAGCAGCATCCGAAGAGAAGCCGCGACAAGACGTAAACAGTGATGAATGAGCCAGGTATTCCAGGAGTCTGGACTCGGGAGCGATCATCTCATCCACTCATCAACTTTCAACTCGATTGATTTGTTTTATTTTTAATAGCTGTTTTACAAACAAATACAATAAATAAAACTAAGACTAAAGAAATGCAATGCACACTGAATAATACATAGTAAAAAGCCAAAATTTATCAAAAATAATATTGCAACAACAATCTACAATATCTATGAAAACATGTTTAAAATGCATTATTATTATTATTATTATTATTATTATTATTATTATTATTATTATAGACGAAATAACCCGAAACTATAACGTTTGATTTAATTATTATTATTATTATTATTATTATTATTATATAATAAAAATAATAATATAATATGCTGAAATGAAATGAATAGAAATTAAATTTACTAAATTAAAATTAACAAAATATAAACAAATTTGAAAAGTGAAATAAAAACAAGTGGTACGAGAAAGAGTTTAGTTAAGTGAGAAAGAAAAAGAAAGATAGAAAGGGAAAAAATCGAGTGAAACGAAAGACGATTATACAAGCAGGCATAGAGGTGCAAAATCGAAACAGCAATACTTATTTCAATTAATCGGTCAGACAAGTTATAGCCATCGGAATAATAGAATAATTCACTTTTCAAAATTAGTAACTTGATAACAATATGCATCTGTTTAAAATTAAATAACTTGTAAAAACTATTTTAAATACGAATTAGTACGAGTAAATAAATAACATAAATGCGTTGCTATTATCAATTCTTGTGTGGGACCTTCACAGTCATACTCTGAAAATACGTGTTTTGATGTCTGTATGAAATTAAGACTATCGCATGCAAATCACGACATTTTGCTCAGATGTTGTACACTACAACTACACTAAGTTACACTTCTATGGACAAATCAAATTACAATTATTCCATGCATGTGTGCCGAGAGCTTCGACCATACGCTACACCAAAATCATCACAATCAAGTTACATAGTTCCTCATATATGCTGGTATTATAGTGCCTCCACGTGGGATTGAACTCGGGACCTCTGCTCTCACCAACTGTGCTATGAAGACAACAGATCAGATTTAACTCTTGAAAACACAACGTTTAGGCCTGTAACTTTTGATTGATGATTGGATATGCTTTACGTCTCATATTTATGCAACTGGCTATCGAGACGAAGGGGGACGTAAGGGATGACGCGGGGGACAAGGGTGGACAGGCCTGTGCTGGTCAGAACCAGCCACAAGCATATGGGGAGGCAGGGGTTCCCCCACGTCGTGGTCGTCTCCGTCTGTGTCATCATCCGTCGTGTTGTCTTTGTCGTCGCCGTCGGGGAGGTAGTCAAAGGAAGGGTTCCCGACGACGACCCAGAGCTCGCCAATTAGTTTCGGGAGTGAAACTCCCTATTCACGGCAAACCGAGAAGGTGTCGAGTTGGAATTTGTAGGCCCTTAACTTTTACAACAACATTGCTCAAAGCGGGCTTGTATACAAGTACACGTGGCGTGGACGCGCCACGCAGGTAACCAAGGTAACCATGCAACCCCCCGACGACGCGCCGTGTTCCCAAGGTCACCTTAGTATCTACCATAGAGGCACACAAGAAAAGTGCAAGACTGAGAACCGTGTGTGTACACAACTATGATGGGTGTGACGATCTAAATTATACACCAAGATCATACCCAGGCCGACTGTGCTGTATAATGAAACAACTGAAAGAAGGCACAATAAAGACAAGAAGCACCCGAGGAAAGACAGAAGGGTGTGCTCACTGCTCCGTGTGCCATTGTAACAAACTACATCTCAAAACTTAAGCAAAACAAAGAGACACAAGTCAAATTAGCAAATAATACAGAACAACAGTTCTGCACTGTTAAAAAATTTCACTATTCAGAAGCAAGGTGACCAGACGTACCGGTCAAACCGTTTTCAGAACACTTGTACCGGTATCCCGAGGGTATTTGTACCAGTTTGCAATTTTGGGGAGAAAGTGTCCTGGTATTTTTAAACAAGTGAGCGCAGCGAACGAAGTGGTCTCCATTCAACTTAAACGGCGCTCATTCTGTTTTTCTGTACGTGTATGTGTGTGTGTGTGTGTGGATCTGTACGTCGAAAATCAGCCGAATCGCTGAACAATTGCGCTGAAATTTTAAACATACATCCGGTATACGAGTTTACTGAGAACTGCTAACAAAATCAGCTAGATCCATTGCGATTTACACCTACAATAAATAAAAATGTGATTTAAAAAAAAATATCGATAGCATTAATTGTTTAGATTTTTCATCTGTAAAATAGGCCACAGTCTGCGATATAAAAACAATTCAGATAGTCGCTATAACAAAGTCGGTGTCTTTTCATTATGGTTTTATTGTTAATATGTCATTCTCTAAAGCTGATGTCATTATTCTTGTTTAGATTTATTAACTAATTAATAATGATGACAATCCACAAGAAATAGTGCAATACCTCAGTATTACGCCGTATAAAGGTATAATTAAAATCGTAGATTAGACCACCTAATTTATTCTAACCTACGCCATGAATTCTAGATATGTGTACGCTTTACGTAGGCCTAAGCCGTATGGTCGGGATTAGGCACATAGCATGGCTCTGCCAATCGTAAAAGACGAGGAAAGAACTAAGTCCATTTCGCAAACATCAGCTGGTAAGTATAAAAGAGAAGTATATATTACTCCCCGAAAAGATGCGACCTCTGGTAGTCGTCGTCGGGGACCTCTACCACTTCCCTAACGACCTCCTTGACGACGACGACCATGATAATACGAACGATGCCAAAGACGATACAGACCACGACGTGAGAACCCCTCTTTTCTTCACCTACCCGCGGCTGGTTCGACAAGCATAATTTTTTTTAAATTTTTATCGTGGGAAACCTGTTATAGGGCGCAATTAGCCCCTCTTCAGGTGAACTAGGTATGTGCGGATAGGAAATTGTGAAGGGACGCATAGGATTTTCCTCCCTATATCCCTTAGGCTAGAGTGGCGCATTATAACTGAACGGCTGACGCGCCCTGAAACCAAATAAACTAAAAACCATTTTCTCTGTTCGCTTATAGGCCTGAATTGTCTTATATGTTTCAAAAGCCTACATTGACGCCGGATGCAGTATCTACTAAGTCTAGGAGTCGTACACTAGCTGGCCGTTCCATTTAGCCTGGGGTGTATCTGTTGAACAAGGGTATGTGACCACAAATGTTTGTGAAATGATTATACTAGGGAAACGCCAAAGTCGTTGTTAAACGAGTGAATGAGCCAAGTGTTGAGTACCTGGGAACATCCCCTTTCCTCCCATATACCTAAGGCTGGATCTAGCCCAGTATGGGGAATGATACCGGGTACTATACACATGGCTCACTCACTCGTTTAACAACGACTTTGGCGATGTTTTGCTTTAAAAAATAAACTTCTCTGATTAATACTAATAGTAAAAACAATGAAATAGTTCTTCCAAGAAGATAATTCATTTTCTCTAGGGTGTGCGAGTATTATTCCATGATTTTGGTGGAGGTGCCGGGTCGCGCACGAGCGTAAAAATCGTTAGGCCTATATATATTTGCCACTTCCTTACCAATGCTGATTACTTAGCCGTAATAGTAACCTGAGTCTTTTGATACACATTTATATTCATTTTGGAAGTTTTGAACTGGTGGCCCGTGATTAGGGGAATTTTTCTCCATGAAACTAATGGCGAGCTCTGGGTCGTTGTCGGGGAACTTTCCCCTTCCCTTTGACTACCTCCCCGACGGCGACGACAATGACAACACAGACGGATGATGACACAGACAGAGACGACCACGACGTGGGGAAACCCCTGCCCTCCCCATACGCTTGTGGCTGGTTCTGACCAGCACAGGCCTGTCCACCCTTTGTCCCCCCGCGTCATCCCTTACGTCCCTCCCTTCGTCTCGATTAGCCAAGTTGCATAAATATGAGACGTTAAGCAATATCCAATCAATTGAACTATTTTTGGTCACAAATAATAAAAATATGTCACTATAATGTTTGTTTCAACATACTTAATGTCATAAACCTAGCCCTAATATTTGTGCTTTATGCTTGATCATTAAAATTATCTAGAGATAGGTTACATTTCTAAATCACTTAGATGCTAGCTACTCTGTCTTCACGTTTGGAGCCTACATTTAGAATAACATCAATAAATAAAATTAATATTGTTCATATTGTAAATAATAAATATAGTCAAAGACCAAAATAGTGAAATTTTAAAAATAAAACGAAGTACTCGGACTCTAATTGGACTCGATACTCGAGTTATTTTAAGTACTCGTTTCGGACTCGACTCGAACTCAAAAACCAGCACTCGCACACCACTAATTTTATCAGTTATAATTTGCATTGATTTTGTTTAAAGATAATGGAAAATCAAAATGTAGCAATCACACAACTGAACTACGTTTTTGATTAATTACATACCTACACTTATTATTTCGTTGTAACGACAAAATGTATTAAAAGTTTAACCATCCATATTATACAAATTAAATGCATTTTCAAATTATCTTTATTCGTATTGATTTGATCTTCATAAGTATGATGCCCTCATCAATACAATCATTATGATCTGCTGAATGTTTGTATTTTGTTTTGTACTATCATTTTTTAACCACTAGATAAAGAATGACACAAAAATGTACACATTACAACCATATTTAATGATATTTTCATGTCAGAAAGCTATTTTCTGGGCATTTGAATCAAATATATATTTTTATTAAATCGCCTCTGACGGCTAGGGGCTCTGCCCCAAACCCCGAAATGGTCCGTAGGGTACATATTATGCCCACACTTTAGTAATTGTCCCGGTTTGTAACTTTCAAAATATGGTCACCTTATTCAGAAGGCATGATAACAGACTTTCAATGACGATGTGTTGATGATGATAATATAGACTATGTTATGTTCGCAGGGAGTGACGAAGAACAATTCAAAACACCGAAAAGCTAGATAACTCAATTTGGTTAGAAAGTCTAAGGGCACATGTGAGTGATATGATACAGCACAAGAAACGCGCCCCCTCTCGGCTCGAAGGTAGGCCCTACACTACACTACGCTCTCGAGTGCAACGGGGCATGACATAGCCAAGTACGTCCGAGCGATTAACTCGAGCCCTCCCTGCACATTTGTTTAGATTACACTGTCACTACTTCAAACATAATACGCGTTACGTAAAAACTGTCTAATAATAAAAACACATTAGTAGAATTTATTGCAAAGATATCATTATGCAAGTCCAAGTTGTTGTAAATATACACGGAGCACACGTTTACAAGTTGGCATGCAAGATGCAGTGGCTCACGTATGCAACTTGTTTATATAGTCATGAAGGCTGTGTCGTCATCACCATGCTTCTAGTTTTAATTATGGTCAGTGATGTACGCAATGGGGGTTGGGGTTATGCATTCCATATTAGCGAAAACATACCACGCAATAATAATAGCAATGTGCAAGTTATAGTAGTACAGGCCTATGTACTCGTGTTTCTGAGCCAGCCGTCCGCGGCGCTGCTGGACTGAAGTGTGTGGATACCAGGACGTGGGCCGAGTCGTCCTTCATCGTCATGTCACTCACTATACTCATCGGTATTCGTTGCAGTAGTGTTCCATCCATTCAGATGTATAATGCAACTACAATTCTGAGATTAAATTGTACCCGTCCTGATGGTCTAGTGGTTAAGACGCCTGTCTGGAATGCGGGAGATCCGTGGTTCGAATCCCGGTTAGGGCGGAAGTTTTTAATTTCTGAATTGTAGTAAATAATAGCAATTACACCTACGGGAGTATTTCCCGACCAACCAAATCGAGAAATATACTCATCGTGTCAAATAGCCTTAGTGCATTACTATGAAACGTTAAGCAACAAAGATCATAATAAAGTGAGCTAGCTCACGTATAATAGTGAATGGTGAAATAGATTACAAATGTTGTTACTAATAAATATAGAATAATATGTTTAGGCGATTCAAGCATACAGCCCCCCATTGTAATTGATGGTTGGATTGAATTAGACTAAAACCTTGCTCGTAGTGGCACCAACAGTCAACGGTGATAATAAATGTAAATATTACGAACCATGATATAACCTGTACTGGGACTTTTTGGGAAAACAAACCGTCATTCTGATAATCTCTTATAAATAACTCTAGACTCTCAATTTGTCCGAGTGCCAACGAACTGGCAACGCCATCTGTGCCTGAATATCCAAACCACGTCTAAGTTACAAAGCGTCAATTACAACTACCCCATTTCACCACTCAGTGCGGAACAGTTCTAGTCCCTAGAGCACACGTCGTAAATACAACAACAGTTCTAGTCCCACCCTCTAAGGGTAAGCCACACTTTGTAAATACAACAAAAAGTTTAGGCCCACCCCCGAGCTAGAGAAAACGTCGTTTAAAAACAACAAAAGTTCTAGTACCCCCCTCGAAACTAGAGCACCCCGTCCCGGGTTTTAAAAAAAAAAAAACAAACCCGTTCTAGTCCCCCCCTCGTAAACTAGAGCACACGTTGTTAAAAAACAACAAAAAGTTCTAGTCCCAACCCCCGTAGTAAAAGCACACGTCGGAAACAAAACAGTTTTAGTCCCACCCTCGTAAACTTTGAGGTCAGTCGGGAAATAAAAAAAAAAAACCCGGGTTTTTTTTAGGCCCCCCCCCGTAGCTAGAGCTCACGTCGTAGGCTAAATACAACAACAGTTCTAGTCCCACCCTCGTAGCTAGAGCCCCACGTCTTTAAAAACAACAGTTCTAGTTTCCCCCCCTCGTAAAATAGAGAACACGTTTGAATACAACAAAAAAGTTCTAGTCCACCCCCCGTAGCTAGAGCTCAAGGGCTTTTGGTAAATACAAACAAAAAGTTTTTAGTCCCACCCTCGTAGCTGAGCAACGTGAAAAAACAACAACAGTTCAGTCCCACCCCGTAGCTGGCACACGTTTGTAAAAAACAAAAAAAAAAAAACCCCCGTTCTAGTCCCCCCCCCGTAGCTAGAGACACCCTTCGTAAAAACCAAAAACAGTTTTAGTTCCCCCCCTCGTAGCTAGAGCAAAACGTCGTAAAAACAACAACAGTTCTAGTCCCCCCCCGTAAACTAGAGCACCCCGTCGTAAAAACAACAAAAAGTTCTAGTCCCACCCCCCCTAGCTAGAGCTCACGTGTAAAACAAAAACGTTCTTTTTTCCTCACCCTCGTAGCTTTGAGCACACGTCGTAAATAAAAAAAAATTTCGAGTCCCACCCCCGTTAGCTAGAGCACACTCGTAAAAAAACAAAAAAACAGTTCTAGTCCCACCCCGTAGCTAGAGCACACGTCGTAAACACAACAGTTCTAGTCCCACCCTTCCCTAGAAAAGCACACGTCGTAAATACAACAACAGTTCTAGTCCAAACCCCCCCTAGCTTTGAGTCAAAGTTCCCTAAAACAAAAACAGTTTTAGTCCCACCCAGTAGCTAGAGCAAAACGTCGAAATACAACAAAAGTTCTAGGCCCACCCTCGTAGCGAGAGCACATCGTGAAAATACAACAAAAAGTTCTAGTCCCCCCCCTCTTTGTAGAGCTCCGTTTGTAAATACAACAACAGTTCTAGTCCCACCCTCGTAGCTAGAGCTCACGTCGGGAAAAAAAACAACAAATTCTAGGGCCCACCCCCTAGCTAGAGCTCACGTCGTTTAAAAACAACAACCCGTTTTAAATCCCACCCTCGTAGCTAGAGCACACGTCGTAAATACAACAACAGTTCTAGTCCCACCCTCGTAGCTAGAGAAAAACGTCGTAAAACAAAAAAAAAAAAAAAAAAAAAAAAAAAAATTTTTCCCCCCCTGTAGCTAGAGGGACACGTCGTAAAAACAACAACAGTTCTAGTCCCCCCCCCCGTAGCAGAGCTCCCCGTCGTAAATTAAAAACAAAAATTCTTCCCACCCTCGTAGCTAGAGCTTTACGTTTGAAATACAACAACCCGTTTCGAGTCCCACCCTCGTAGCTTTGGCACACGTCGTAGGGGTAAAAAACAAAAAAAAAGTTCTAGTCCCACCCCCGTAGCTAGAGCCCCCCGTCGTAAAAAACAAAAGTTTTTTTAGTCCCACCCTCGTAGCTAGAGCACAGTCGTAAAAAACAACTTTTTAGTCCCCCCCTGTGCTAGAGCACGTCGTAAACCCCAAAGGTTTTCCGTCCCACCCTGTTTGCTAGGCAACGTCGTAAACACAAAAAGTTCTAGTCCCCCCCTCGTAGCAGAGCAAAAGTCGTAAAAAACAACAAAAAAGTTCTAAATCCCCCTCGTAGGGTAGAGCACACCCTCGTAAATACAAAAAAAAGTTCGAGTCCCCCCTTTGTAGCTAGAGCCCACGTGTGGCTAAATACAAAAAACAGTTCTAGTCCCAACCCCCCTAGCTAGAGCACACGTGTTTAAACAAACATTTAGGGCCCCCCCCTCGTAGTGAAACCCCACGTTCCCTAAAACAAAAAAGTTCTAGTCCCGCCCCCGTAGCTAGAAACACACGTCGTTAAAAAACAACAAAAAAGTTCTAGTCCCGCCCCCCGTATAGAGCACACGTCGTAAATACAACAACAGTTCTAGTCCCACCCTCGTAGCTAGAGCACAGTCGTAAATAAACAAAAAGTTTTGAAATTCCCAAACCCCCGTAGCAAGCACAAAGTCGTAAATACAACAACAGTTCTAGTCCCACCCTCGTAGCTAGAGCACACGTCGTAAATACAACAAAAAGTTTCCTTTGTCCCCCCCCGGTAAACTAGAGCACACGTCGTAAAAACAAAAAAACATTTCAGTCCACCCCCGTAGCAGAGCACACGTCGGGAAATACAACAACCGTTCTAGTCCCCCCCTCGGGGCTAGAAACTCACGTCGTAAATAAAACAACCAAATTCTAGTCCCCCCCCGTGCTAGAGCACACGGTTTGGTTTAAAAAAAAACAAAAAAACAGTTTAGTCCCACCCTCTAGCTAGAGTCAAGTCGTAAAAACAACAAACAGTTTTTAGTCCCACCCCCGAGTAGAAACCCCACGGCGTAAATACAACAACAGTTCTAGTCCCAAAACCCCCGTAGCTAGAGTCAGTCGAAATACCAAAAAAAGTTTGAGTCCCCCCCGTAGCTAGAGCCCCACGTCTTTAAATTTCAACAAAAAAGTTCTAGTCCCACCCTCGTAGCTAGAGCACACGTCGTAAATACAACAACCAAACTTAGGGCCCACCCTCGTTTGGGGTTTTAGCACCGTCGTAAAAAACAACCAAAAAGTTCTAGTCCCCCCCTCGTAGGGGTTTTGAGCCCCCACGTCGTAAAACAACGTTCTAGTCCCCCCCTCGTAGCTTGAGGGACACGTGTTTAAAACAACAACAGTTCGGAGTCCCACCCTGTAGCTAGAGCCCCAAAGTCGTAAATACAAAAAAACAGTTCTTTGTCCCCCCCTTTTTAGCCCAGAGCCCCACGTCGTAAATACAACAACAGTTCGAGTCCCACCCTCGTAGCTAGAGGCCCCCACGGCGTTTAAAACAACAAAAATCGAGTCCCACCCTCGTAGCTAGAGCACACCGTCCCAAACACAACATTTTTAGTCCCCCCCTCGTGCTAGAGCCAAAACGTGTAAACACAAAAGTTCTAGTCCCACCCTCGTAGCTAGAGCACACGTCGTAAATACAACAACAGTTCTAGTCCCACCCTCGTAGCTAGGGGCAACGTTTGTAAAACAACAACAGGGTTTAGTCCCCCCCTCTAGCTAGGCACACGTCGAAAAAACAAAAAACAGTTCGAAAATCCCACTCCCACCCTCGAGGGTAGAGCACACGTCGTAAAAAACAAAAAGTTTTAGTCCCAAAAATCGTAGGTTTGAGCACAAAGTCCCTAAATACAACAAAAAGTTCGAGTTTCCCCCTCGAGCTAGAGCACACGTCGTAAATACAACAACAGTTCTAGTCCCACCCTCGTAGCTAGAGCTCACGTCGTAAATTTCAAAAACAGTTTTGTCCCACCCCCGTAGTAGAGCCCAGTCGTAAACACAACAGTTTTAGTCCCACCCTCGTATTTGAAACACACGTCGTAAAAAACAACCAAAAAAGTTCTAGTCCCACCCCCGTTTTGCTAGAGCCCCCCACGTGGGAAAAAACAACAAAAGTTTTTTAAATCCCCCCCTCGTAGCTAGGGGAACACGTCCCTAAATACAAAAACAGTTCAAGTCCCACCCTCTTTTGCTAGAGCACACGTCGTAAATACAACAACAGTTCTAGTCCCACCCTCGGGAGCAGAGCACAAGGCGAAAACAAAAAAACATTCTTAGGGCCCCCCCCCTCGTTTGCTAGAGGGACACGTCGTAAAACAACAACATTTTTAGTCCCACCCTCGTAGCTAGAGCACACGTCGTAAAACACAACAACAGTTCTAGTCCCACCCTCGTAGCTAGAGCACACGTCGTAAATACAACAACGTTCTATCCCCCCTCGTAGCTAGAGCACACGTCGTAAATACAACAACAGTTCTAGTCCCACCCTCGTAGCTAGAGCACACGTCGTAAATACAACAATTGCTAGCTCAAAGTTCCATACTCAAACGATTGCTTTCGTGAAGATTTTTGCTTTAAAGTATTATTAACGAGTTCTCTATGGAAAACGAGACAATTTTAAACGTAGCATCTGTATTTCCGAGTAGACCAAACATCGAAGGAACCCATCACTTTGGACTGGAATCTGATTGACCTTGGCTTCTACCTCCAGGGATTCCCCCAACCCCGGCGTACCTTCCGCTGCAAAATCCTTTCTGATATAACTATCCATTTATAAAGCTGCTCTTCAAAATGTTCTAGTCTTTGCCTGAATCAAGTCCGCTTGCATCTTAGAATATCTTGCTTCTAATCTTCTCGGAACAAATCTGAGTTGAAGTGAAAGTTTATGAGAAGACCAAGTCCAACGTAAGAAGTAAAGCAAAAACAGGCCCACTATTGAATAGCTCTCCAGTGTAGAACCGTATAGTAAAATAAAGATATATTATTCCAATACAATTAATTTATTGCCTTCAGCTAAGAAAAATAACTAAAATAACAAGAAATTTTGAAAATGTCCATGGGCCCAAACGGCTATTAATAATAAAAAATTGTAATTTAATAAAGGTAAGTTTGTTTTAAACCGTAGAGCAAAAAATGTAGCTATAAGTGCTAGTGGTGTAGCAAGTAGCTGGGGGTGGGGGTGGGGGTGGGGGGGGGGTTTGTGGCGGTGGCGTCACGGCGTAGGGCGACACACTGGCGGCGTCGGGGCAGAGCACAAAGGGAGGGTGAGGCAGAAACGAGGGGTGGAGAAGGGAGAACACAAAACTATACATTGAAATGTAGTGCTGCGTGTAGGCTACAACTTCCCCATCTCCTACAACCCCTTCTCAAAAGGAAAAGAATGAAAGTGGGGTTACACAGACAACACGAAGCGGCAAATTGTTTGCGTCAGAGATAGGCGAACTTGACGATTGGCTCTTCTCAATCACATAGATGCAGCCGCGTGCGAACAAAGTAAGGTGCAATTTTGATATTAATTGTGCTAATAAATTATGCTTCTTTTACGTGGAAATGCATAAGCTTTATTTATTAGGTGGAATATTAATAAGAGTTTTTATAGTTTATAGGAATTCTTCCTTTTAATGTTATAATAAGCTAGAAACATTTGAGGGGGATTTTTAATTTTATGGCGCCTGAAAAACATTTGGTTTACACAGAAAAAAATTATAAAAAGCTAAAAATTAAACACCAAATAAAGCTCGTCAAATGGCAAACACACACACGTCATAGTAAATTGCAAAGCTCTCTGTCCATCTGTATGTGCGTGTCACGACGTATTTCTCAAACAAGGATGATACAGAATGTTTGTGTGACCCTGGTGGTAAGGGGAAGGGTGGAGGCGGGGGGGGGGAGGTTGTAGCTTGCCCCAAGAAAGTTTGAAAATTCATGTGACCAGCACCTCCACCCTTAATGCACGAGCAGGCGAGCTTAAGCTTTGTTTTATAGACTCGGCGCCTCCACCATAAAGAACGACACAGGGCGAATTAGTGTGTTTCTTCTTCTTCGCCGATATGATGCATAAGTTTAGCTTCGATTCCTCTTTTGGATTCTCCCGCAACCGTGCTTGTTACCTTATTACGTATGGCACTTCTGCTCTCGGCTAGGAGTCAGGGCCATGCACACGTGCATACGAATGCGTGTTTACTTATGTAGAAGATTTGCTTTGTGAATAGCATGTCATTCCCACCTCGGCTCAACCATGGTCACTCACTGGATACAATACAACATTCGTCTGTGTGCATGTGTTGTTTTATTTCGAGGCCATCGCTTTGCATCTTAGATTCACTTTATGCCATAGGGTCATAGCATTATAATTATGCAGAGGGGTGGGGCGATGTTCGGGCTGCTTCGAGGCATACTGAATCCTCCTAGCTTGAAACTCCCTCAGCAAGTCATTCTGCTACCTTTTGTAAACACTAATCTCAGGCTAAAAATGGCACTTTATGAAAGTGCATTGTGTAGACAGAGGCACGCCACTGGTGTGAGCCTCACGCCGAGCCAGGTTATCTTGCACATATCGGCAATCCCAATGCAAACTATACGATATTGCAAAATCATCTTTCACTCACCAAAGAACCCCACATTTTATGGCAACCGGGGTAGGTCAAAGCTGAATATGAAGTGTAACTTGCAAAAGTTCTCCCGACATGCGAACGTATAGGGTACATTAACGCATACGCCAGACTACAGCTGAATTAATAGAACTTGAAGGGGAAGAGACTTGACTCGAGAAAGGTGTGTTGATTTCAAGGTAATTTCGGTTCAAATGAAGTAAAACATTAGTCCAATTCAACTGATTTGTTCTTAGAAACCGTCTGAGATGTTTCAAGAGGTCTTAAGACAGAGCTTGAAGATAGTAATGGCCTTCGCATAGCGTGCTCTGTGATTTTATCTTCTTTCGTATAAGTCGATATTAAATAGTGTTTCAAACAGTGTTTCGTGTGTTTAATGATTGTATATTGTGTATTCGTGGATCCCTGTGCCAGGCCTATTTACTACAGTCCACTCATTGCTATTAAGCTGGCCCTCCAAAGTTTTCATCCTCATTCATCCCATCATCCGTGTTCGTACATGTTCCGGTTAGAGGCTCTGCTTCCAATGCAGAAGGTCCAGGGTTCGATTCCCGCTTTAAGCGGAAATGAAGCTCAAGTCCATCAGTTCTTGGCAGGAATGTGTAAACGGTGACTTTGGAGCCATATACTAGCAACGAGGTACATCCGAATCAGCCTGGTTCATTCTGGTGCTATGCGGGTGTAGTGTCCAGGCGCGTAGGAACGTTGTGAAAGTTGGGGGGGGATTACTAGCAGATTCCGTGGGTGTCATCTGAAGTCTGGGCGAAGAATTTCACCATACTGCAGTTATTTCTTCATGTTTAAACTGAAAAATGGCAACTATAGGGATTCCCGTTTTGTTTATTAATGATTACACTTTAGTTGTTTTTAAATTTAAATTTGATTGTCCAACTAAACCATCATGTGTATAAAAGTATGTTATGCACAATAATATAGAGACAGTTTTGAAATAACTCAAAAACTAAAACTATAAAGTTCCTGCATACTTGGACTCTGTAAACGATGTTTTACAGGAATTATATGCGATTTAAAAACTAAAAAATCGGGAAGTTAAATATCCCCCCCCCCCCCCCCCCGGTTGCTACGCCACTGATGGTGTCCAGCTTTACTGATAGGTGGGAGTGGGTAGACTCTAAATACGAATTTATTTATTTATAAACTCGAAAAAATTGCACACATCGTGTGTCCGAAATGAAGATTTTACCGAACTGTGACGTCGGCATTTTCCAGGTTGGAGTCCCCGAATCTTATTCGTTAGGATAACTCAACTAATTACTAAACTATCTGATATTTAATTTGCCCAATACTAACGCAACATATCTGCATTTCTTTCCAATATCCATTAGTGACTAACACCTAACTCTCGATAATTCTGTCACTCCTCTCCCCCCCCCCCCCCGCATCTCATCAAAAGTTGCGAGGCACGCCCGATAACTTCCCCTATGATAATAAAACTAGAAAGTAAAAGTTTGCTGGCCGTACAGCAAGCGGTCGCGCTCAAAGTCTTCCGTGTAGCCCCTACCCCTTGTCCGTCGATTTCCTAGTCGTATATACCAATTCCTTTACCCCAGTACGAGAGCACGACTTCATTGGGACATAAAATTTTATAAAGTATTAGAAGACTTATTGATTGTTTGATTTGTTCTTGTTTATTACCGTGTTTGATGTGAGAGCTTATAGTGCTCCCTGCACGGGTGGCGCAATCACGTGCATACTTCAAGCGAAATGAGTGAAAGTTTACGGCTTACGCGTCCACGTGCATTGCTCACGTTTCATAACGACGAGCACACGTGTAGCTTGTGAGACATCAGACAATGACTTGTTCTACATCTTTATTGAAATTGAATTAAACGCTGTCAACGCAGACAGATAAGAACATAATCCAGTTGGAAAACAAAAACTCACATAAACAAAGTGTATACTAGGAAGCAAAGCTCCCTTATGCATGACTCATACTGTGTGAAGGAGGTCAGGTGGCAGGGGTGGCAACGAAAAGGGAATTCCTATATGCTTGGCACCGCCCCCAAGGATAATTGAACGCTTCAACAAGCCGTACCCGTGATTGTTAAATAAATATGTGCATGCCTAAATATAATCCAAGTAAAAGAAATAATAAAAGAAAATCAAAGTATGTTAAAGAAAATTCGAAATTGTTTACGTTTGTGTATTACTAGCGTACTTGAAAATGTTCTTTCAGTATGGTTGGCAATCTCAGCCACTGACAACAGCTATGTACTGGCCACAGGCTATTGAGATTTGAGATTATGTTGAAATTGATATAACCATACACTGGAAAACGGCAGTCAAGTTATACTAAAAAGACGAATATGTATCAACGATACTCCATTTGATAGCTTCCGCTACCCAGGAATATTCAATCAATCAATATACCACTTTTGTTATCACACAGTAGCAGTGGTACCCACTTGAACACAGTAGCAATTACTTAAATTCCAAAGAGTCATATTATGGCTGTTATGCAATGAGCAATGAGTGTGGGCAACAATATGCAATAGCAGAACAATTAGACCGTGCTACTCAAATGTTTATCTCGTACAATGATTATTAAGTTTGAAAGTGTGGCACTATAGACTATAGAGACAGGCAGTAGAAGGTTGCATACTAAGTAATAAGAATAATGTGATTGTGATTGATAATCAGAGACATAAATGGATTTAACATTGGCAGAAGAAATGTGGCAATTTTTTAAATATAATTACCAGCCATACCAAAAATAACGTTGGAATTCAAATTAAATTGTTGTTTTTATTAGTTTTCCGTTAATTTACCTGATTATCAGTGAAATACCTCATTCGTTGGTATGGTCGTGTTTTGTTTCCCCGACCCTCAGCTGATCAGTGTAGGACCCGCCAGCTAAATGTTAAGAGATAATAAAAACTACGTCTCAGTTAATGAGGGGAGGTAATGATGTTTTGATGATCTACTGCACCCCAGCTTTTTACGATAAAATAAAAATATACCTCCTTACATAATATTAAAGGTCGCACTCGCATTCCACAATCCACTATGATAGAAGACTTGAAAGAAAGCTAGAAGCTACTCAATAAATCTTAATTAGAAGACTAATTTGTGTTTTAATTGGCTATGTTGGCACTCTTGTAATAACATGTTATAATTTAAAAATGGTGGCCAAAATTCGTTTTCATTAAATATTTTTAATAACCTCTGGAGCGATTTCATCATGTTCTAAAAAGGTGTTAATTAAGTTTCAAGAGCAGCGGTATTTGTGGAACCCGACTGTTGGCTTCATGTGACTGTAACCGTTAGTCTCCCCGATATCACCTCGCGCGACCTTGCTAAGCTGGCCTGCTGCATGGGGCACCTCGTAAGCAAGGGCGTACTGATTATTGCTAAAATCCAGTTTTTTTAGAAAACGTTTAAAACTGGCCCGGCTTATATTACATCAGCGTAGGGAAGAGATAATGCGTCACTCCGCCATCTTGAAGGCACCTGGAACGTCCAAGTTGGTTCACTTTGGTTGGTTGTGGCGTGTGTTTAGATGTCCGACCAGGAACACTGTGTTGATGCGGTCCTAAGTTATGCAAATTACATGTGGATGTAGTTAATCGCCTCAATCTTGCCACCAAGCCTATCATCGGGACTTAATTTAAAGAACGCTTTATACAACGATAAATACTAATTAAGGAAATAATAAGTGTGTTGTCCTGTATCACTTCACATCTGCACACTTGTATTGAATCAACTTGACATTCTCTTCTCTTCCTATTTCAAGCCACTTGTAGCAAAACTAATACATACCCCATAAAAACAATGTCTCCCAACACCTGATATAAACCCCAAGTGCGCCAAGCAGATCTGAATAAAAAACTAATCCCAAGAAATGATTCAAAAGATGTCATTGTTGACACACGAATACTTATTGCTGCTAGGGCGCGTGGTACCGAACTCGGAGATTGAATATCACGATGGCCTATGCAATTCTGGTTTGTCTATGGGATGCGAGGTTATCTCGCTCGAACTGCATAGAACTAAGAAACTTGGAGGTGACGCAAGGAGACAAATGAATGACGTTCTGACCTTGATGAAGCTGCTGCCATTGTTGCACTTTCCACCCACATCAAACGCCAACAACCTCCAAGGTTATTCACATGGTCAGTATCCCGATAGCTCATCTAGCCAAGCCAGCCATGCTATTGTTGTGATGGATTCAAACATTCATCACGATTCAGGTGAGGAGAATGTATTCGATCAGTCAATGACAATTGACGGACAGATACATATCAATCGTGTAGTACTGAACAACGCGAGCATGCACACATGCCCTATGCCGTAAAATCTTCATGAAACTTGATGCCAACATTACAAGAGTTTTGCATATTGCCAAGTGTATCGTGCCTCAATTTAACTTTATTGAAGTGTAATAAAGAAGAACAGACAAACAATAAAACACATTATGATATTACGTTTTATTTCAGATGGTCATGTAAATCAGTTTTACTCCCGACTCTAGAATAGCACGCGGCTTGATCGCCTGGCTGCTGGCTCGGCCAATAGAATAATATGTCAGGACAGGTTGATATGTATACAAGAGTTACGGTTGTCGTAGTCACTGATTGCAATAAGGCAAATAAACAGGTTGAGCAAATGTAATCATGAAGTGTGCATTATTGTTCGAAAGACAAACGACGTTTCGAAAGAATTGTTGATGGCCGCCACTCGATAGACAAAGCGAAACCGTAATGTAGCACCAACAACTGAGATAAAGATACTGTTCATGGGATGTGTCCCCTGAATACGTTTTCCAAAATATCTATAAAACAGCTGTTGTTGAGTGAGAACAGGGTTTTCAAGGAGAAACAGCAAGTGACCATTGCTTTATACTGCTTCGTTTTACTAATGAGACTGTTGTACCCCTCCGTAGTTACGTCACTGCAACATGGATACGTTATCAATCACTTATGAAACACACATTTTCTTATCGTGTGCTCATCTTCCACGAGAAGAACGGAGTACTCGCACCTTCCTAGACCCCTCATGCTCAATGCTGAGCTCAGCCGGCGCCCACATCGTCTCAATTAGCCTCGCTGCACGAACACGATACCTCATCTTGTCACGTTGCCCACACTCCTCGTTGTCCAACTAGCCATGAATCTGTCTTCACCTTCTCTCCAGCTAAATGAATCAGTTTAATGGCGGGGTCGACGGCAACTGACCTGTAGCTACAGCCCAGCAGCCTTGCTAAGGTCATTGCCGCATGCTGGTGTGCGTAGCGCCATCCACTACGTAACCGAAACTACCGTAACATGGTCTTAAAATAGAACGGCAAGTCGCCTTCCTTAGGGGGATATGATACAGCGTGCGGCTAGGCGACCTCTAACCATACGTTCGGAGGCCCAGAAGATACATTAGACGCGAGCATTAGTCACGAATTAGAGATGTTTTTCAATCAAGCCACCGTAAAGAATCGGCAACCTTGCACGCTACCTACGTACAGTACAGTTCACTCCAGTACCAGAGCGAAGTGCGAGTTAACCCGGGTTCGCTAGCTAGAGATAGTTCTCAATAGGGCGGACTCATTTCTCCACCTTTGTCGTGGTGTTTACATACTTCAAGGCTAAAGAGGGAATTAGTGGCGAGAAAAATACATTAAAATAAATAAATACACTTCAATCTGAAAAACCCATTGACCCTACCCCTCTGAAAAAAGTTAAAGATTCCAATCTTATCATTGGCAACTAAGGAGCAGCAAACAAATATTGACTACACCGACAGCTTTGCCTAAATCGTTGTCACAATACAAAATATAATTAATAACACCGAAAGCGAGGTACGCATTCAGACATTCAGAATGCAGCAGTGCTGAAACAGTTCCAGCCTACTTATTATCCTCCCTACCATGCAGGGCAGGCAACCAAGCCAAGGGCCAAGGGTGCTACACAACTATATGCTACATTCCAGAGAAACAACAGGAATCGGCGATATCCATTACACTGATATACAGCTGACATTTCACCAAGAAGTAATTTTAGAGAAGCATTTTCACTGCGATTGTAAATCACACTTGTTACGACTCAATTCGACAGACAAGAATAATTTAAAAAAACTAAATACGAACATAATGGAATTACTTCAGAGCATGAGCTCGTATTAATATTGTACATTTTGTTTTGTCTTCATTTGACGGCAAGACTGTTTGGCAGCAAAGCCGGAACGATAAGTCTTATTGATGTAAAAACGAAAATTATTTCAATGTTATCTCGCAAAACGAGATTTTTCCGGCTGGTTAGTATATTTAAATAAGGTCAAGGTTAGAAGTCAGATTTATGTGAGGTCGCCAATCTTCTTGTTTCGATACAGAAAGATTAGCGCCTTTGCTAGACGTGATATCACCCACTTTGGTGGATAGGCCTTTGTTAGTCGTGATATCACCCACTTTGGTGGATAGGCCTTTGCTAGACCAAAAACTAGTTGGTCTAGAAACCAGACCGATTAAAAACATTACATTAACAGATTTAATTGGATGAGCGAAGCGAAGACTTCAATTTCACCGACCCCCCAAAAATTTAGCTCTGGTGTTTTTTTTGTTTTTGTTTGTTTTTCTGTCTGTTTGTTCGCGCTCTACCGGGCAAACGGCATATGCGATTTTAAAGAAAATTGGAGGGGACCTTCGAAATCTCTGAACTTAGACTTGCCACGTTTTTGGGTACAACCAAAGAAATATTTCTCATGAATATCGTACTTTTACGATTTTTTTCGATTTTCAAAGTGATATTTTCGTGATATTTGGGCCGATTCTGACCAAACGGGAGGAGCTACAACTTTCATATTTTAAATGGACATTACGATAATGGAGATGTAGTACCTTTTGAAAGAAAAAGTTGAAAAAGTTAGCCAGAATCCATAGAATAAAGGTTTTAATATGAGTTATTTGAGGTATTTAATTACAATTAACAAATAACAATAGAAACTTGACAACAATCACCTACAATGCGTTCAAAAAGCACTTGCAAAAGCAAAGAGATCCCACGCAAACTAAAAATTTACAAAAAAACTCATCCATCAACGCGACTAAAAAAAGCGTTCGCGAAGCGGCCTAGTAATATACAATATTGATCGGACAGCAAAGTAAGCCTACTTGGAAATATGGTACTTTACAACAAGACACATCTTCACTACATCTTAGATGTATTTTGTTGTTTAGATTGTTGTTTTCACACATTGTGTTACATTTCATATTCGTAAGATAGATTTAGTTACACTAATAACAATTATGTCTATGATAGCTAAGTGCATGAAGTACGGTAGCATGTGAAGAAGGAGTCGTGCACGTAGCCTTAATAGTAAAAAAACACTTTTATTGGATATGTAGTTTGGAATTGTTTGAATTCATTTTTATTGGATAAAATTAGGATGACATAGCAATTATAATACTTTGAATTGAATTGTTTATCAATACGACACTGTGTTGTGTTGTGTGGATATTGGAAGGTTATCAACACGTTACTAGTTCCAAACAGCACATTCTACAAAGTGTGTCGGGAAAGCGTTAAAAGCGAAGAAACTCACCAGCCCCATTGATGCAGCAATCCAGAGGGAAGCGAATATAAGCGGGCAGGGCAGGGCAGGGCAGCGGGATACGAGCAGGCTATCTAGGAGTTAGTCCCCATGCCTGGCGCACGTCTCGGGCTTACCTGCAAACCAACCAACAAACATTCATTACACACATCTAGCTTGCAACTGACTTTCCTAGTGCTTGTCTGCATGGTCAAGAGACATTGATGCACAATGCCTATGTTGCCTGTTCAATGTGACTAAAGCGACAGCGCTAACATATATACAACTTAAAATTACATACTAAAGGGGTATTTAACCGCTAAATTAAAAAAAAAAATTCATGCAGGCCAACTAGTTATGAATTTACATACAGTAACAGACAAAAATATAGGGTCCACCATAACCCGATTTTGTTTTGTCAAACTTGGTAATTTTCGAGCTAGAAATGACACGGGGACTATCTTTATGCCCCGTGACCTTGGAAGGAATTTAGTCGAAAAAAATATTGGCCATCATTGACGTACTCGACTACCTTTTCTGTAAATCTTCTACGTTTTGTTTTTGTAATTTGGGCAAGTGGTTCGGTCAAAAAATGATGTTTACCAAGAAGTGGTACTTTTTCGGAACGCATATTTTTGCGTGCTTGATTGTATATTTAATGGGCTTTTAAGATTGATACGATGCTTTTGTATACAACTATTTGGACAACAATTAAGCAGGTTAAAGCCTGTTAAAAGGTAAAAACTGCTAACAGTATTGCATTGTGTGACAAGTGATGGTCATTGGGCATTCAAGGTCATGCCCAGAGTACCAAGCAAGCACCTTAGTTTGCCGCCCTCTGCGAGTGAAGGACTTGACTTTGCAGCTGGCAGAAGCAACGGGAAAGTCTCCTGCCATGATCGTCACATGGCCTAACACACTAGACGGACATGTATTTGTTTTCTGGATGTTGTTGAATGCGATCCAAAGAACAACTTCATTACCGTTTGGTTGGTGGACTCAGCTCAGATCGAGGTCCTCGACTAACGCTGGCCTCATCACAATTGCATTTCAATTATTATTTCATAAGAGTGTAAACGTAAAATATAAGTATCCGCGATCCGCATCACTCGCCAGCCCAATATATTATCGTGTTATCTTTTGTCTGGCTAGTTGGAAGGGAATACAACCTTGGGATTAATTAATAAAAGTTATGCTATTGTGGGTTTATTCATCGCGATAAAACATTCTACCTTTGTTTGTAGGGTACACCTTTCATGTGACTAGAGCCCAGTTGTTAGGCCGCTGTCGCAAGAAACTTTCCGGTGACGGAGTACGAACCTGTGACCTCCCGACGTATGAACTACCTCTATCGGTGGCTAGTTTTATCAGTTGCTATGGTTACTTGCCTGACTGGACTCGTACATATGGTAGACGAGTGCATGCACATGAAGGTCTACTTCTGACCGTGGTTGTGTACAATGCGGCCAATCACCCGACATAGGTTGACTCCGTGATAAAAATATATTATTTCGCACACTTTCGATCTGCATTAGAATCGAAAAAAGTGCCAATAATCTGACACTAATGCGGAGAGCGGAGACAGGCATGGAGTCTTTTTGTCTGGCCACGCAAACGAGTTATGTATATTTGTCAATAACATGGGCGTATCTGCAGATGGACTAAGCTAAGGTGCAACATTGAGGCGCGAGGTGGTCGTGTGTGGACGAGGAATCAGCCCAGCCACAGATGTCTCACTAAACACCGCACATCGCGCAGGTTTGCCCTGCATATGCGTCTGCGTCCAAACCCTGATGTGCTGCGGCTGACCACATACACTCGAAGTGATCTTATTCAAGACTTAGCTGCAGAGATTGCAGACCAACGCACGAAGAACATAACTTTGTCCCTATAAGCTGTGATGCTCTCGATATAAGTATCAACAAGTTACCATGAGTTTTTATTACGCCGTCCGTGGTGGCACACGATTAGGGCGCTGCGCTGGTCCGAAGCGTATGACTACGAGGACGTGGGAATTCTAATCGTATTTATTTTATTTCAATCTTTTTTCCCTTGGTGTTAGTAATGACACTCTTGTTTTTTTATTTTTCTGTTTTCCTGTGCATTAGGCATAGGTCTACTTCATGATCAAAATGGTCCAAAACAAAGCTGACTGTGAACATAATGCATGGTGCTTGAAAAGCTGCATTCTAGCTTATACTTTAGCATTATTCACTCTATATTTCTTTGGCAATCTTTAAGCTGTACAAGTTAACCAATATTCAGATAGGCCCTGGCCCCTACCTATGGAAAATATATGGAAATCCACAAATTAAATACTCCATCTCAGCCGGGTATCGAACCCGGGTCACCCTGAAATGTTTTAAGAAGTGACCATGGCAGTCACATTGGCCTAGAAAACATGCATGCGATTCAGTGTTTTGTTGATTGAGCAGCAACATTCTTTTATGAGTAGGCCTACCGGTAACAAAGCGAGCTTAATGAATTGCTACATATTATTGTAATGTATGTACAAAAATGTTTGTTAAGCACACGCGGAAAAAATGTAATTTCCAAATACCTTGTACCTGAGTTGTACAAGCGAGATTCTCATAAAAACCATGTTTAATTCTTCATTACCTTATTGATTGGTTGATTAGTAATTAGCTATAGCTGAGTCATACTTCATCAAATTCATGAGTCCCTAACAATGTCACTGCACAAAGGATTCAAATGGATGGATCGCAGCAGGCAACTCTGTTTGGCATTACGTGCATCAGTGAAGTGTTTGGAAACGAAGAATAACGATCAAATCCCGTTTTTGCAAATTCTGCCTCAAAATGAGAATAGCTTGGAAATAATGCTTGTAGTTCCGTCTGAAGTCTGAACAGAGATAGAGTCATCTATGACAGACTGATCGCCGGACTGTCATCTGTTTGACGAGCTGCCAATACCTGATGTCACAACACATGATCACTAATCACAGCATTGTTTGCTAACAGCGTACATTGGTTCTAGGGTATTGTTGTTGAGTGCCGAATCTTTGCGGACGGTGGGCGTGATGCCCATTACTTGTTATGACGCCAGCATGTCTGCGAGCATTGTTTCAAGCTAGAAAATACATCATTTTTAAGTGTAATTTAAATAAAGTTAAATAACAAAATTTCTAGAACGAAAAAACATGGGATAAAATATGCAAAGGAACATATTACATAGTAGCTCATTCGTCAATTCGATGTGCCATGCTCACTAGGAAACGCTCAGTTGGACGCGTTGATAAGCGAGCACGTGTTATAGCTAGACCCACATTGCACATTTTTTTAAATTTTAAAATTTGCGACGTTCGCTGTCCACGGGGCCATGTTTCCAATATTATTTATTATTGGCAAGGTATTTGGGTAAACCCGTGGGTAAATTTTTACAGAAGTAGGCCAACAGACGCGACCCATACCACAAAACAGATCGACTTTTACAAAGTGTCACTTTTCTTTCCGTCCGTCTGTAAGTGCATCACGTCTCACGAAAAATACTGAACATAACCTGTGCGGCATCAGGGTTGTTAGGGATCAAGGGACGGGGCTAGCCCCATTGAAGTGAGGACTTTCAATCAACCCGGCACCTCCACCAAAGAGACTTCGATGATGGATGACATTTAGTTTTAGTATCCTTCTCCGACAGTCAACACAGAAGCTTCGCTCCCTATATGGGTTATTCCACATCCGTGCATGTCATCTTTATTTATCACGCAGTCTCCAAGACCGCAAGTATTAAAACTATATCAAGCAAACGAAACTGTGTCCTGCAAATTCCTTCAGCCTTTCTTTGGTGCAACTAAATTCCTCTTCGAGTTATCAATTAGTGTTAGCGTTAATAAAGATGTATTCAACAAGAGTCGTTTAATGCACCGAGAGAAAAAGTAGCCACCACCTTGCAAGGCATTAGCTTGGCGTGATCAACTGAATATCAATCAAGAGTTTACAAATTGTTTGATGATTAAGTTTTACAGGCGACATTACCACGTAGGGCAATCATTACGTACGTACTAGGCCGCTTCGCGAACGCTTTTTTTGTCGCGTTCATGGATGAGCTTTTTTAAGTTTTTAATATGCGTGGGAACTCTTTACTTTTTCAAGTCCCATTGCAAAATCATTTTTGTTAAATTAGGATATTTGTTATAAAGTAGTATTAATTGCTATGGTAATACCAATTAATAGAATGTAAAATATCTGGAGGCCCGAAGATTTGCTTTTTGAACGCATTGTAGGTGATTGTTGTCAAGTTTCTATAGTTATTTATTAATTATTATACACCTCAAAAAACTCACATTAAAACCTTTATTTCTATGGATTCTGTCTACCTTTTTCAACTTTTTCTTTCAAAAGGCAATACATCACCATTACCTCAATGTCCATGTGAAATATGAACGTTGTAGCCCCACCAGTTTGGTCAGAATCGGCCCAAATGTCACGAAAATATCGCATTTAAAATCGAAAAAAATCGTAAAAGTACGATATTCATGAGAAATATTTCTTCAATTATACCAAAAAACGTGGCAGGTCTAAAATCAGAGATTTCGAAGGTCACCTTCGATTTTCATCAAGATCGCATGCCGTTTGCCCGGTAGAGCGCGAACAGACAGAAAAAAAAGAAAAAAATATTGGAGCTAAATTTTTTGAGGGGTCAGTGAAATTGAAGTCTTCGCTTCGCTCATCCAAAAACTCATTCAGACCATAATTATTTCCACAAAATTTGATATTATTTCATGGTAGATTATACACTCACATAGGACCAAATATGAAAGGGAAAAAATCAAAATTTGTCAATTTTTAAGGAATTTGGGGAATTTTTGAATTTTACATAAAAGCAAAGTTTTATGATTAAATGTATGTTATAAGTGCATTTCTTAAACTAGATTTTTTTCCCATTTATTTTTTTTTGCGTTCTTTGGATTTTCTATATCCCATCTCAAATATCAGCAATACTAGAAATATATTAAAGTTTCGTGAAAAACCCCGAAATACTTTTTTTACCGTTTTTGCACATTTCTATTTTCAATTTTCCCTAAAAGAGGTACTATTTGTCCTATCAAAATGAGATAAAAAATTCTCTATAAGAGGTACTATTTTTCCTATCAAAATTAGATAAAAAAAACATGTGTGCGATTCCATTTTTTTTGCCAAATTGAAAAAACTGTCATTCAAATTGGAAAAAATATTGTATGCCCATTATAATGGACGCGTGGTGAATGAGTTAAGTCGTGTTCCAATTTTTTTTCGCGCTCTCGTCGGCTAAAAAAAGCAGTGAAAAGTAGCATACTCAGTGTGGCAGCCGATTATATACAATTAATTAAATATATTAAAACATCAATTAATTTATACATTAAAGTAATATTGTTTTTGATACATTTACTTCAACATTTGAAAAGCCGTTTTTCTCAAGGTCTACGTGTTTAAGTGCAAGAACAGGTGACTGCAAAGATTGCACAGTATAGTCCACGACTGGCCAGCGTGCTTGCTTGGGCCAATAAGAACCCAACCCCACATGATTTACCCCGGCCCGGCCGTGGTCCACATTATTAGATTCACCAGGCAGGGCCGTCCTTCAATTCTCTGATCATTTAAATACGAGCCGTCTTATAGTACATGGAAAGCGTTCAATAGGTATGTCTCATTGTTTAGATGTCAACTTAATATTTCATCATATCCATGCAAACCTCGAAAAATCCACTCGCCCGCTCCTCACTGGCGAGTTACAAAAGTCTTCTGGCGAGTTGTCATATACAATCCCTGTCTCAATACCACTAAATAAGGCGATTTTCTAAACCAACTTGCACGTTGAAAGAATTTCTGAGCTTTCAGACACATTTTTCTTGTTTGTAAGATCAAAATTAAAATTAAAATTGTGAATTAATAGTATATTGTGCCTAGTAAATATACTCTTATTTATACTCCCAAATCTCCAGAATTTCCGTCGAGTCAAAAATACACCTTCTAAAAAACATGATAATAAAAAAATGACCTGGACCCAGAGACGTGGATTTTATAAAGTGTCATTGCATTGAGGCACCTTCCACAGCAAGCAGAGTTGGGGTGTTTTCGAGGTGTCACCCAGCCGTCATGAAACGTAATATGAACTTAAAAAGTGACCTGATCAGGGGGATTTAGGTACACGTCAACATATTATGCCAAATTTGATTGGGGTACGATAATTAATTCTGGGTGAAAAAATCGATAGAAAATCCAATGAAATTAAATAAAAATTACGCCCTTCTTGGTGATCAGCATATTTTGACCGAACCACTAGGCCAAATATTACAAAACAAAATATAGCGGATTTACAGAAAAGGTAATTGCGTACGTCAATAGTAGCCTTGTTTACATGGAGAACTGAGTACGGAGTTGAGTACGGTTTTTGGTCTCAGTACCTCATGTAAACACATGAAATCAGGTACCGAACCGGTTGGGTTCGGTCCGACGAAATGGTGCGACCGAACCGAAATACCGTACTGAGTACTCACATGTAAACAGCTTCCTGAGAGGGAACCGAACTGAAAAACATGCAGCCTAATTGCAAATGTCAATAAATAAGTTTTAAAATGTTTTATCTATTTTTAACTTCTGTTCGTTGGGCTCCAACTTCAAATGTAGATCATCCCGCCTAGGCGTAGGCCTTCAATCCTACTTGTATCTACGAAAATGACATGAAAGTAAGGTTATGTAACAGTGATGTTTTGAGCAATCGCCGTAAGATGGCGTTGATGCTGGACCGAATGTCAGTTCAGTTCTAGTTGGGTACTCGACATGTGAACACTTCAAGGACATTGGAATCGTACTTAAATTTCAGTACGGTACTGGACCCAGTCCTCCATGCAAACAAGGCTAATGGCAAAAAAAAATTGGATCACAATTCTCCAAGATCACGGGACGATTCTGCCCACGGACACCAAAATCAACAAGGTTGATCGGATAACCTTAGAATGAATTAAGTGCCTCGTTGTAAGTACGACTCCAAAGTCACCGAACACAAATTCCTAAGCCAAACTTTTGGATTGAAGTCGAAAAGTTAAAAATCTTCTGCCTAAAGCGGAACCCGGGACATTCTGTATTGGAAGCAGAGACGCTAACCACAAGACCAACGAACCAAACAATTTTCCACAACTTTTCACAAAAGTGTAGCGTCAATTGTACGCTACAGCTACCTATTTAGTATTTATTTATATTTTATAGTGGGTATTTGCTTCTCGCAACATTTTAAAAAGTGCGCTTAAACGCGAGTTTACGAATATATAGACCATTCTAAAAATGTTGGACAGCAACGACAGAATACCAAGAAGCCACTTCTCCGGGTAGGGGGGCCACTTCTCCGGGTAGGGGGGCCACTTCTCCGGGTAGGGGGGCCACTTCTCCGGGTAGGGGAGCCACTTCTCCGCCCTTGGTTATAATTATAGGGGGCAGTTCTCCGGCTACCATAGGGATTAGCTCTACTCCCTACGCCAATGCAGTTCGAGATACACACAAGACTATGAAACCGTGTAACTTCTGCCGTGACAGAGGAATAAAGAACCAACCGGTATTAAGATTAGTTTGCGACTGCATTAAATGCTTATGACGTAAGACTAATATTATTTGCATATCAACTTTTGATATTTCACCGGCATGCATTCAAGGTGCTCAACTGAGCTATAGTGTACTGTAGGCCTACCCTAAAACATTCCAAGCCATGGAAGTGATTGCAACAAAGCGCGCCAGAGCATGACACGACGCCAGAGCATGAAAACACGCCAAGCATGAAGACGAGAGCAAGCACGACCAGAGCATGACACGACGCCAGAGCAAGACACGACGCCAGAGCATGACACGACGCCAGAGCATGACACGACGCCAGAGCATGACACGACGCCAGAGCATTTCCTGCCGCAACGGACGAAGCATGCAGTCTCATGTATTCGCCACACAAACAGAATTAGAAAAATTTTCTTATTTTAAAATTTAATTAAAAAAGACATTGAAAAAAAATGATCATTTAATATCGTATCTCAAAAAATATATATTCCATACAAGTTAATAAGTTATGAATTTACAGAGTAACTGAAAAAAATATTGGGTCCACCATATGACCTGGAAAGAATATCCAAACAAGGTAATTTTTTATCTAGATCCCATCGATAAAAATCTGCTATAAGAAATCAACATCGACGATCTATGCCCCGTGACGGCGTGACATTAAATATTTTTGGGCACAAATTCTTTTAGCTATTGACGTACGGCCTACTCGACTACTTTTTCTACAAATCCACTATGTTTTGATTTTGAAATTTGGACAAGTGTTTCGGAAAAAATGTGCTGATAACCAAGATGACGTGCGATTTCGGAATACATGTTTTTGCGTGATCAGGTGTAGGTTATTGTGCACAGATTCAGGAGATTGGTACGATGCTTTACTTGTATCTATATGGGAAAAAAAGTGAGCAGGTTAAAGCCGACTTAAGAAATACCCCAAAACGCAAATTTAAGCAAATTTCAGGATCGTAACGCTTAAAATATTCGTGTAAAATCACTGTAACAAGGTATAACAATTTTAAACGGTCGTTTTGGTGCAATAGTAATATGCCACAGGTAAGTGTAATATATTATGTGTGGTTATATACGCTATAGATTATGTAGTTAACAAAATTTTGTTATGTGATAGTTCCCATAACTACAGTTTATTACATTTTGTGTGCATTTATGTTCATTCTTATTGTATGATTTTAGTGTTACCTTTGTAAATCAGTTTAAACCAACTGTAAGTATGAAGTATAAGGGTAAGCGTTACACAAATACATAAATGCATAAATATATAAATAAATTAAATAATGCTACTTAGCATTGGCAGTGCATATTATATGTTTATCTAACAACTCTCAGTGTTACTTTGTTTACTAGCAACGATTTGCGCAAATGCTGATAGTGATATAATGAATCTATTTCACAACTTAACATTTAAATAAATAATATTTCCAGCTAGTTGAATGCATTGTAGATATGTTTGCAAAATGGCGCAATAAACTGGTATATTATTACTTACCGTTTAGAAATCATTACAAATACTAGCTTGACTTTTTCGCCCTTTCGCGCTTGAGTTCTCGCAAACGTGTTTCACACGTAAGAACGCAGGGCGTACGAACGGGAAATACTCAACTTTACTCGCAGTTGAGCAGTCTTCAACTCAAGCAAAGAATAACAATATAATCCTAACTAACCATTATTAAACTTCAATTTGACTACCCCGGAGGAAAAAGCTTGGCTAATTTCTCGGTTTACCGGTCAAACGACTTCTTCTTAATTAAAATTTCAGAGGACCTTTGAAATGTCTGAAGTTAGCACTGCCACGTTATTTGGGTACTAGCGAAGAAATAATTCTGATAAAAATCGTTCTTTAACGTTTTTTTCTTGATATTTAGTACAATTGTTAGTCCGATTGTTATAGCTATACCGTACAAACGGATATTAATAATATTTTTAGGGTACCTTTGAAATCTCCGAGCTTATTTATATGCAACGTATGTGTGCAGAATCAAAATTATTTTTCTTATCGCAGTTAAGGGATGCAGGGGGTCGCGACTGTAAGAAACGTTCGCAAAGCGGCCTAGTATTATAAATATAATTAAAATATAATAGACAATCGACCCCAATTGTTCGAAGTAACCATGATTTTAAGCCAATCTCAACTTATTGTTGTCGAGTTTGTCGTGAATTAGAATTTACTTTTACAATAACTGTCACGTAGAATTTGATTCGTAACTGTTTGAGCTTGCGAGAGCTGCCCACTAGAACCAGCAAGCTTGGACGCCGCTGGAGGATAGGACAGGACGCCAGTTCAGTTTGCTTGTATGCTAATACCTACCAACTGTATAATTCATTAGACACAGCAAGGTACTGTACAGAAATACCGAAGTAGCCCATCCACTCCACTCCACCCTATAGGCCGGTAACCTACAACAAACCGAAACTGTAGGCTACCTTCTTAACGTATCACCAGAAATGTATAAAACGTGAGTTTTTAACGCAAACTCATATGATTTCAGTTGACTCACTTTATATTTTCAATGAATTTTGTATTTTCAACGAGTTGTGCGATGTTTTCGCGGTGAGCAGGCCGGTCTTGTTGTACCTGGCCGGTTCTGGCTTCTCCAACATGCTCTAGAAATGTGGCGCGACCTCGACACAAGGCTGCAGAGCAAACTGATGAAGACACTCCCTGTTTTCCACAAGTTTAATTAAAGCTCTGTCTTGATAAGCGATGGAAGGGTAATGGTGATGTCGGGTTCAATTAAAAACTATGCCACAGTTATGAAAAGTTATTTAATATTGGCCTGTGGAATTAGTTCGTCAACGCTGCAATGCAATGGGACCCCACGCAGGACAAAACGTTCACTGTCGCTGGCAAACACATGCGATGTCGAACGGGGCGCACGGATCATAGCACATAGAAGGTCGGAGACAAACTCCAATTATTTATACACAAGTTGGTAATTTTTTCAAAAAAATATTCAAAGTATGGAGCGAAGCGCCCATATCTGCATCACCGTGTGTTACGTATAGTGCTGATCGACACGGCGTGACGACTCGTCCACGGGCTGTGAAAGTATATCTTGTAGATAATCCCTTTCCTACACCTGTCAACAAAGAGTTAAACATTCCAGGGTGTATAGGTTGTAGATAGATTTGGTTTGTTGCAGTCCATAAAACTTGTGATGTTTGTGCGTTATAGAGAACATGAATTTATAAGGCGGTGATCCCATGTGAAATCCACTACACACAGAACTCAAGAAGGCTAATAATGAAGCTAAGGAGTAAAGTGAATCGCCATTACGTGCCAGTACCGTATATACACAAAGTTAATCATTTCTTAGTTGGTAAGCTACGAAAGCTGGAACACATATTAGGCATGTAACAAAAACAAAAACAAATGTCAGAACTCTATGGGATCTGCATAAATATTTGGTTTCATCATGGAGGTGTTTCAATTAGAGCCCGCGGGAGTGGGGAGGGGGGGTCACATTGTCAGCTAGGGATCGTGATGTATTATTTTTCTGCAGTGCGTTTAAAATCTCGGATTTGTTAATCCTTTCCCCGGGTAATGTGTTAAAGCTGACACCAAAACGAAGCTGTATACGCCAGTGACTTTATTCAGCCGTACCGTCCGCGGTGGCACATGCGATTAGGGCGTTGGTACTAAGCATATGGCTATACGAGGACGTGGGTTCGAATACCATAAGGCATGTTTTTCTTTTAAATCGTCCTTAGTTGTCATCTTATCACCACTCATCGTAACGAATAGCTTTAATGTATTAATAGAGACGTAAGCAACAAACATCATCAATCGAATATGGCAATGTACATTCACTGATATTTCATCAGTTTCCTTGCTTCGTGACATACCGTGCACACTCGGGTCTAATCAAGCAGGCAGATGGTTGGTTGCGCAAAACCAAAGAATATCTTTCGTAAATGAAGAGCTGAACAAGTTTACATTTTAAAACAAGCGACCAATAGACCAAAACAAAATAATAATACGACAAGTTATAGATTTCTAGGTATCGCACACATGTTCGAATTCACACATGTCTACCTTTAGATCAACCCAACAATAGAAGAAGTATGAAACCTCTGTTTGCTAAGTTGTAAGAAGTTCCTGATGGCTGCAAGTCACACAGCGTGGCCATTACTCTAATCTAATGAACGCGTCCACTCAAACCAGTTTGCACCTCAACTCGTCAATGTTTTCTACATTATTAGCCATTATTTTTAATTTATTCAAACAGATTCCTTATTGGCCAATGAAATAACCGAACTTGTGCGATTGCCCGTACAGCTGGTCTACAAAACAACAAATAACATGTGCCCCACAAGTGTGATAGATATTATCATAATCATCGGTATCAAACAATTAAATTACAAACTCGAAAAACCGAAGGAGATTCTTGCTTTTAAGACAAAATTTAGTATTTTTGTTAATTCCAGTTTGTATGTCACTTTGAACAAATACAAATAATTATGTTACTATTGTATGGTAAGTAGTGCACGGAATGGTTCATTGATGCATTGACAATTATTGAATTGAAATACTAAACACCATACCGACAACAGTGTTGGCTCGAGCGTTAAACGCGCGACTCTGATTCGGGAGGTCCCGGGTTCAAATCCCGTCGAGACCGGCAATCCTGACTGAAGGTTTTCCCCGAGGTTCTCCTCAGTCGTTAATGCGATTGCAAGGGATTGAGTCCTCTTAAACAGCCCTCGGACATCGCTTCACAATCATCCACAAAGTCCAATATACCTATAGTTAGACATCTCTGAAGGAAGGGGCATGAATTACACCACGGACAAGCATCCCACGAAACATTATTGTAACTAATAATTATTTCAGAGTTTTAACGGTGCATTTCATTGCGTTGCAGGAAAAGCGGCTATGGGGCAGAATGCAGACCCTCTTCAGGTTAACCATATACGCTTTCACAAGGATGGCCGGTGTATAAACATCAGTTTTAGCAGGGAAGTCCTCCAGGATATCAGGCTGGAATCCCAGCATTCGTTGTAACGACTGAGAAACTCTTCAGTCTGGATTGCCTGTAGTAGGGATACGAGCTGACGGTGGACTAGGAAGGAAGGAATGTCCACGGACTGTTGAAACCAACCAAACACTCCACACCCGAAGGGACCGAAACGTGGGTTAATTACAAACGTACGTATAATAACTTACCAAAAAAATTTTTTTAAATTACAAAAAACCCAGGGCCCCTGGTTCCGGCCCGGGAAAAATCGGATTTATTTGTTTTAAACCCCTTTTTTCGATTTTAATAAATTTTTTTATTATTCAAATAAACAATATAATGTTTTAATTGTCAATTTTGGTGAGCGGATCAAATACTTTCACAAGCGTTTCAGATGTTTTTTTCTAAATCATTTAGAACTAATTGTGTTTGTTGCTCAATAAGAAGAAAAGTGCATTTTATTTTAATCAATGATTTTTATTAAACAAATATTGATTTAAATAAAAAACACCAGGAGTAAACAAACTTATTTCGATAACCACGATAATTAAAAAAAAATGATCTCAAACGTCGATTTCGGTAGTTTGAATGTGTAATCAGAAATATAACTATATTGACTTGTCTGTAATGTGGTAGCGTTGACTATTTTTTTCCAGTTCCAGGTAATCGTATACATCCAATTTAGTAGTAGAAGTAGTATTTACTATCTTGACAATAGCCAATCGACAACGAATTTGTATCATACCAAATAAAATAATAATACGTGGATGTGCTGTATGTATAGTTGTGTATTACGTCAAATAAACATAGACAATGTAATTATTGGCAATACAGAAACGCACCGTGGAAGTGTAGCACTAGTATAGTATACTACGAAACGCTCAGTTGGACCTTTGATAAGCGAGCACGTGTATAGCAACCCACATTGAACTTTTTTTTTAAATTTTTAAAATTTGGACGTTCGCTGTCCCGGGGCCCCTGTTTTCAATATTATTTATTATTGGCAAGGTATTTGGGTAAACCCGGGGGTAAACCTTTTACTTTAGGGGATAAAATCCACCGCCACTAGAGGACCTTGAATCATTTCCTTTTGGGAAAACTTTTTTAAAACTCTTTGGTAACAAAAAATCACGCTTCCTCATAGTATTTTGATTACTTCTAGGTGGCAGTGCAGGGCCAGAAACCTTGTGCATTTCGTTGCCATGGTAACGTTCCCTTTTTGTAAAAGGGTAATTTCCATCTACACTACTTATCGGATCAAAAAAAATTTAAAACAATTCGTACCGGACGACATTCTAAATGTTTGGGGCCACCTCATATTTTGTCCCCGTTTAGTTTAAAAAAAATTTTCGATTAATTTTAAATTTAAGTAACTATGTAGTTTTTTAAAAGTTTTAGCCCAAAAAAACTAAGGGCTTAAATCCAGTCGAAGCTTGCGGATGGCCCAAAAATTTCAACTCGATCGAACCTCCGTTCGAACTTTTTAGGGCGAGACATACAAACTTTTTTCCCAAGGGAAACGTTACTTTTGTTTAATGTAATTTCCATCTAAAAAACCCTTATCAAATCAAAATAAAATTAACATATTTTCGTGCCGGACGAACTTTCCCCTAATGATTGGCCACCTAAATTTTTGTCGCCGTTTGGGGTTTTAAAAAAAAAAATTTTTCGTATAAACCTTAATGAAACTTTTAACTTTTTGAACGTTTTTGCCACAAAACAATGGCATTCAATCAGAACGAAGCTTGGGGAAGGTCCAAATTTCAACTCCGATTCGGGCCTCCGTTCGAATCAGGGAGACATCAAACAAACAAAAAAAAAAAAAAAAAAACAAAACAAAAAAAACCAGTGACTTTTTTTCCGGCGGGAAATAAAAAACGTCTAAAATTGCGGGGAAGTTTTCACTATACTTTATATACCATTGCTCGGGGGAAAAAACGTCTAAATCTGTCGTGGAATTAGCACGTACTGTAGTATACCTGTGTTTGGGGAAAAAACGTCTAATCTGACGTGGAAGTTAGCATAGTATGTGGTAAAACCATGGGCTTTTTGGGAAAAACGTCTAAATCTGTCGGGGGAAGTGTAGCACAATTACGGTAGTATACCATGTGCTCTTGGGAAATAACGTCTAAATCTGTCCTGTTTGCAGCATTACGAAAGTCATCCCAGTAAACGGCATCCATTGGGCGGATCTAAAAATAATCTGAGCCCCCCCCCCCCCCCCCCCCTGAAACTAACAACAAGAGCGTAAAACAACATAGAC
Source organism: Sweltsa coloradensis (assembly GCA_024449915.1). Lineage (NCBI taxonomy): Eukaryota > Metazoa > Arthropoda > Insecta > Plecoptera > Chloroperlidae > Sweltsa > Sweltsa coloradensis. The sequence continues at coordinate 112,734 of JAMZAV010001164.1, forward strand.
TTCTCTTCTCACGCAAAACATACGTAACACGTACTCATCCGAGAAGGCCAAACAAAACATTTTACCATTCTTTATTTAAACATTTTTGAGCGAAGTGCGTAAGGAAAAATTACTACAAGAATTAAGCATTTGTTTGGGATGTTATATGACAGACTTATTGAGTTGTTAGACGTGTAACAGTTTTAGTAGTTGATACAACTGGTATGTTTTAATTGCTCATACATTTATGCTTGGTTTATAGTCACACGTATCATGATGAGCAGTATATTTTATTAGCGCTTCGCGAACGGGATGCGTAAGTGTAAGTGCGTTGAAGTGTGAGCACCATTGTGTATTGAGTAATATTTTCTAGTCAGTTGTTAAAAAATATGCAGACGAAAAGAAGAAAAATGCAAACGTGCGATTTTCATTGGTCATATTAATGCAGCAAACAAAACCTATTTAAACAATTGTCATGATCTTTAATAAACAAACTTCTTACTCTTGTCCTTGGATAGTGCAATTATTTACCTCTGCTTTGATTGACTATGTTTTGACTTCAGAGTCAGTTATTTTGACATCGTACCTAGTGGTGAGTGCGTAACGTGGTAGTCTCTTACTCTGGGAGTCGCGGGTTCGAATCCAACTGAAAGTCTTTTCTGAGGATTTCTTGAGTCATGCAGGCAATTATTAGCTGGGGACATTCACCTAACAATTAACCTTACACTCTAATTAACTAGTTGGCGCTATAAACACGACAGTTTTAACTGACAATGCGAAGGTTTCCTTTAAAATAATGTTTAAACCGATTTTTTTGAACCGCTTGTGGAAAATATTTGACCCCTAACTTGAAGTTTTTTAAATTGGAAAAAATCGAAAAGTTGATAAAAATCAAACAAAAATAGTCACACAGACTGAAATGAACCACCCTGGGGAAGATGAGTCCGACCCCCTCAGGAAACAGCCCGGCGAGCGTGGCCCACTAGGGGTTTTGAGGGAGGGTGCGCCCCCCGAATAATTTACTCGTTTTCTTTTCCCAATTAACAACCCCCATTGATGATCCCTTTAAAAGGCACAAAATTTTCACCCAAAAATTATCTTTAATGGAAAAATTGATACTTGTTCATTGTTCATTAACTAACTTATAACCTCTAACCAACTTACTTAACTTAAGAGGGACACATTTTGGGTGCAAAGTTGTCAATAAAGCATACAGGGGCAACCCGCGGCATGGATTATCAAAATTTTGTCTTTAAATTCACAGAAAAAACACGAATATATCAATTTTCGAGCATTTTTACAAAAACAAAAATTTGTGAAAATAATTTTTATTTTTTTATAAATTATTTAAAAAATTTTTTTTGAAATTGTTTCTGCAGAGCCCTATATTTCCACATTGTGACATATGTTCAAAATTAACCCTTGGGGTCAATCGGCCGGGAACGCAATTTTCCAAAAAAGCTGTCCTAGTCCTAGTCCCTTGACCTAAATTTTAAAAAGTGAATTTACAGCTAAGTTAGGTTTAAGTTAGTTTCCCGTTTTGTTGTTTTTTAAAGGGGGTCCCGATATTGAACAAGTATCGAAAACTTTTAAATTTAAAAGAGGATTTTAGTAGATACAAAATTGGTCATTTTGATGCTTTAAATCGCACAGATTTTCACCAAAATGACCTTGAAGGGGGCCCCACTTAACCTTCGGTACATCTATGAATTGGTTGAACCCCCCTTTATGAATTCTTGGATACGCCAATTGGCAGTAAAGCCCCCCGTGCGAATTTTGGATTGCCACAACTGGATTTGTCCCCCCCCCCCCCAGCTCCTGCGACGAGGTGGAGAATACAGCAGCAAGTGAAGTGTCTCAGAAGAAAACCACCAGATATGTATCAGATGAGCTCCAGTTATATTTATAGACTATTGTTGCCGAGCTGGATATGCCCAGCAGTAACCTGAGAAACTTGTATGACAATTTATAATAATATGCATCGTCTGTGCACACACATAGGTCGATAACCTGGGGTATTATATAGATGACCCACGCCGAGAACGAGTGATAGGTACAATTGTTTACAATCATCAGGAATAAAACTCAGCCAGGTAACTAAACTGGTTTGCAAAGGACGATGTATACCTCTGCACTAAATATAACGGAGAGTATGATACAAGAAGTATGATATATTTTGAGGGTAATATTGCTGTTCGATAACTTTATGAGGCATAAGCGAAATGACAGACCAAATATATAATTTCTCCATTACTCTATTGTTATTTGTTCACATGTGAATGGTGAGGGAATGCACTCGATCCCGTGCTAATGAGGGGGCGAAACTATTCGTGCCCGACTTGCATGAGGTATTTTATGTGGGTATTGCCCTTCAACAATCACATAACGCTTTTAGTGAATCTGTGGAATATTTGTATACTCGGCATCTCCAGCATTAACGTGAACGCGGGGACGAGTGTGATATAATAACAAGAATCTCCTACCGCCCGCGCAGTGATGCTGAATAACCCGCCGCAGGCTTGGTAACCTAACTTTACAGTATTTCGTTACTTCAAGTTATTTATAGAATGAAATCCAGTTATTATCACACTTTTTATCAACATTGATGTAGGGGTCAACCATAACCACTAACCAGCCGGCTCGCAAATATTTAGTTGTGAATAGATAATTTTGTCAGATGAAGCCAGCTGCTCGGCGCTCCTCATGATGACTTAGTGATACCAACACAATGGAAAGGATTATTACTAGGACACTTCATTAACGCTTTTTCCAGACGCGTTGATGAATGAGTTTTTTATGGTTGATTATCGGCCTAACTATCACGAAAATATCGTATTAAAAATGGGGGGGGGGGGGGGGAATCGTAAAAGTACGATATCTATGAGAAATATTTCTTCAAATGTACCTAAAATCATAACATACATAATTCTAGTAATTTTAAAGGTTCCCATAAAGTTTCATCAAGATCGGAGTAGCCGTTTGCCTGGTCGTGGGCCAAATATCACGAAAATATCTCATTAAAAATCGAAAAAAAATCTTAAAGTACGATAATCATAAGAAATATTTGATCGATTGTACCCAGAAACGTATCAAGTCTAAGTTCAGAGATTTAAAAGGTCCCCTCAAATTCTCATCAAGATCGCATATATGCTGTTTGCCCGGTAGAGCGCGAACAAACAAGACAAAAATACAAAAACAAAAATATACCCGAGCTAAATGTTTTGCGGGGTCAGTGAAATTGAAGTCTTCGCTTCGCTCATCCAACAAGTTTCAAAATCAGACCCAGAATTGTGGATAATTTTCTGGGACAATTTTGGAACTAAGCATCCGATGAGTTGTTAATAGTTAAGTACTAACCATCAATTTTAACGTAACGAGGCTTATAAAGAGCAGGTAGTCTACCCCCATCGAAGAGAGTGAGAAGGATTCCACTCATGATTCTGATTGTAATGACAGGCCGCTTCGCAAACAAATCTTTAGTAGTCGCGTTATTGGATTAGCTAGTGTATTTAGGCTATCTTCCTGCATTCCTCCAATAAATAACAGCGCTTCTATTGAGAAAACATTATTATATAATTCACGAAAACATAATTTAAGCTCAGAGAATTGAAAGGTTCCCTTTAAAAAAATGTGACCATATATTTTACTAGGCCGCTTCGCGAACGCTTTTTTTGGTCGCGTTGATGGATGAGCATTTTTGTTTTTTGGATGAGCGTAGCGAGCGAAGCGAAGATTCCATTTCACTACACTGGAGAAAAAAATCCGGAAGTTTTTTTTTTTTTTTTTTTTTTTTTTGTATTTTTGTCTGTTTGTTAGTACGATTCCGGCTAAACCGATACTCCGATTGCAATAAAAAAATTTGGAGGCCTTCGAAATCTCTGAACTTAGAACTGCCACGTTTTTGAGCGCAATCGGAAAATTATTTCTCATGAAAATCGCAGTTTTACGATTTTTTTCGATTTTTTAAAAATTTCTTCGACTTAAAACACCTACATGCTTAATCCGATTTTAATGATTTTTTCACAGGACCTTAATTTTATGAATTAAGATATTTGTGTGAAATTTGAGCGCAATCGAAAAATTATTTATTATGAAAATCGCAATTTTACTTTTTTTTCTTTTTTTAAATTAACGATTAATAAAAAAATTAAAAAATAAAGTTAATTTTTTATTTAATTTAATTTAATTTTAAAAAATCTTCGACTTAGTAATAATTTTTTCACAGAACAACAGAATCCGCATAACACATGGCAGCTCAATGCACCAAATCCAATTACGCTCATCCAACAACGCGGCGGGACTTAAGCGTTTTCCTAGTAGTATGAGTGGTATCTCTTTACTTCTTCAAGTTCCATTGCAAGATAATTTTTTGATAAATTAGGATAATTTTTATAAAGTAGTACTAATTGCTATGGTAATACCAATTAATAGAATGTAAAATATCTGGAGGCCAATTGCTTTTTGTACGCATTGTAAATGATTGTTGTCAAGTTTCAATAGTTGTTAATTATTATACACCTAAAAAAAAACTCATATTAAAACCTTTATTTCTAATATGTATGGCTAACTTTATCAACTTTTTCTTTCAAAAGGTACTATATCACCATTACCTTAATGTCCATGTGAAATATGAATGTTGTAGCCCCACCCGTTTGGTCAGAATCGGCCCAAATGTCACGAAAATATCGCATTAAAAAAAGTACGTTATTCATGAGAAATATCTCTTCGATTAAGCCCAAAAACGTGGCAGGACTAAGTTCAGAGATTTCCAAGGTCCCCTCCAATTTTCATCAAGATCGCATATGCCGTTTGCCCGGTAGAGCGCGAACAAACAAGACAGAAAAACAAAACAAAAACAAAAAACAAACAAACAAACAAAAACACCCAAGCTAATTTTTTTCGGGGAAGGGGGGGGGGGGGAGTAAAATTGAAGTCTTCGCTTCGCTCATCCAATTAACAATGAATCTGGGACACATAGAATTTTCCTATGAAGAAGGGGCATTTGCGTACAAAAAATTATGCCCGCGTGGATTTAAGGTCAGGAGGGGGCGGCAGCGCCTAAAGTAAAGCAATTAGAAAAAGTGAAAATTGAATCATAAATATTTTATTACTTGCACTCAAAAGTCCCTTAAAATGTCACCATCATAAAATTTGCTCTTTGTTTACTACAGAGCACAAAAAAGGTGTATAATTTAAATGGGAAAGAGTTTATTTTAAAGTGTAGTAAAATTTTAGATATTATTCAATATCATTTAATTATTGACTAGTACGTAATTGGTTATTAATACGAGTAAGTAATACAAATTTAGAATTGCATTTCGTACAATGTGTTTGGATTTTAGTTTAGGGTAGGAAATTGGATAGACTTGAAAAATATATATATAATCATAAATTTATATTAATATACGCATATCTGACAAGAGTAGACGGACTCTTAATAAAATCCAGGACTTCAGACGACATTCCGGGACATCTGAGTGGTTTTAAAAATGTCGTCGGAACGAAACACAGGACGGTCCCGGCTAATCCGGGACGTATGGTAAAATATCGTCAAGAAAGAGGCGAGTCGGGTAGAGAGCGAACAAACAGAGACAGTCGAGGTAGTCGCTTCGTTCACTACGCTCGTCCACGAAACTCTAAATACTGCAGTACAACAATCCATCCACATACATTTGTTTGGGACACACAGTTTTACAACATTATCAGCGATGATAAAGAATCCGATACAATCCATTCCTATACTTGCATTACATATTGCTCTTGATCTGTAACGAGCACTGATAAACTGCGTTTTAAATACACTATAAAAAGCATCTTTTTGCCGTTCTTGAACTTGATTTTTAAGTTATTTTTAGTGCATAAATAATGCACATCTTTGGGAAGACATTCAACAAAGCTACGCACGAACGATTCTGTCATCAATCCTTCCGGAATGAGTTTAGTGTATTGTCCCCGCACTGGCTTCACCAGCCAGTGGCCCCGTCTGCACAAAGGGCGATTGCGCAGCAGAGGTACAAAAGGCTAGGCATAAGCCCATCTCAATTGCCTCGTTAAGTTTCTGTTGCGATATCAGTGCTAAGTGTACTACAATGGTAGGCCTAGATGAGGGATTCCGTCAGCCGCGTGGCCTATCACCAAGCCCAGATAAGCCAAGTGGCTTTCAGGTGGGATCGCCTCCAATTAATAGCTTATTAATTCATATCAATGCAATGGGCCAATCATCACCATGGGTGTAATTTAGGCCAGTAATCATAAGGTACGGTTAGGTCGCAATCCGATACTGACGGGCTTTCATTTACATAAGGCATTTACATGTTGTTGCTGTTGATTACCAGTTACCATCTCAATCAGAGTGTAATCATATTTTACAAGGCATATTTGTAAAACGGTGTAAAATGATGTGGTAAAGACGTTCACTGTCCAACTACAATACATGTGCACCGCAATAGTCAAGTTGTCATCAAGGCATCGGTCGCAAAAGCCATAAAGATATAGCAAAGTCCAAATACGACTAAATCGAAATGTGCAGTACACGTAGCCGGCAAGAATCTTCGTGCCAGCCCAGGGGACTGGGAGTTCCGTAGTACACTACAAGGAGGGCTGTGACTCGGTCCCTATGTGCGTACACTTCTTCTATTCTCCTCAATGTGGGATGAAGGACTGATACGAAACCTGCGTCTTATGCAGGATGCCATATGAGCCCGTATCAACGTATCAACGTATCAACGTATCAACGTATCTACGTATCAACGTATCTACGTATCTACGTATCAACGTATCTACGTATCAACGTATCAACGTATCAACGTATCAACGTATCAACGTATCAACGTATCAACGTATCAACGTATCAACGTATCAACGTATCAACGTATTCTTACGCATCAAACGTTCAAACGATCTAGTATCAACGTTCAAGTATCACGTATCAACGTTTTAACGTATCTACGTATCAACGTATCAACGTATCAACGTATCAAGACAATCAAACGAGGCAAGGCTTACGAAAGATGATTCTTCGAATCGTTCAGAAGAAGGTTTTGTCCGTCAATGGATTACGGGACGAGACGACAGAGTTATATTTGTGTATTGTGATGGCCAATACGTTTTTTTAAGCGAGCGAAGCGAGCGTTTCCATTTGACTCTGCCGGAAAAACTAGTCACTGGTTTTGTTTTTTTGTTTTTTTGATTATTTTGTTTGTTTGTATGTCTCGCCATAACGTTCGAACGGAAGCTCGGGATCGAGTTGAAATTTTGACCACCGCAGCTTCGTTCTATGAATGCCATTAGTTTGTGGCAAAATCGTTCAAAAAGTTAAAAGGTTACATTAAAGATACCGAAAGTTTTTTTCAACTAAACGCGACAAAATCTTAGGTGGCCAAATCATTTAGAATTCGTCCGGTCACGAATATTTAATTTATTTGATCCGATAAGTAGTGAAATGGAAATCATTATAACAAAAGTAAGTTGCCACGGCAACAAAGACGCGCGAAGTTTCTAATGCACTGCCCCTAGAAGTAAACAAAATACTTCAGGAAGAGTGTATTATTTTCACCAAGAGTTTAAATAGTTTTCCCAAGGAGTCAAGGTCCTCTAGATGGCGGTGGATTTTATCCACAAAGTAAAGGTTTACACACGGGTTTACCCAAATACCTTGGCAATAACAAATAATATTGGAAACATGGCCCTGTGGACAACGGACGTAAATTTTTAAATTTAAAAAAATGTGCAATGTGGGTCTAGCTATAGCACGTGCTCGCTTATCAACGCGTCCAACTGAGCGTTTCCTAGTCTAGTTAGGAATCAACTATATAATAAGTACACTGTTTTATTGTTTGTTTTTTTTCGAATTATAAGTGTTTATTTGTTTGCTATTGTGTGTCACAAGGCGACATTGAGCTTGGCCCAACTGAAATGCGCGCGCTCAGGTATTTACAACACGTCAGACCGGCACCTCCACCAAACGCAACCCATCACTTAGGTCTCAGGCATAAAAACTAGGAAGCTTCGCAAACGCTTTTTCAGGCGCGTTGTTGGATGAGCGTAATTGGTGCATTGAGCTGCCATGTGTTATGCGGATTTTCTGTTGTTCTGTGAAAAAATCATTACAAAGTCGAAGAAATTTTTTTAACTATCCGCTTCGCGAACGCTTTTTCCAGTCGCGTTGATGGATAAGTTTTTTTTTGGAATATTTCTGTCCAATGATTACGTTTTTATGTGGAATCTCATTACTTTTTCTTTCGTTACTTGATATTACTTGTTAGATATACACCTGTAAAAGGCTTATATTAAAACCTTTATTTCTATGAATTTTGACCAACTGTTTCAACGTTTTCTTTCAAGAGGCACTACATCACCATAATCTTTATGTCAATGTAAAATATGAACGTTGTAGCCCCACCCGTTTGGTCAGAATCGGCCCTAATATCACGTAAATATCGTATTAAAAACCGGGGAAAAAATCGTATAAGTACGATTTCTGTAAGAAATATTTTTTCAAATGTCTCTAAAATCATAACATATATAATTTTAGTGATTTTAAACGTTCCCATAAAGTTTCATCAATATCGGAGTAGCCGTTTGCCAAATATCATGAAAATATCTCTTTAAAAAATGACAAAAATCGTAAAAGTACGAAAATCATAAGAAATATTTGATCGACTATAACGTGGCAGGTCTAAGTTCAGAGATATCGAAGGTCCCCTCCAATTTTCATCAAGATCGCATATGCCGTTTGCCCGGTAGAGAGCGAACAAACAGACAAAAAAACTAACAAAAACAAAACACCCGAGCTATTTTTCTTGGGGTAACGTAAGTAAAAAAAAAAGTCAAATTGAAGTCTTCGCTTCGCTCATCCAATGAGGTTCTTACATAATATACAACTATAATCAATATAATTGTTACACTACTATGTTGTAGTATTTTACACAATTGTAGAAAACAGTTTTTGGATGAGCGAAGCGAAGACTTTAATTTCAGTGACCCCTCAAAAGATTTGGCACGGGTGTTTTTTTTTTTTTTTTTTTTTCCGTTTGTTCGCGCTCTACCGGGCAAACGGCTTATGCGATCTTAATGAAAATTTGAGGAGACCTTCAAAATCTCTGAACTTAGACTTGCCACGTTTTTGGGTACAATCGATCAAATATTTCTCATGATAATCGTACTTTTACGATTTTTTTCGATTATTACTGAGATATTTTCGTGATATTTGGCAAACGGCTACTCCGATCTTGATGGAAACACTTTTATGGAAAGACTTTGAAGAAATATTTACGACTTTTTTCAAAAGCTCATCGATCAAACGCGACTGGAAAAAGCGTTAGCGAAGCAGCCTAGTTGTAACACATACGGATACAACTTAAAATGTAACTTAATTTTTATGTATGAATGTGTGTATGTGAGTGTGTGTCAGTTTAGAGTTTTCGAAATGTGTCATCAACTTAGGGGCTACCACTTTGTGGGGTGTTGTACAACAGTTGCAAAATATTTTAACGAAACGCACGAAACGTAAATTAATGCAGTATCACATAATCAACAGCATAGCATCCATGGATGCGGGCATGCAAGCTGTGCTCCGAGCCACAACATTATTACGAGAGGCTATTCGGCACAACATGGATTGGAAGTGCGGTTGGTGTTTTCCGTGGCGTTCACCGCACGTGCACTGACCACGTGCGCTGGCTACATTGCAACTAGACGTTACAGGGGCGGCTCGTGGATTGAGACAAGTGAGGCCCATGGGCGAGGAAGAAAATATTAAAACTGTGCAACTGTGCTACATATTTTTTGTTTACCGAATGTAATATCTAGTAGACTAGTGTACCCTTGGTGTGATCCGTGTGCAGGAGGCTTCAAACCACCATTATCAATCAATGGACTTGAGTTTAACTTGTACATAATATGTATGTGAACAAACCTTTTACATAGATACCTCATCCCAAGCATGTGTGAGCTCGATTACGTTTTCCTAAAGCTACGGGCAGAATGCTACAAAGAGCCCTCTTACTCTTGGGTGAGATAATGAAAATAAATACTGGCATATTACACCCGTACACAGGTATGTACCGAACAAGTCAATAGAAAATATTTTGTCGTTAATCCCGAACTCAAATTCACTGTAATCGAAAGATGCATAAATCTCCTGGAAAAGTTCTAAATCCATAATAAATTAGGAAAAACGCTAAAGTCCCGCCGCGTTGATGGATGAGCTTTTTAAAATTTTTAGTTTGCGAGGGATATCTTTACTTTTGCAAGTGCTTTGTTTTGCTGCCTACGCATTGTAGGTCATTGTTGTCAAGTTTCTTTTGTTACCTGTCAATTGGTATTATTTACCGTAAAAAACTTATATTAAAAGCTTTATTTCTATGGATTCTGGCTAACTTTTTCAACTTTTTCTTTAAAAAGGTACTACATCATTATAACCTTAATGTCCATGTATAATATAAACGTTGTAGCCCCACCCGTTTGGCCAGAATTGGCCCAAATGGCACGAAAATATCGCACAAAAAATCAAAAAACTTATATTAAAAGCTTTATTTCTATGAATTCTGGCTAACTTTTTCAACTTTTTCTTACAAAAGATACTACATCACCATAACCTTAATGTCCATGTATAATATGAACGTTGTAGCCCCACCCGTTTGGTCAGAATTGGCCCAAATGTCACGAAAATATCGCACCAAAAATCGAAAAAATCGTAAAAGTACGATATTCATGAGAAATATTTCTTCGATTGTACCCAAAAACAATACACCTCTAAGTTCAGAGATTTCGAAGGTCCTGTCAAATTTTCATTAAGATCGGATATGCCGTTTGCCTGGTAGAGAGTTAACAAACAGACAGAAAAACAAACAAAAAAAAAACAAACAAACAAACAAAAAAAAAAACACCCGAGCCAAATTTTTTTGGGGGTCAGTGAAATTGAAGTCTTCGCTTCGCTCATCCAATTATAATAAGTAATAAAGGGCACATACATTTTGTTAGGTATCGGTGTAAAAGATTTCTTTATATACCGGTACTAGATTATTAGTTCGCTGTGAGTTTTAGCCAGTGATTAGAGCTGAGCTGCTATCGTGTTCTCGGGTCATGTCATAATGTCAAGGTCAAACAAGAAGATCAAGGGCGTCGACCGATAAAGATGACAATACGTGAGGGGCGGGGTCACTCCTTCAAACATCTTTGCACCAACTAAGTGATGGGCGGGGTCACTCCTCCAAACATCTTTGCACCAACTAAGTGAGGGGCGGGGTCACTCCTTCAAACATCTTTGCACCAACTAAGTGATGGGCGGGGTCACTCCTCCAAACATCTTTGCACCAACTAAGTGAGGGGCGGGGTCACTCCTCCAAACATCTTTGCACCAACTAAGTGAGGGGGGGTCACTCCTCAAACATCTTTGCACCAACTAAGTGAGGGGCGGGTCACTCCTCCAAACATCTTTGCACCAACTAAGTGAGGGGCGGGGTCACTCCTCCAAACATCTTTGCACCAACTAAGTGAGGGGCGGGGTCACTCCTTCAAACATCTTTGCACCAACTAAGTGATGGGCGGGTCACTCCTCCAAACATCTTTGCACCAACTAAGTGAGGGGCGGGGTCACTCCTTCAAACATCTTTGCACCAACTAAGTGAGGGGCGGGGTCACTCCTCCAAACATCTTTGCACCAACTAAGTGAGGGGCGGGGTCACTCCTCCAAACATCTTTGCACCAACTAAGTGAGGGGCGGGGTCACTCCTCCAAACATCTTTGCACCAACTAAGTGAGGGGCGGGGTCACTCCTCCAAACATCTTTGCACCAACTAAGTGAGGGGCGGGGTCACTCCTCCAAACATCTTAGGCATTTAGAATGTAAGGGTGACCAAAGCATACCGTGTTCAAAAATTAATAAGAAAGTCGAATTATATCCGTTGTATTTTGTTATACTAGGAAAACGACAAAGTCGTTGTTGGACGAGTGAGTGAGCCATGTGTTGAGTACCCGGTAACATTCCCTTTCTCCACCTACCTAAGACCTCCCTAGCATCATTGGCTAGAGTGGCGCATTACGGCCTTACAGTTGACGCGCCCTTATACTAACTAAACTTAAAAACCCTATTATTTATACCAAAATAATTATTGGATGACAGAAGCGAAGACTTCAATTTCAGTGACCGCCCATAAAATTTAGCTCGGGCGTTTTTTTTTTTTTTTTTCTTCCGTTTGTTCGCTCTCAACCGGGCAAACGGCATATCCGATCTTGATGAAAATTGGAGGGGACCTTCGATATATCTGAACTTAGAGCTGTATTGTTTTTGGGTACCATCGAAGAAATATTTCTCATGAATATCGTACTTTTACGATTTTTTTCGATTTTTGTGCGATATTTTCGTGACATTTGGGCCAATTCTGACCAAACGGATGGGGCTACAGCGTTCATATTATACATGGACATTAAAGTTATGGTGATGTAGTACCTTTTGAAAGAAAAAGTTGAAAAAGTTAACCAGAATCCATAGAAATAAAGGTTTTAATATGAGTTTTTTGAGGTTTATAATAACATTTAACAAGTAACAATAGAAACTTGACAACAATCACCTACAATGCAATAAAAAAGCACTTGCAAAGAAAAAGTGATCCTACGCAAACTAAAAACTTACAAAAAAGCTCATCCATCAACGCGGCGGGACATAAGCGTTTTCCTAGTAAAACTTATATGCAAATGTTCCCGGGTACTCAACACATGACTCGCTCACTCGTCTAACAACGACTTTGGCGTTTTTATAGTCTAGTTGGCTACGGAGCCCTTATACCCGAAATGTGGGAGACCTAGGTTCAATTCCCTGGTCGGGAAAGATTTTGTAATTTCTAGATTGTATTTTAATAGGCCGCTTAGCGAACGCTTTTTTTAGTCGCGTTGATGGATAAGCTTTTTTAAGGTTTTAGTATGCGTGGGATCTCTTTACTTCTCCAAGTTCCATTGTAAAATCATTTTTAATAAATTAGGATAATTCTTATTGGATGAGCGAAGCGAAGACTTCAATTTCACTGACCCTCAAAAAATTTAGCTCCAATGTTTTTTTTTTCGTTTGTATTTATGCCTGTTTGTTTGCGCTCTACCGGACAAAAGGCATATGCGATCTTGATGAAAATTGGAGGGGGCCTTCGAAATCTCTAAACTTAGAGCTGCCACGTTTTTGGGTACAATCGAAAACATATTTCTCATGAATATCGTACTTTTACGATTTTTTCGATTTTTAGTGTGATATTTTCGTGACATTTGGGCCGATTCTCATCAAACGGGTGAGGCTACAACGTTCATATTTTACATGGGCATTAAGGTTATGGTGATGTAGTATGTTTTGAAAGAAAAAAATGGAAAAGTTAGCCATAATCCATAGAAATAAAGGATTTAATATAAGTTTTTTGAATACTAGGAAGCTTCGCAAACGCTTTATAAAATAAAAATAAAAAATAAATTGTATTTAGAGTCTACCCACTCAGTTATATAACTGATTTTCAGTGGGGGACAGTAAATCAAAGCGACCAAGCCAACCCTGTAGGCCCCGACGCAATCGATGAGTGAGCGATAACCAACCAAAGATCGATATTGTTTAATAGGAAATATAGCTATCAGCGGTATGGACAGTGCGAACACCCGCGGATCAATGCCAGAATCAACAAGGCCGATTCAGAACAACTCGGAATTTATTATGTGCTTCGTTGCTAGGACGGCTCCAAAGTCACCGTTTACAAACTCCTAAGGCAAGAACTGATGGACTTAAGTCCAAATCAGTAGTTAAAAAACTTCTGACTTTGACGGGAATCGAACCCTGGACCTTCTGCATTGGAAGCAGATACGCTAACCACAAGACCAACGAGCCACGCGTTGTTGGATGAGCGTGATTGGTGCATTGAGCTGCCATGTGTTATGCAGATTTTCTGTTGTTCTGTGAAAAAATGATTTCTTAGTCGAAGATTTTTTTAAAACGAAAAAATCGTTAGTTTTAAAAAATGGAAAAAATCGTAAAATTGCGATTTTCATGAAAAATAATTTTTTAATTGCGCTCAAAAACATGACAGTTTTAGTTTAGAGATTTCGAAGGCCTCCAGATTTTTTTTTATCTCAATTGGAGTATCAGTTTAGCCGGAATCATGTTAACAAACACACAAAAATACAAACAGAAACAAAAAAGAAAAAAATCGTAAAATTGCGATTTTCATGAGAAATATTTTTTCGATTGTGCTCAAAAGCGTGGCAGTTCTAAGTTCAGAGATTTCAAAGGTCTCCAGAAAATTTCATGGCAATTGGAGTATCGGTTTAGCCGGAATCGTGATAACAAACACACAAAAATACCAACAGAAACAAAAAACAAAAACGAAAAAAATCGTAAAATTGCGATTTTCATGAGAAATAATTTTTCGATCGATTTTTCGAACCGTGCTGTTTTAGGTTCAGAGATTTCAAACGTCTCCAAAAATTTCATCGCAATTGGAGTATCGGTTTAGCCGGAATCGTGTCAAGAAACACACAAAAATACAAAAAAATAAAACAGTCCGGATTTTTTTCTCCGGTGTAGTAGAATGGATTCTTCGCTTCGCTCGCTACGCTCATCCAATAATAACAATTAACAAGTAACAATAGAAACTTGACAAGAATCACCTACAATGCGTTCAAAAAGCACTTGCAAAAGCAAAGAGATCCCACACAAACTAAAAACTTACAAAAAGCTCATCCATCAGCGCGACTTAAAAAAGTGTTCGCGAAGCGGCCTAGTAATAACTATTTAAAAAAAATTTATTGTTTGCCTGTAGCAGTCGAAATAACACTTTTAATTCCAATAAAAATATTTGTAAGTGTCGACGCCGTTTCTCGGCGAAAACTTTTAACTTCCTTCTTTGTTAAAATGTAGGTTTAATCCCCCCAAAATACAAAAATTTGTAAAAAAAAAAAAAAAACGGCAGCCAAGCTCTCCTTCCAAAGTCTTCGGCTGTGAATGCTGTGAGATATAGAAGTTGAGCTAAGCATTTCATTCTTTCTCCCTCGTTTCGCATTGAAAAGAAGTAAGATCATTTCGCCTGTTGACGAGCGCCAAGCCAACCATTTTCGTGGTAAAAAAAGTAAAAATTTTAAACTCAAAATCATAACAAAATTACTTGGCCATTGACTTTTTAGAGTCCTCGTACCAAAATCAATAGCCAAGTAATTTTTTTATGATTTTTTTTATGACTTTTTAAGAGTCCTCGTACTAAAATCAAAAGCCAAGTAATTTTTTTATGATTTTGAGTTTAAAATTTTTAATTTTTTTGCCACGAAAATGGTTGGCTTGGCGCTCGTCAACAGGCGAAATGATCTTACTTCTTTTCAATGCGAAACGAGGGAGAAAGAATGAAATGCTTGGCTCAACTTCTATATCTCACAGCATTCACAGCCGAAGACTTTGGAAGGAGAGCTTGGCTGCCGTTTTTTTTTACAAATTTTTGTATTTTGGGGGGATATCACATCTTTTTGTTGTTTGTATCATATCAAGGCGTGAAATACTTGAAATACGTGTAAAGGTGGATGCAGTGCCGTTTAAAACAAATTGTCTAGAAACAAAAGCTATCATCTTTTGTTTTTGTTTACAATCTGTAGTTGGCAATATACAATGTTTTAATTAAATTTCCTATGGTTAAAGTCGTCTTGGGTGTTTGTGTGAATGATTTGTTGACCGGAATATAAAACATTGACGCATAATTTTAATCAGCAATTAAAATATTAAAATTGTATTAAATACGACCTAAAGTTTTTCCCAAAGTTAGGGGTGGTAGGGAACAGTGGGGGTGAAATCGCTTGCCTCCTGGCGGATTATTATGTTTCATATTATTATGTACCATCATGCCAAATTTCATGCTGATAACTCATTCGGTGCCTTCATGGTGAATGCTGGAAAACAAGGTAAAAATATAACAAACTATTAGGGATGGGGGTTGAAAAAGTGTGGTTTAGGAAATGAGAATAGGTCGATTGGGTTAAAACACATTACAACATAATTTACATATTTGAATAAAAATTCAATTTTGGGTTATAGCTATGAATTATTCCAATTTTAGGGGATGATTTAGGGGGTGTTGGGGGTGGAATATCGCTTGCCTCTCGGCGGATTATTTTTCATATTATTTTGTACCATCATGTCAAATTTCATGATGATAACTCATTAGGTGCCTTCGTGGTGAATGCTGGAAATCAAGGTAAAAATAATATAAACTATTAGGGATGGGGGTTGACAAAATGTGGTTTAGGAAATGAGAATAGGCCGATTGGGTTAAAACACATTAAAACATAATTTACTGATTGGAATAAAAAATCAATTTTGGGTTAGAGCTATGAATTATTCCAATTTTAGGAGATGATTTAGGGGATGTTGGGGGTGGAATATCGATTGCCTCTCGGCGAATTATTTTTTATATTAGTATGTACCATTATGCCAAATTTCATGCTGATAACTCATTAGGTGCCTTCTTGGTGAATGCTGGAAATCAAGGTAAAAATAATATAAACTATACGGGATGGGGGTTGAAAAAATGTGGTTTAGGAAATGAGAATAGGCCGATTGGGTTAAAACACATTAAAACATAATTTTAATAACTAATTTGAATAAAACATCAATTTTAGTTTAGAGCTACGAATTATTCCAATTTTAGGGGGTGTTGGGGGTGGAATATCGCTTGCCTCTCGGCGGATTATTTTTCATACCAACATGTCAAATTTCATGATGATAACTCATTAGGTGCCTTCGTGGTGAATGCTGGAAATCAAGGTAGAAATAATATAAACTATTAAGGATGGGGGTTGACAAAATGTGGTTTATATAATGAGAATAGACCGATTAGGTTAAAACACATTGGAACATAATTTTAATAACTAATTTGATTAAAAATTCAATTTTGGGTTAGAGCTATGAATTATTTTAATTTTAGGGGATGATTTAGGGGGTGTTGGGCGTGGAATATTGCTTGTCTCTCGGCGGAAGTATTAGCTAGGCGGATAAGGCTAACAATTAGGGGTTTTGTGGTAGAGGTCTGAATTTTGGATTGTATACTCAGATCAATATTCTAAGAAAATTGCCTGAGGTGCCATGACAAAATTCGTCCGGTTAAGGGGGTGGAAGGGGTTGAAATAATGGCATTTTTAAAAAATTCGAAAATTCAAATATCAAACGAAATTTAATCCAAAGTTTACAAAATTAATACATATTGTAGATAAAAGTCCAAAATTTAATAAAAAAAAATATGTATTACCATATATGTATATCTTACCAGATTTTGCACCCTTTGACTTTTATTCACAAATTTTCTCACTGTGCTGGGAGGATTAGCCTACCAGTCGTGGGTTTTGTGATAGGGCCGTGAATTTTCCCTAAAACACTCAGAAGAATGTTCTCTAAAAAATGGCTCGAGGTGCCCTCAAAAAAGTTGCTTGCTTATAGGAGAAAAAGGGGGTGTACTAAAAGGGGTTGATAAAACTAAAATAAATAAATCTGTATTCAAATATAATATAAAGGACGCCAAATTAACATTTATTGTAGATTTAGATCTAAAGTTTAATTTAAAAAATTAAAATTTCACCATATATGTAAATCTGATCAGATTATGCGCCCTTTGACCACTTATCATAAATTTTCTCACTATTAACGAAAGTGTAGAGTGTGACCACTCGTTTTGTCCCAAATTATGCGAATAATACGAATTAGGACGAAAATAAGTTTTTAACACCCTGGGTACATTTTCGCGCAATGAACTTTGACCCCTTTTTACAATTTACTAAAAAATAACGAAAGTGTATCGTGTGACCACTCGTTTAATCCCAAATTATGTCAATAATACGAATTAGGACGATTTTTTTTAAAACACCTTGGGCACATGTTTTTTAGGCTACTATCACATTTTCAAATACAAATGTTTACAACATTTAAGTTTTATTTTATTAAATCGTACAACGCGCACAAGGCAACATACTCGTAATAATTTGTCAAATTTAGGGCTGCTCTATAATAGCCCGGCAATAGCTTCCCGTTACCGTTACAGTTACCAGGCAATGTTAAATCATAACCAATATTCCTGTTACCATTGCAGGGCCTCGTTCCCGGGCTTTTGTGAATAGTCCTTGTGTTAATAACTCAATACAAATCTAAATGAAAATTAAATTCGGAAAGTGTTTTGGAACAAATCTACGACTACCCGTGCGCTAATAAAATAAATATACTGTTCCTATTTGTATAACATCAATAAATATAACTAATTACCAATTCACTGATCTTTTATTCAAAACAGACTTATAACAAGAAAACAGTATGAAGACCATATAAACGGGAGGATCGATTGACCAAAAAAGGCTCATCCATCAACGTGGCTATATTATTATAGCGTCAGCAAAGCGGCCAGTATTCACAGTACATGATTCACACATCATGAATGTACTATTTTGATCCAATAGGTGTGTTGACACTCGACTACAAAACCACCAAATTGTTAGGTTACTCTAAATAGGCTATTTGACGCTTATTGTTAGAAAATGGATCAGAGTCCATTGAGTAAAAATGTGCCCAAGGTGTTTTAAGAAAATCGTCCTAATTCGTATTATTGACATAATTTGGGATTAAACGAGTGGTCACACGATACACTTTCGTTAATATTGAGTAAATTTGTAAAAAAGGGGTCAAAGTCCATCGCGCGAAAATGTACCCAGGGTGCTAAAAAACTTATTTTCGTCCTAATTCGTATTATTGGCATAATTTGGGACAAAAGAGTGGTCACACTATACACTTTCGTTAATAGTGAGAAAATTTATGATAAGTGGTCAAAGGGCGCATAATCTGATCAGATTTACATATATGGTGAAATTTTAATTTTTTAAATTAAACTTTAGATCTAAATCTACAATAAATGTTAATTTGGCGTCCTTTATATTATATTTGAATACAGATTTATTTATTTTAGTTTTATCAACCCCTTTTAGTACACCCCCTTTTTCTCCTATAAGCAAGCAACTTTTTTGAGGGCACCTCGAGCCATTTTTTAGAGAACATTCTTCTGAGTGTTTTAGGGAAAATTCACGGCCAAATCACAAAACCCACGACTGGTAGGCCAATCCTCCCAGCACAGTGAGAAAATTTGTGAATAAAAATCAAAGGGTGCAAAATCTGGCTAGATATACATATATGGTAATATATATTTTTTTTTCAATTTTGGACTTTTATCTACAATATGTATAAATTTTGTAATCTTAGGATTAAATTTAGTTTGATATTTGAATTTTCGAATTTTTTAAAAATGCCATTATTTCAACCCCTTCCACCCCCTTAACCGGACGAATTTTGTCATGGCACCTCGAGGCAATTTTCTTAAAATATTGTTCTGAGTATACAGTCCAAAATTCAGACCTCAACCACAAAACCCCTAATTGTTCTTGTATTGTCCTTTAATCCGCTTGACTATATGTAAGTCTGAGGTACATCTAAGTGTGGTCCAAGTTTCATAGTTCTAAGATGTACCGTTTTCTCTGTAGGCTCTTATTCCTCTCTGGCAGAATCCCCCCCCCCCAACCAACCAACCAACCAGCCAGCCGAAAGATTTTCGTCGATTTTTACGCACTTTTTTAACACAGAACGGGTAATCGGATCGGGCTGATTTTTTTTGGTATGTCATGGACCACATATCAGGTCATATACCGAGTTTCAAGATTGTAAATCTTTTGGGGCGGCGTGTGCAGATAGCTGAAAATCCCCCAACTCGGGTAGGAGTAAACAGGGTCGAGTTATCATCGCCTACTAGCAGTCGCGTGCGCTTGGCTGCGGGCGAACGACCGTCGCCATAGATTATGTCAAGAATAAACAACAATATAAAATAATTTGTCTAACAGTGAATAGTCCAATGATTTTTTTGGATGAGCGAAGCGAAGACTTCAATTTCACTTAGGCGTACCCCGAGAAAAATAGCTCGGGTGTTTTTCTTGTCTGGTTGTTCGCTTTCTACCAGGCAAACGGCATATGTGCGATCTTGATTAAAATTGAAGGGGACCTTCTAAATCTCTGAACTTAGATCTGCCAAGTTTTTTGGTACAATCGAAGAAATATTTGTCAAGCATATCGTACTTTTCCGATGTTTCCCGATTTTTAATACAAAATAGTTTCGTGATATTTGTGTTGATTCTGACGGGGCTGCAACGTTCATATTTCACATGGACATTAAAGCCAGAATACATAGAAATAACGGTTTTAATATGAGTTTTTTTGAGGTGTATAATAATTAACAAGTAACAATAGAAACTTGACAACAATTACCTATAATGCGTTCAAAAAGCAAATCTTCGGGCCTCCAGATATTTTCATTCTAATTATAGCAATTAGTAATACTTTATAAAAATTAACCTAATTTTAAAAAAAATGCAATGGAACTTGAAAAAGCTCCTCCATCAACGCTACTGGAAAAAGCGTTCGCGAAGCGGCCTAGTATTTTCAACGATATAACAGGATGTGATATATCTAGTTTCATTTTGTATTATACCTATAGTTCACCTGAAGAGGAGCACACATTGCACCCTATAACTTAACTGAACAGGTAATACAATTAACTTCCTCAGGCGAACATGTTTCAAAGGTTTTTGATTGGTGATTTTTTTTAAGCAAAATGACAAAATTGTATGAAAAATGCATGGTATATACTAAAAAATTCATAGAACAAGTAAAAACGTGGCAGTTCCAAGTTTATAGATTTTGAAGGCCTCCAGAAAATTTAATCGCAATTGGAGTATCGATTTTGCCGGAATCGTGTTAACAAACACACAAAAATACAAACAGAAAAAACAAGAAAAACGAAAATAAATCGTAAAATTGCGATTTTCATGAGAAATAATCTTTCGATTGCGCTCAAAAACGTGGCAGTTCTAAGTCCAGAGATTTTGAAGGCCTTCAGAAAATTTAATCGAAAGTGGAGTATCGGTTTAGCTGGAATCGTGTTAACAAACACACAAAAATACAAACAGAAAAAACAAGAAAATCGAAAAAAATCGTAAAATTGCGATTTTCATGAGAAATAATTTTTCGATCGATTTTTCGCACGTGGCAGTTCTAAGTTCAGAGATTTCAAAGGTTTTCAGAAAATGTCATCACAATTGGAGTATCGGTTTAGACGGAATCGTGTTAACAAACAGACAAAAATACAAAAATAAAAAATAAAAAAACATTCCGGATTTTCTTCTCCAGTGTAGTAGAATGGAATCTCCGCTTCGCTCATCCAATAAATAAATGAATGAATAAATAAATAAATCAATCAATCAATCAATCAATCAATCAATCAATCAATAAATAAATAAAGTACATGCTTTATAGCCTAAGCAAATAACAATTCTCAAATAACACTCAGCTACAATTAGCAGCATTAATTTGTTCAGATAGGAGTAACGATTGTGATATAGTCTTTCTAATACTAGGAAGCTTCGCAAACGCTTTTTCAGGCGCGTTGTTGGATGAGCGTAATTTTTTTTAAACGAAAAAAGGCGTAAAATTGCGATTTTTATAGGAAATAATTTTTTGATTATGCTCAAATTTCACATGAATATATTAATTCATAAAATTAAGGTTCTGTGAAAAAATAATTACAATCAGATAAAGCATGTTGGAGTTATAAGTCGAAGAAATTTTAAAAATAAAAAAAAATTGTAAAATTGCGATTATCATGAGAAATAATTTTTCGATTCCGCTCAAATATCACACGAATATATCAATTCATAAAATTAAGGTTCTGTAAAAATATCATTACAATCGGAAAAAGCATGTAGGTGTTATTCGTCGAAGAAATTTAAAAAAATCGTAAAACTGCGATTTTCATGAGAAATAATTTTTCGATTACGATCAAATTTCACGCGAATATATTATTCATTCATAAAATAAAGGTACTGTGAAAAAATCATTACTATCGGATAAAGCATGTAGATGTCATAAGTCAAAGAAGTTTTTTAAAAATCGAAAAAAATTGTAAAATTGCGATTTTAATGAGAAATAATTTTTTGATTGCGCTCAAAAACGTGGCAGTTCTAAGTTCAGAGATTTCGAAGGCCTCCAGAAAATTTCATCGCAATTGGAGTATCGGTTTAGCCGGAATCGTGTTAACAAACACACAAAAATACAGAAAAAAAGGAAGGGAAAAAAACATGCCGGATTTTTTTCTCCAGTGTAGGGAAATGGAATCTTCGCTTCGCTCGCTTTGCTCGCTACGCTCATCCAAAAATATTGACAGTAATACTAGGAAAACGCTTAAGTCCCGCCGCGTTGTTGGATGAGCGTATTGGTGCATTGAGCTGCCATGTGTTATGCGGATTTTCTGTTGTTCTGTGAAAAAATTATTACTAAGTTCAAATTTTTTTAAATTAAATTAAATTTAATAAAAAAAAAATTGAATTTTAAATTTTTTTAATTAATCATAATTTTAAAAAAAGAAAAAAATCGGGATTTTTATAAGAAATAATTATTCGATGGCGCTCAAATTTCACACGAATATATAAATTAATAAAATTAAGGTTCTGTGAAAAACTTATTACAATAGGATCAAGCATGTAGGTGTAATAAGTAAAAAAATTGTTTTAAAAATGAAAAAAACCACAAAGTTTCTATTTTCATTAGAAATAATTTTTCGATTGTGCTCAAATTTCACACGAATATCTTAATTCATAAAATTAAGGTTCTGTGAAAAAATCATTAAAATCGGATAAAGCATGTAGATGTTATAAGTAAAATAAATTTTCAAAAAATCGAAAAAAAATCGTAAAATTGCGATTTTTATGAGAAATAATTTTTCGATGGCGCTCAAAAACGTGGCAGTTCTAAGTTCAGAGATTTTGAAGGCCTCCATAAAATTTCATCGCAATTGGAGTATCGGTTTAGCCGGAATCGTGCTAACAAACAGACAAAAATACAGAAAGAAAGAAAGAAAAAAAAAACATTCCGGATTTTTTTCTCCAGTGTAGTGAAATGGAATCTTCGCTTCGCTCGCTACGCTCATCCAATTATAAATTATTATGTTACGTATTATTAGATTAAGCATTATTATATAATATGTATAACGCACTTGTGGGATCAAGGTCATGTTGCCAATAAAGATTATGTTAATTCATAAGCTCTTGGAACTTTCCTACCCCAAGCTTCAAACTGATGCGAGATAATAGTACCATACAAGACCAACAAAGGTATGAACAAAGAGAGAGCGAGCCCAATTCTTGCTCCAAGCACGGCTGGATTAATTTTAGAACAACATGGCGACGAAATAGGAAACCGGAAGTTATAGTCTATACGGATTGGTCAAAACCCTAAAACAAATGCGGCGTTGTATATTATGAATGATTATGTCTCTCGAATATACCCACAGAAATAATTGTAGTTATTTTGCTAGATTTACAGCCTAATCGTTGATCGCAAAGTCAGTGAGCAAAATATGTTTATCAGATAATTTCAAGTCCAATTTATATCGAAATATTTTGGTATCGAAACGCAAGAAAACCGCTGTGAATAGTCTTACTCTTGGGACGTTCGTTCTAAAGTAATTGCGATACAATACACTAATTAAAACTTGTATAGGCCCCAACATATTTCAGGTTTGTCTCGCCAGGGTGGTGCATGGCTCATGCGTAGCGTGTCGAGAGGTAACGGAGCAATCCCGCCGCCGGCAATCCTGACTGAGAGGTTTTAGGATATTCCCTTCACAATTAAGACACATACATTGTACCCTGCAGTGGCTAATTTGGGAGCGGACGCATCCGCCCACTAGCTTTTCGAAAATTTGTAATTGTAAACTCAATACAATTACAATGTTGTAACACACTATAATACTCAGGCGCGTCGGAAGTCTATTTTTCCGGGGGGGCGAACTTTCCTGGGTAAAGTACATGCTTCCATACATAGTTAAACATCATACGCAACTAATGTCCTTGAGTCAGTGGCTTACGGGTGAAATATATTTCAGGGGGGGCTTGGACGAACGACTCAATGTGGGGGGGGGTCTCCTACAATAGCGCGTATTTTAATAAATACGTATTTTTAAAATGGTTTTTACGTGTTTTCTGAACGGAAAAAATAAACAAAATAGAAGAAAGTAATTTTTCGTGTAAACCTAGATGACTTTGAAGTATGTAATATTTATGCTTGTTGGAATAATATGCTTTTATGATTTATTAGTCATTTTCCTAGGGGGGGCGAGAAGATACTTTCGCCCCCCCCCCCTACGTAAGCTGAGAGGGCAAGCTATCCCCCGCCCCCCCCCCCGGCTCCGACGCCGCTGAATTAATACTGTTTACAAAAATGCGATGTACGAGTTTTAAAAGTTTATTCCATAATTAAAAGAAACCATTTTTAAACGTGTTTTTGGCGTTTACAAGCAAATTTGAAAATTTTCGTCTTCGGCCAAAATAACCATTGGTAGAACTGGCAACAGCACACACACCCGCATTAGTTTTGCAAGGCCGACCCCCCCCCCCCCCCCCGCCTTTTTCCAGACGATTGTCAGTTCTTGGATAGGTACCCTAATATGCTGCTTACAATGTTTTTTGCTGTAAATTAGGGTCTTATAATAAAATAAACTCCCAAATGTTTTAGTTTAATTCATATCGAATTTTATCCTTATTGTGCCAGGACAGGATACATACTTTTCCCGACAAGTGTAAACATTTATTAATAATATAGACCCAGCGTCGAGCGTCCGCCCACTGGTAGGCCTACCCCGGCCAGGTTTCTTACGAGAAATCTAAATTATTTGTCAGGACTAGTGATCTGGGAGGAAATGTGGGTTAAAAATAATCCAAGATAATTTCCTACTGAAAAACCCTTGCGAGAGGTAAATGCCGCACGCACGTGCGTTGCACATACAACAGTGAAGGAAGGTGCTTCTGCTTCCTGCTCATGATATGAAGGAATGCCAGTGAATGAATACAGGAATAACTCTGTATAAAATACGCCAGATTGCATGGCGGTCTCACATTGTTTTCAACGGCGGATTTGGCATTCGTCGATTTGGCACCTAGTTTGTTGGGATAGGTTGCGGTTTACGACTGAAAATATTAGTTTTATCAAAAATATCCATCCGGTTCTCAGCAATAATAATGTACAGGCGGACCTTTGATAAAAATATTATTGCATGATGATTGTTTTCCCATTTAGTATAATCAGGTGTTCCATGTGTTGATAGCTTACACCTCTGTGCGACTAGCGTGAAGCGTTTTCATTGACGAGCTCGCAATCTATGGTTAGAACGAGCAGCAGTTGGTATTAAGGTTGGCACTGAACTCGGTTTCACGACGGCCGTGCTACCTAGTGACGGCAAGACAAGTTATGCTTTTTCATCGAATAAAACAGCTGATCGGAAAACAAACATAATCGCTTTGGAACATTTTCACCAATCTATGCACTATTGTACGACATATTTGGAAACACACTTCATAGGAAAATATTACGATAAAAGCAAAATATAGTATTATTTCCTTCAAGGCCCACCATTCTCCAAATTGTACGTGAATTGAAATGTCAAGCTGTAGCCAGTCGGCCTATTCACCGATGCTGGTCCTAAGCAATCTATGTAGGTGAATTACGAGTAGAATAAGATGAAAATAAGTAGGCCTAGGCCTACTGGCCATGCAGCTGGTCACTACTGTTTGGGCCAATACCCCACTCCGACCTTGAGTGGCCTTTACGTGCAATCGTTGCCAGAAAATATTGAACCCTTCTTGGCACATCCGTACACTAGGCCTAAATGAGTGCATCAAAACACACTTGGCACTGACCGAATCCGGCCCACGTGTTTCGTTCAGCTTGCTGGGCACGAGCTCGGAACTACACAAGCATGGTCATCCTCTGAAACGTCAATACGCCCGTGCGTGACAGCGCGAACACAGAAATGACACTCCTCCTAGGCCTACCGTGTGATTGATAGCGTGATGCACACTTACCATGGTCATTTTAGGCCATAATCGGTCGACTACTTGCACCACTTGAGCCACCTTCACTCTCAGTCACTCACGTCCTTCAGGCGAATTCTTCTAAAGTTCTCTCCGCGAGTAGTAGAGGAGCCTAGTGTGGCGCAGTAGTGTGTTGCAATGTTTGTTGTCTGTGGAGCAGACTATGTAGCACTTGGCAAGTCAAATCAGAGACTATACCCCATCCCATCCCATCCCACACTTGGCTCGACGCAGCTCACAGCTCACAGTCACACACCCCAATCGAAACTCACTGCCACCGTGCGAGCACGGAATTCACACGTACAAATACTACCGGCCAGTGAAACCATTTGCTAAATCTTACTAAGACAACGTACGTAGTATATTTACGAGGCCATCAATCAACCTACCAACGGGCCAATCCCCAAGCACAATCCGTGCCCTGGTCCTCCATATTAGGAAAGGTAGGTGATATCATAGGCGGAGCATACAGCTACTCCTCCTTCACGCCCGTAAAAAAAAACGCGGGAAGTAAAATTAACTAAATTTATTGATAACGAGCTAATATGCAGTGTACATATTTTTCTTAAGATAACAGCGATTTAAAATCTTATTACCAAGCATTTGGTGGACATACTAAAAATTTGACTCGGAAATAAGAACCGGAACAATATTTTTATCAATATTATAAAACTTTGTTTTATAAAAACGCGTGTGCACTTGAATCGTATTTTTATTGAAGCGTGTGAATGGTTGTCTGCTAGATAGCAAAGCAAGTACAAGGCAACGTTCAAACAGTTGCAGCGGAAGATCACGGGCAGCGCCACCTCCTGATGTCAATACGTACAGTCCCCTCACCGCATGTGAGCCGCTGATAGCAAGAAGACATAACATCACTATCACCATTGATTAAGGAAGTGTTGAATTAATGACATCACTGGCGTGAAGCACGCAACATTAGCGGGGGAGGGATGCTCATAGTCATCTGCTTGTGCTCACGACACGGACGATGCAAAACTAATTGCTGTACTCCATGTGTTCCATTCGCACTTCCTGTACAACCATAGTAATTAATAAAAACAAGTTTTATTAAACGACTTTTAGTTCAATTATTTTTTGTTTAATTCTTTGCTCTTAACCGAGCAAACGGATTTTCCGATTTTTAAGAAATATTGTTGGACACCTTCTAAACCTTCAAACTTAGAGATATGACAATCGAAGAAATAATTTCTTTTCGAAACCGTTGTTTTAAAGATTTTTTCGATAGTAATTTTTGTAAAAAGTTCGATCTGTTGTCTCTGTATTGTACAAATGGCTACTTCGATTTTGATGTAATTTTCAGAAAACCTTTAAAACCTTTAAAGTTTAAATTAAACTGAGATATGCTATGAATGTGGGAAAAACTATTTCTCAACGAGAGGCCGATACGACCTCGCCGATCCGTACCGCCGCGCCCGGCACTAAGAGTCTAAGAGACGTGTGTGGCTGGCTGTACGTCCAATGGCAACAACACGTCTTGTGGCACGTGCTCTCATTACGACATATCCTTCCATGCAGGCGTCTCGTCACTGAGGACCATAGATTTCGACTCCTAAAGATCCTTCTATTTGAAAATGTTATACTGTGAAGTTAGCATTTTCTTGTTAATTTGTGAATTCGGTTCGTTGTTAGTTGAAAGTTCCCGCTGTCTCCGTCTGCTTCAACGTTTATCAGAGACAGTGGTGTGGGGACAGACGGGATTCGAGCCCAGGCAGCTTGGCTACACACCCATCGAGTAACAATATTGCCCGGGAATTTCAATTTACTTCTGTCAAACACAGAAGCACAAAAACAATAACACATTAGTTTGGTACTCGCCGTTTCTTATCTTCTTTTCTGTCGAATAAAGCCACGTTCCGAGAAGTTTCCGAGCAACCGCGTTGTTCTCAAAACTCTTGTGTTTGCTCTCGGTCTTCACCGAAACCATGAACGAGACGAGAGTGAAAACATCAACATTTCCATTAGGAGAATACCTGAAAGCCCGCCGACGATGATGACGAGACGATTACAGTATGCGGGATTAAAATTTTAAAAAAAATTATTTAGAGTCTACCCACTCAGTTATATAACTGATTTTCAGTGGGGGACTTTAAATCAAAGCGACCAAGCCAACCCTGCAGGCCCCGACGCAATCGACGAGTGAGCGATAACCATCCAAAGATCGATATTTTTAATAGGAAATATAGCAATCAGTGGTATGGACAGTACGAACACCCGCGAATCAACGCCAGAATCAACAAGGCCGATTCAGAACAACTCTGAAATTTATTATGTGCTTCGTTGCTAGGACGGCTCCAAAGTCACCGTTTACAAACTCCTAAGACAAGAACTGATGGACTTAAGTCCATATCAGAAGTTAAAAGCTTCTGACTTTGGCGGGAATCGAACCCTGGACCTTCTACATTGGAAGCAGATACGCTAACCACAAGACCAACGAGCCACACAAGACCAACGTCCTCGTGGAGCCACACGTTTCGGAGCAGCGCCCTAATCGTACGTGCCACCGCGGACTACATCGAACCCACGTCCTCGTAGAGCAATACGCTTCGGAGCAGCGCCCTAATCGTACGTGCCACCGCGGACGACTGTGAACGCCTGCCAAAAACAAGACTGACCCGCGGACACTTGTTTTTAGTCTCTTCTGGTTCTAGGTATCCAAAGCAGCTATGAAATATGAATCATTCGAAAAGCGTAACAACATCAGCCATGAACTACAAGCCAAGGCATGTGCAACGGTTGGAAAACACCTACACCTGGTAGATGGATATATGTTACGAAATGGAAATAATAAAGAAATAAAAATGATAAGTGTTTTTTTACGATTGTGACCGAGTGGGTAGACTCTAGATGCGATTGTTTCTCATAACGATTTTCATAATCATGAAGCACACATTTACTTGTATAATAGTTCACAATTGATTATTATAATGCGTAAGGTGTAATCTGCAGTGAATTCTAACGGCTTAGCCTTAGGCCATGGGCGTCCGCAGGATTTTTCATAAGGGTGAGGCAAACCCGAAGCCAAAGAATCAAATTAATTTGTTAGTAACAAAACTTTACATCAAACGGCTCAAAATAACTAAAAGGGCCAACATTTAAAAATAGGTCTAGATATAGGAGGCTACACGTCATAGTGTACGTCTGCACGAAGTTCGAAATCTCAATGAAATTAGAATGGGAACGCTATACGATTCGAACCGAAAATGTACGTTCGTACTTTTCAAACTCTTGGCCTACATGTTTCTATCGATGAAGATAATTTCTTGTGTCTCAGAGAAGGATGGTTATATACTCAATGGTGATACGATCCTCTACATGGCCTATGTTTAAGTTTTTCAAATTTTCGCCCCGTTTAGTCACAAGCAATTTTTAAATATCGGCCAAAAATTGCAATTTCGTATGGACTTTGGAGGACTTGCAAGAAAATATTATGTAACTGAAATGTAAAAAAGGGCTATGTGTGAGAAATAGGTATTAAGTTAGGCCTATCTGTTGGTGGGTGGGTGGGTGAAAACAGATCAAGAAAATATTGATTTTTCTCCGTGTGACTCAAATGTCATTGTTTTTATTTTAAAGTGCAAACACACAAAATAAGCATTGTTTTAGAAAGGGTTGGGGGGGGGACAAACTTGGGCTGGAGCTCGCACTGCTATTTGCAGATTAATGATAGTACTAATATAAACTGTGTTTTCCTTAGCTTACTGTTATATTATTTTTTCTATTCAGAACTGAATACTAATTATTTATTTGATCACTATTGCATTGACGCACTGTTTATAAAGAAGAACTGTCGCACAGTTGTCGTGCACAATCTTTCAACCATAAGTAACCTTTTAATTTTAGTGACGAAGGAGCGTGGGGGCAAATCCAGCTGTGGCAAATCCAGGCTTTAGCGAGTGAAATTTTCGAATGGTCGAATTTAGAGCGGGGCTCTGAGAGGCTTACCCCCTTTTTTCAATTACAAAGTAGTTTTAGTTTTAGGCCATATTAGGAGACAATGAGGCAGGGGGCTAACTTTATTGTGAAGCCCTCTTCGTATATTCCCGACATATCTAGCTAAAACACCGGCATTAGCATCTTAGATTTGCACATGTTTTTAAAATTATATATACCTCGTAGCATAACTAAGAACTATTTCTGCGGAGAGTGTACTAAGATACGAAATTTTCATTCAACTTCTGTTATTTCATGATGTTTTGACTAAAAACGGCAACTGAAGTGATAACTATTTGTTTGTGATGGGTATACATTACATCGATTTTGGGGGCATAATTTAAATTCGATAACCCAACTATGTTATCATTATACTGAGAGATAAGCAGGTTTGATATAACTTCAATTATTACCTCAAAAACTTTTAAGATTCTGCATTGGGATTTTAAAAAACTACCTAGCTTCACAGAAATTGTTTCTCACATATTTTTTTCAAACTCGTAGTTCGCAATGACAAAAAATAAGGAAAAGCATGTTTGTTTTATTAAAGTGACTTAAATTGTTGAGCGAGCGTAGCGAGCGTCTCCACTTGACTCTTATGGCTCGAATGTCTGTTTTTTTTGTTTTTTTTTTTCTGTTACTGCTTCGATACAGGTCGCACCGTTTCTCTGATCGACCTGAAATGTTGCACAAATGTACTTACCACCTATGCGGGTTGCTGTATAGTTTTTGAACAAAATCCGATCGTTGGTTATAAAATATAAAAAATAAAATAAAATAATAAAAATGTTCCGATCATTATGAAATTTTGCAGGGTCAATAAGTACACCATTCTCTCCTATTTTACAAATTTTCAGCTAAATCGGGTATAAGACCTTAAGTAGTGTAGATAGTCATTACATTTTAACAAAAGTACCGTTACCATGGCAACGAAAAGTCTCACTATGCACTGCCACCTAGAAGTAATCAAAATACTATCGAGGAAGCAGTGTCAAGGTCCTCTAGATGGCGGTGGATTTTATCCATTCTCTCCTATTTTACAAATTTTCAGCTAAATCGGTCAAGACCCTAAAGACTTATTGGTATGTAACATTATGGGAATGTCGTACTCGGGTCGTGTTGCACGTACCGGTGCTCGCTCAACAACGCGACGGGACTTTAGCGTAGTACAAGTAACTGTTGTATTCCACACAATTACTGTATCAGCTCTTTAAATATGAGCTTTGTTATGATAGTTTCGGGTGGGGGGTTAAACCTTTAAGCCACTAAATACAAATTTAAATACTACTCTTGGCATGTTATTTTACGAACTTTTAAGTTTATGATGCAGCAGAATAAGAAAGTTTGACAAGAAAAAAATTCAAAATGTGAGTATACATTATTTTGGAGGCCCCCCCAGAGCGTGGCCAGGGTGTGCAGCCCCTGGAGCCCCCAACCCCATTAATACGGGCCTGCCAACCGCCGTGCACCCCCTATCGTGGCCCCACTTGACTATAACGATGAAAAAAAAACACGTACAGACAATTTTATAGTGCCGTAAGTTGTTGAATCTTGCCTCAACCTTACTATTATCATGGGTAGTAAAACCAGTAAAACGTACAATCAACAATACACATTTCACATTTGAAGTATGTTATTAGTATCAATGGTATTGTTAAAATTATTTGGTATTGGCATAAGTGTAAAGGGGCTGACATTGGTCGTCAGCTGCCATTTGTGTACAAAAACCTTTACAGACAACACTAGAAATCCCCTAGGCTAATTACAAAAAAGTCGCCCCCCCCCCCCCGCAGAAGTTCAAATTATGTTTTTTTTGGATTTTTCCCCTAGAATTGAAAGTTCTCTTTTTTGGAACTGTTAATGGGATTGTAAATAAAATAAGAAATTAGACAAATATAAAATTAGGCCTACTTTATAAGTTCCAGGAAGCACATTATTCATGGGTTACTACTTACTAGTCACTACAACTATTGATTCTACATTTTTATACAACATAAAACAATATCTGAGCTGAGTGGATATTACCATATTATGTAGCTTAAACTTTTTTCGGTAACGGCAATGGTAACGATAATGATGACTTTCAATAGTTCTACGCTACCTGTCGGTAAAGCTCAGTACTGTAAAGTCTCGCCACACCCTCCACAATTCTGTTGATCGAGACGTCTCTGCTGTATCTTTCTTAGGATTATAGAACTTGGCGATTTGCTCACCATATAGCAGCACAATCGCACCGCTGAGTCAAAATGTCATCTGTGATAACAGCTGTATTACATCCTTTGGTAAAATGTTTTAAAAAAATGCCCGCGCATGTTTATTATTTGCAACAGATTTTCAACAACAGTTAATACAGATCCTAAAGTATGGTCTTCTTATATGGCATTTGCTGATACGTGCGACAAAAAGTGCAAAACGTCAATACAACAAACCATGATAGTGATTGAAGAATTTCTGAACGAAATAGAAGAAAACTTGTTGTTTGAAGAAGTTGAGCCATATATGAAAAAATTACATTACGAGTTCGATCATTGGGACAATGTAAGTTCGTTATAAGATGGCCTTATGCTATAAGCAGGCATACAAGACTGCGCTTGAGACCTACATGTAAGCCTAACCAGGCTAACCTAACCTAAAAACGTCTAAAAGTCTAGGCCTCCCAAAGCCTAGCTTAAGCTTAGCCCCTACACCTACAGAGCATTTATATGTTAAAGTATCTTTTTGTTTAAAGGGACGTCACAAGTCCAAAGCTATGCTAGGACTAGGTAGGACTAGCCTAGGCTGTAGCCTAATGAGACTAGCACCTTGGTCTCAGGTAGGCCTAGGGCCTATGTGGCCTTTGCCTAGACTTACTACCTAGTAATATTATTCTACGAGCAATTTAAAGTCGATCGATGATAACTGCGCATGTAATAGATATCCTTCAGATTGCAGGTAGGCTACTGCAAGATGAAATTGAGCTTGTGAATATTGCTTTTAAAAAAATGGGCCTAACGATAATATTACTACCTAGTAGTTTTTATTTATTGCATGTTGAAATGCGCTGGAATTCTCTATCTTATGCATTGTAGCCGAACAAAAACCTACACTTTCAATCACAAAACGTTGCGTAGCACTTAGGAAGCATAGGTAGGCCGGCCTATGTTAATAAATTAGTGTTCTAAAGGTAGCCGAGATAACTTCATGATTAACATGGATACGTTTGGAAAAGATGGTCTAACGGGATCTGTTTTCAAGATATTTACTTTGTAATGTTGTCATTATACCTATGGTGACCGGCGAGTGTTACAATAATTACGGCAACAGCGCCGTGACCGCGTGACGTCAACATGTAGTCTGCTCAAGAGTATCACTGGGAGGGAGCGGGAGGGGTGCGGGTGTGGTCTTCTGAAGGATCTAAATTATCTAACGTTTATGAAACATGGGTCCATTTAACTTGTGTTTAAATTTAGGAAGCGTTATTGAGCTTTGCAGGATGCCATCATCAAGTTCACAAAATTATACATCTTGTGGTATTGGTTTTGATTTCTTTTGTGCGAGTCAAAAGATACTTTGAGTTAGGCCTACATTTTTATACCACGCTACTCTTATGGGCGCTGACACTAGAGAGAACCAATTTTCTTCCCACCTTCAAAACTTAGGTTCCCTTACTGGCAAATACTGAGTAATAAAATAAATAAAAGAGTAACTTGCACTAAAAGATTATAAAAATTAAATCCATCACACATAAAGATATAATTTTGGGTGGGGAAAGATTGATAGGAGGCTAGGAGCCAACAGCCCTCGTGCCACTAGAGTCCACGGCTCTTAGGCGGCTCAGATGACTACTCCTGCAGACCGATGCGGGACGTTTGAAGAACGCTAAGAAGAAACGAGCGGAAAAGCTTTTTGTTGGCAATGCGGGTGCTGTTTACACTTGCAAATCCACCAGCCAATGTTCCATTATCGTAATACACGGCCATATTCTCAAGATGTACGCAATTACTATTTATTGTTTTATAATATGTTTTATAAGTGGACGCTCGTAGCTTGCTACAACATTTGGGACATTCAGTACTGCCATCATAACAAACCAGTGCTATGTTGCCAAGTCAACATGTGGTTGTTCACTACAAGAGAGGTAGAATTAAACTCTTCATTTGTCTTTCATTTAATTTCTTTGTCTTAATGTCG
Organism: Sweltsa coloradensis; assembly: GCA_024449915.1. Lineage (NCBI taxonomy): Eukaryota > Metazoa > Arthropoda > Insecta > Plecoptera > Chloroperlidae > Sweltsa > Sweltsa coloradensis. Next base: position 146,787 of record JAMZAV010001164.1, read on the forward strand.
ATGAAGTAGGTAGCCTACAAAGGCCTATAGAGAGAATTATGTTTGTTTAGCATTTCTTCACCATTCCTTCCTCAAGTGCTACAAATACTTACTAGGAAACGCTCAGTTGGACGCGTTGATAAGCGAGCACGTGCTATAGCTAGACCCACATTGCAATTTTTTTAAAATTTTAAAATTTGCGACGTTCACTGTCCACGGGGCCATGTTTCCAATATTATTTATTATTGGCAAGGTATTTGGGTGAACCCGTGGGTAAACTTTGCGGATAAAATCCACCGCCATCTAGAGGACCCTGACATCATTTCTTTGGGAAAACTATTTGAACTATTTGGTAACAAATAATACACTGCTTCCTCGATAGTATTTTGATTACTTCTAGGTGGCAGTGCATAGTGCGAACCTTGTGCGACTTTTCGTTGTCATGGTAACCTTACTTTTGTTATAATGTAATTTCCATCTACACTACTTATCGGATCAAAATAAAATTAACATATTCCTGACCGGACGGACATTCTAAATGATTTGGCCACCTCAGATTTTGTCGCCGTTTACTTTGAAAAAAAAACTTTCGATTAACTTTAATGCAACTTTTTAACTTTTTGAACGATTTTGCCACAAAACTAATGACATTCAATCAGGAACGAAGCTTGCGGATGGTCAAAATTTCAACTCGATCCGAACCTCCGTTCGACCGCTATCATGAGCCAAAAAAGCTGCGCGACTTTCCGTTGCCATGGTAACGGTACTTTGTTATAATGCAATTTCCATCTACACTACTTATCAGATCAAAATAAAATTAACATATTCGTGACTGGACGGACATTCTAAATGATTTGGCCACCTCAGATTTTGTCGCCGTTTAGTTTTTAAAAAAAACTTTTGATTATTTTTAATGTAACTTTTTAACTTTTTGAACGATTTTGCCACAAAACTAATGGCATTCAATCGAGAACGAAGCTTGCGGATGGTCAAAATTTCAACTCGATCCGAGCCTCCGTTCGAACGTTATGGCGAGACATACAAACAAACAAACAAACAAAAAAAACAAAACCAGTGACTAATTTTTCCGGCAGAGTCAAATGGAAACGCTCGCTTAATTACTTATACATTGATTATTAAGCGAGCAAAGCGAGCGTTTCCATTTGACTCTGCCGGAAAAATTAGTCACTGGTTTTGTTTTTGTTTTGTTTTTTTTGTTTGTTTGTTTTTTTGTTTGTATGTCTCGCCATAACGTTCGAACGGAGGCTCGGATCGAGTTGAAATTTTGACCATCCGCAAGCTTTGTTCTCGATTGAATGCCATTAGTTTTGTGGCAAAATCGTTCAAAAAGTTAAAAAGTTACATTAAAGTTAATCGAAAGTTTTTTTTTCAAACTAAACGGCGACAAAATCTGAGATAGCCAAATCATTTAGAATGTCCGTCCGGTCACGAATATGTTAATTTTATTTTGATCCGATAAGTAGTGTAGATGGAAATTACATTATAACAAAAGTAACGTTGCCATGGCAACGAAAAGACGCGCAAAGTTTTTAATGCACTGCCACCTAGAAGTAATCAAAATACTTTCGAGGAAGCAGTCTATTATTTGTCAACAAAGAGTTTAAATAGTTTTCCCAAGGAGTCAAGGTCCTCTAGATGGCGGTGGATTTCATCCACAAAGTAAAGGTTTACTTACACACGGGTTTACCCAAATACCTTGGCAATAATAAATAATATTGGAAACATGGCCCTGTGGACAGCGAACGTCGCAAATTTTAAAATTTAAAAAAATGTGCAATGTGGGTCTAGCTATAGCACGTGCTCGCTTTTCAACGCCTCCAACTGAGCGTTTTCTAGTTGTAGCCTATAATATTTAGTTTTATGATTGTACCTAGCATGATATAGTAGCCTACGGAAGTAAAAATACAACACGCGCATTTAGAACGGAACAATATTATTATTTACTTGGTATAACATAGGGCCTATGTAAATTCATGAAGTTGTGTTGTGTGAAATTGTTGTTTTGATAGGGTAGTTCACTTACATCAATCGACTTTAAGCATATGTACTGATGATATCTGATAGACCTACGATAGATATATGCTTGTCCACGACATGAACACTGTGTGTAGGTCTATGGACATGTCTGAACAATATTCTTGTTCTCATTCTCATTCAGCATTCTAGATCTTACTAGGTAGGGCCTACTAGTTCTTGCGTGAATTTTTTCTTAAAGGGAGTATCAATATCAAAACAAACAAACAGCCAAACAGCCATAGAGTTTACACATTGCAGGACTAGGAGGCCGACTGATTGTATTCTTAACGGTATTACAAATTTGTTTACATAACTTTTCCGTATGGTAGGTAGGCCTACAAAATCTGATTCTGTAGACCTTCATTATTTTATTGACCTGACTTAGGTATGTTGGAACCGGGTGTTTGATTTAGGCCTATGTTAATTCGTAATTACCCACCATACATATATATAATAATTTACTTAGTTAGGGGCCTACTCAACGCAATTTAGAAGTATTTTAGTTTGGTCGTCTTCTGAGGACGTCATTTTCTAGTTGGATGAGCGTAGCGAAGATTCCATTTCACTACACTGGGGAAAAAAATCTGGAGTGTTTTTTTTTCTTTCTTTTTGTATTTTTGTCTGTCTGTTAGCACGATTCCGGCTAAACCGATACTCCGATTGCGATGAAATTTTCTGGAGACCTTCAAAATCTCTGAACTTAGAACTGACACGTTTTTGAGCGCAATCGAAAAATTATTTCTTATGAAAATCACAATTTTACGATTTTTTTTAAAATTTTTTAAAATTTCCTCGACTTATAACACCTAGGCCTACATGCTTTATCCGATTGTAATGATTTTTTTACAGAACCTTAATTTTATGAATTAATATATTCGTGTGAAATTAGAGTGCAATCAAAGAATTGTTTCTCATGATAATGGCAATTTTACGATTTTTTCTTTTTTTTCTTTGACTTATAACATGTAGGGCTACATGCTTTATCCGATTGTAATAATTTTTTCACAGAACCTTAATTTTATGAATTAATATATTCGCGTGAAATTTTAGCGTACCGTAATCGAATAATTATTTCTTATGAAAATTGCCATTTAACGCTTTTTTTTTGTTTTTAAACAATTACGCTCATCCAACAACGCGCCTGAAAAAAGCGTTTGCGAAGCTTCCTAGTAGTAAGAATGTGATCGTGTGTGGTCATTTCGTTACTAGGTTTGATTCTCATTCTCGATCGGGACCCATTGTAGGCCCTACATTGCTTCTGACGGCACCGATGATTGACGGCGTCAAATCAAGAATAAAAATAAGCAGTGTTTTTGAAGCCTTTAGATAGGTCCTAGGTTAAAATATTCAAAGAGGCAGGGTGACATCAGGTACACAATGGTAGCTTGGTAACACAAATAAATACGGTGCAATACCTCAAAAACTTTAAAACGGGTATAGGCCTACAGGACCTAATTAAACTATTGCAGGCCTAGGCCTACTGTTATATTTCATATTCAAGAAAGTAGGCCCATATGATTTCAAAACATCCATAAAACAAGTTATTTTACTAAGATTAAGGCTAACATGATTAGTTGACTTGCCAAGCCCCATTTTCCTGCAAGAAGGGGCCTACTACGTGAAAATTTTAAGTAGGCCCTAGCTCTAATAAATAGCCTACAAATCTTTATATATGAACAAAACTTATTAAGTTCATGATCCTAGGCCAAACTACAAGAGTATGATACTTTGTCCATCCATGCAGGCTATCCATGGTTATCGAGAGACAGAGAGGCTCAAGTGGAACGCTAAAAACAGTGAAGTGATTCAGCGAGTGAGGGATGTGGCCTTTCCGCCCGGCACTCCCCAACTGCGTCTGGTGCACGTGCTGGACCTGGCTGAGAAAGGACTCATAAAACCCCACATCGACAGTGTCAGGGTGAGTAGTTCATGCATTCAACCGAGTGTAAGCCAATTAGAGCCTAGACACATTGAAATTAACATGCCCTGTGACGTTTCTTGCAGTTTTGTGGCAATACCATAGCTGGCCTTAGTTTGTTGTCCAACAGCGTGATGAGACTTGTTCATAATGAGGAGAAGCATAAGTCGGTTGATATTTTGTTGAAAAGGCGATCTCTATACATAATGAGGTACAATGATAACACAGCATAACTACAATGATAATATTGGTACCAGTGAAATGTTAACACTAATGTACGCTAATGATTGATTGCAGGGGAGCAGCACGATATGATTTCACCCATGAAATATTGGGAAACGATGCCTCATATTTCAAAGGTGAACCAGTACCAAAGGGTCGAAGACTGTCAATTATTTGCAGAAATGAACCAAACACATAAATCTGATAGTTAAATAATTCAATTGTATATTTATTGTTAATGGTTTCTACATAAAATAAATAAATCATAGTAAAATTAGTGCCTAAATATATTTACTGTTTATAACAATGTCTTCTACATTGACATACTTGAAATGGTTGGTCTATAAAAATTACTTATAATTATATTTGCTATGAATACCGGTATGATTGATCATTAGATTGTGCAAAAGCTGAGATAGAGCAAGATGATAAGACACCACCCAGTACAGTTGGTGGGACACAAAACAATTACCAAGGTCACCCTACAAATCTAACTATCTAAACCTCCACCTGTCTCCACTGTATGTGACCTTGGAATTGTTGATTAAATAGAAAATACATAAAGCACTTAGGGCTGAGTAGTTAGGTACATGTTTATAAGCTTAAACACTCGTGGGAATTAAAATTTAAAACTTAATTTGAAGCAAAGAATTAACCTTACTTGCATAGAAGTGAAGATGTGTTGCTTTGATTTACTGTCACCCACTGAAAATCAGTTATATAACTGAGTGGGTAGACTCTAAATACAATTTATTTATTTATTTTATTTATTAGCCTAAATTGTTTATCATGGAAAACGACAAATTTGCAAATGCTATTTTTTTGTAAAAATTTGGGAAATATAGTACACGTTTACAAAATCTTTATCCTAGCCCTAAAAGCACTGCATGAAAGTGAATATGACTGTTGATCATACCAGGAACTTATCTCTTATAAAATATATTTTGATGTGCCATAAGATGTAGGTATGAACTTAACTAGGCTATATTGATACTATGCTACATAATACCTAATATATTAAACTAAGTAATACCGGTTACATAATTAAATGTAATACTATGGTACAGTATGTACTAGTTCAATACACATTTTTTAGACAATGGTGTAATGGATACTATATATACAAAAGTCTGTTTGGAAAGCTAATTACTACGGTTATCACACCTCAACAAGTGGGTGTATGATATTAAAAATAATTAATTTTCTTGTACTTCTCTTTATTTAGGTAGGGCCTATGCATTAAGAAGGCTTCTATGACTGCATTTTATATTTGCACAGATAGCCTTATAATAATTGCATTATATGGAGTGAAATCCAGAAATAATCCACACCAACCAGAGATTAACCGCAGGTCATCACTCATCAGCCTTAACCCCACTAGACTAGAGTACTACCTATAATATTAAAATGCACTGCTGTTCACGACAGCCTTGAAAATAATTACGTAATCACCGGCCCTGCAGTGTGATCATGTAACTTTGCCTAGCCCGAATGATCGCAAGCAATAACGGTGGTCATAAAGTTTTGATCGCTAGAGGCCTGGATCGAAACTTAGTATCGTCACATGTCGTTACACAGAAAATTTCTAGGCTGGGCTAGCATCTGCCATTTCTCAAATCGTTTGCGTTGGGCCAAGGCAGTCGATAAACGCCGGTGATCATTTTAATCATTGACAAGTTAAATGATTGCTCTGGACGATGGCCATCAGAAAAATAGTAATTAAAAGTTAAAAGTTACATGATCGCACCACTGCAGGGTCTAATACCAGAGTAAAGGTTTTGCCAGGCTAGTGGAACAACGGGTTTAATTCCTGGTTAGGTCAGGTTTTTAATTTCAGAATTTTACAATGTATGATCAATAGCAATCACATCTTTGAATACACTAATTGGAGTTTGCATAGTAGGCCTACTATTACTATATTTTAATAAAAATTAGTGATGGGCATCGATATCAAATAGGTTTATCGAAGAGAAATTATCGATTTCGATCAATAATGTTTAAAACATTTACTAATACTTAATTTCGACCAATTACATAATTTTATTGCTTTAATGGGGGCATACTACAGACCTTTTCTGTCAACCTTACTACTGGGCCTAAAAGTGGGCCAATAAATAGTTGGATGAGCAAAGCGATGACTTCAATTTCACTTACCCTGAGAAAAATAGCTCTTTTTTGTCTGTTCGCTCTCTACCGGACAAACGGCTTATGCGATCTTGATGAAAATTGGAGGGGATCTTTGAAATCTCTGAATCTGCCATGTTTTTGGGTAAAATCGAAAAAAGATTTCTGATGAATATCATACTTTTCCGATTTTTAATGCAATATTTTCATGATATTTGGCTCGCGACCGGGCAAAGGGCTACTCCGATCTTGATGAAACTTTATGGGAACGTTTGAAAATCACTGAATGTAGATATTTATTTCTCATAGAAATCGAATTTTTAGGGCAACGATAATCAACCATAAAAAGCTCATCCACCAATGCGACTGAAAAAGCGTTAGCGAAGAGGCCTGGTGAATGTTTAATACGTCTACATGAATGGCATGACTCGGGCCCACGAGAGCAAGCTGTAATGCCAGGTGGCAAACCACTTGCTACTTGCAAATATGGGGCGATTTTAAAATGATTTGTGGGTAATTATTATTGATAACATAATCATCGATAAATTAGGTACCTACTAAATTGATACCGTCATTAAAATATTTTTAAATATAATATTGATCGTTAATATCAATACCTTTGCCCATCTCTAATATAAGCACAATAATCCTAGCGAGGGCAACATGTGGGCTGTGGCTATAATATTGACTCCTCGATGTCTTCCACGTGTACGACTAGTAGCCTGCGTATAGGCCTAAATAATGCTTGGATTGTGATTTAGAAACACACACAACCAAATAATCCTTGGAAACCATAGCTAGTCTTTGTGACAAGTTATTGAATTACACCACTATTTACTGGAATGTGTGACTTAGTTTTGGTCGGGAGACTGGTTTGAAAACAAACTCGCATCTGATTGCAACGTCCCAAAAGTGTTGAGTCTACATTATTAATTTATTGCTTTAGGCTGGAATACTTACTATATGTTTTTAGAATATTCATTATCTCACTGTAAATTATTGGTGCATAATTAATATGTTTTTAGAATATTCATTCTCACTGTAAATTATTGGTACAATATTAATAACATTATGGGGACCATCATAGGAAGCGCGTGTTTACGCTTATCTGAATTAACTTGGGAAAGTGGAAGTGGAAGTATATCTTGTGAAGTGTGCACTTTCTTGATTTACACTTGCGCATGCTCTTGTTTGTAAACAGCATGGTAAGCATTACGAATGAGCGCATATGGGAAGCAAGACTCGAGCAGATCCATGGTTAAGAACGGAGATTCTTGAACAATCTGGAAATAGTCAAACAATCATGACGTATTGCATGCCTTTAATCAGTCACACTTACTATTAAATGATATGATAAATTGAAATTGATGATAATGATACCATTAAAAAATAGGGTTAAGGTACAATATCAATATCAATAATCATGCATGTTGAATAGACTATTTTCAGAATTAACTGCGCATGCGTGCTCCGTTGCAAAGCATTATGGGAGAAAGGGCATTGACACGCTAAAAGCCATATTCCCCTTAAATAAATAAATACCTTTTCTCCCATAATGCTTTGCGCGCGCGATATAGAGGGCGCTGGTGATTTTGAAAATTGTCTATTGATTATAGATTGAAATTCAAAATGATGAAATATTTAAAAATATTGAATACATAGTCCAGTTTTTACATAATATTTTGTTATATTATGTTGTGTATATCATGAAAATATAACCTTAACTATTGAGAGGTGTGGCAAATTTTACTTTTGAATTTTTTTCAGCAAGGGTTTAGCGGTGATAGGCCTAATAGTAGACGGGAGAGAAGATAGTCTCAAAATGAGCTGTGTATTGGAATTTTCCAGTCAAAATTGATTTGGAAAGAAAATATTGATAATTGATTGTTTGGGAAATAAAATCTTTTCTTCTTCTTTTCATATGCCCACAACTGAAATTATTCATGTCATCATGTGCTTTCTAGTTGTCTAGTAAAGATAGGACTCCTGTTCACTCCGATCCATGCCATTTAGCATCAATCAACAACATCAAACAGAATCCCCATTAAAAGGAGACCCTCAACACGTCGCCCAATAATATATAAATCAATAAATAATAGTCAAGCAATATTGATAAGCTGTATATCAACGTGTTGAGGGCAATTAATGTAGACCGCACTATTTAACTAAATCAATGTACAATATTGATATGCTTGAAAGAAACACTAAATAAATAAATAAATAAATATAAGGACTTTGGATTTGATCACACCACTCAACCAAATTGTACCCAAATTCTGCGCCTCGTGAACGATGGGAACAAAATTGTGCTACAATGGATACCGGCCCACTGTGGCATAAGGCTACAGAGGGCACACTTGCCCTGCATTAGCCTTCCTGCCCTATGGGCAGGTAAAATACAATAAATTAATTACTGTGGCATATATGGTAATGAGAAGGCCGACTACCTAGCCAAACAAAGTAGCAAAAATCAACAAGAAAGTAGTCCGTAAGGAATGGCAAGAGAAGGGGCAGAATAAACTGTGGGAAGAGTACTCTAAAATGAGGCCGACTGGTAAACGCAAGTGCTACAGTAGTAAAATAGAAACAGCTCAATTCTGGACATGACTTGCTTGGAAAGCACCTCCATAGATTTGGAGTGTTTGCATCTAGTGTCTGTCGGATGTGTGGAGCTGGCGAACAGGACAGGAAACATCTTTTTTTTTTTTTTTTTTTACAGGACAAAATGCTAAATGGCATGGATTGGAGTGAACAGGAGTCCTATCTCTATTGGATAACTAACTCATGATTCATGAATAATGTCAATTGTGGGCATCCATATTATGAAAAGAAGAAGATATATTGGTTGCTATACTTAAAAAGTGTTTTTCATATTTAATGAACTGTGAACAAAATTTCAAATTCAACATCTATTAGATAGGCTTATCGCAATTTACAAGCTAAGAATATAAATGCAAATGTGGACATGGAAATAAAATGATAGGACTGCACTAGCTATGATATGGAGCAATTTAACCAGCCGTTTTTTTATATTTTACAACTTAGTATGAGGTCAAGTCCTGCTACATACTAAATTGAGCTACCATTATTTCTGTGCCTTGTTTCTTTAGAGTGTAACTGCAGTGCGATTCTGTAAAATAGTCGCTATGATAGCGATAGCGATCACGGTTGATATGAAATATCAATCGTTATAAATTATCGTTATCGACCTGATTCTGTAAGGTAGTCGCTACGGCCGCCATAGGGGGCAGTGGATAACATAGCGACACCTTTTTCATTTTTGTTATCATATAGCGATCGCTACCGTAACGATCGTTATATCATTTTTACAGAATCAGTCGACACGCAAAATTGTCGCTAAAGTGCCGGATAACGATCGTTATCTTCCATAACGATCTTACAGAATCAGACCGCTGGTGTGAAAAGATGATCACAATTCACAATACAGAATTAACTAGCTTTAGTTTCTATTTCCATTAAGTATCAACTTTTTGTACGTATTTAATTTGAATTTCTTTTTTGCACACAAGTAGTACCTTCCTGTTTTCTGGAGCTTCTTTACCATGTTTGTCATAATATATTAAAATTGAAGGGCACAATTATATATTCTTAAATATACTTCATCACCGGATATAGAAAAAAGTACAGTAAACTGTTAAAGCAATCCAACAATTTATACCTAAATTCCTTTGTATTAGCTTGCATAAAATATGCAACACAAAAAACTATGAGGAAAGTCATTGCACTCGAAGTCTTCCAGGTATCACATGTTAAAGTGTTCTATAGTTTTAAGTTTAACTCTTAAACCCTCATATGTAGTATTGATTGTATGCTTACCTCGTCTAGCAAGAGATAGACAGACTCTCTATTCCTTATAGCTTCTCTGTCGGCTTCTTGTCCCAAACGCAGCAAGCTTGATGAGGCCAACTGTACAAACAAACCATGTTACCCAATGCACAGGAATTGGATCCTGGGCTTGTTATTCGTGTTAACTCAATTTGGCTTAGACGGCCTCACTTATAAGTATAACACAAACCATTTATCATTCAGATAATTTGATTTCAAAGAGACCAACACCAATCACATGCTTGGAAATCAACTTATCGGAAGGATTAAACGTGATGGTAATACTGGCTCTTAACTGTTTTTGCCGCAATATTACGCGTTAGACACCCGTACGTTATCTGTTTTTGCAGTAATATTTCGCCGCACCGAGCCATAAGCAGCCATAAACTATTAGGACGATTTCAAAGTCAAATTTTGCAGTACTATTTTAGTTTTGTAAAGTGCTGCTATCTAACAGGGAAATCGGGAACTACGTCAAGGAAAGAAGTCTTCGATTTCAACAGTGTACTGGCTTTGAAACGATGTATTTACAAAGCACTTTCTTTTGTTTAGATGTCGGCTGTCCATCCGTAACCATAGTGTCTAAAACTGCTCACATGTGACGATCAGAATGAGTATTTAAAATACGTAGTGTTTTTCGGGCTGGCTCCACCAAATGAATTTAATCTAAATAGCTTAGCTAACTGAACATTGGAATCCACAATATTCCATGGTATCCAGGACTTAAAGTCCAGATTTAAAGTTGGTCATCCACCTAACTGGCAGATAAATAAATAGAACTGAAACATATAATTTGGTTGAACCGGCCAAACCACTTTAGAGAAATATATATTTTCCTGCAATATTTTGGCCATTCCTCAAAGGTATTTTTCAACAAAGGAAAAATAAAAATAACAATTATCCAAAAGGAAAGAAAATATGTGTAACAAAAATGATAACCATGAACCATTTCTGTCAACAAAATACGATAAACAAAATAAAAACATGACAGAAATTAAATACTTGTATATAATAGGTGAAGATGAGTGCTACTAATACTGTGCCGTTGAACTAAACTAGGAAAACTCTAAAGTCCCGCCACGTTGACGGATGAGCTTTTTTTAAGTTTTTAGTTTGCGTGGGATATCTTTACTTATGCAAGTGTTTTGTTTTTCTGCCTACGCATTGTAGGTGATTGTTGTCAAGTTTCTATTGTTTCTTGTTAATTTGTTATTATTTACCATAGAAATCTTACATTAAAAGCTTTATTTCTATGGATTCTGGCTAACTTTTTCAACTTTTTCTTTCAAAAGGTACTACATCACCATAACCTTAATGCCCATGTATAATATGAACGTTGTAGCCCCACCCGTTTGGTCAGAATTGGCCCAAATGGCACGAAAATATCGCACAAAAAGTCAAAAAAACTTATATTAAAAGCTTTATTTCTATAGATTCTGGTTAACTTTTTCAACTTTTTCTTTCAGAAAGCAATACATCATCATTACCTTAATGTCCATGTGAAATATGAACGTTGTAGCCCCACCCGTTTGGTCAGAAGCGGCCCAAATGTCACGAAAATATCGCACTAAAAATTGAAAAAAATCGTAAAAGTACGATATTCATGAGAAATATTTCTTCGATTGTACCCAAAAACGTAGTAAGTCTAAGTTCAGAGATTTCGAAGGTCCCCTCCAATTTTCATCAAGATCGGATATGTCGTTTGCCCGGTAGAGAGCAAACAAACAGACAGAAAAAAAAAAAACACCCGAGCTAAATTTTTGGGGGGTCGGTGAAATTGAAGTCTTCGCTTCGCTCATCCAAAAAACTATTTCACATCGGCTGGTCAGTGCCTGAGGCTAGCTATGCTATAGTGGTCCCAACGAAAGAATGCAGGTGGCTCGAAATTGTTTTCCCAACATAACAACTTTGTCAACTCTATTCACGCTATCTCAGCTTGGATCCTGCACACGGACGAACTCTGTGATCTAGCACAGATAATTTTTGCTTGCGTTGGTGAAAGATATTACACAAAGGCGACATTCCATTTACCGCGCATTCATTCTACCCCCACCACTGCCAAGCATCTGCATTCTTTCTTATCTTTAAATTTGTGAGTATTACTACAAAACTACTAAATTACTGGTGCAGCTAAATGCTACTAAAAGTATGCAGTAAAAGACTAGCAAGAAACGAGAAAAACGGTCGATTCTGTGCAACGAGTAACTAAGCATATCAAAAAGAGTCTACTGTAGTAACTCTTTAACAGGTCATTCACAATTGAACCAAAGAACAATACACATTGTGCTTTGCGACATTAAAGGTGGAATGAGCGATGCGACATGTACTTGTTTGGCATTTATTGTAAAGCATTTGCTGCTTTGCATGATTATCAAGCATAAATATGTATTGAAGGACACATAAAAAGTTAATGTTGATCAATCATAAAATATTAACCAAGTGTAGGGCTGTGCGAGCCTAGAATTTTTAAGTCGAGCCGAGCCGAGTATTAAAAAAAAGCTTGATTTTCGAGCCGAGCCGAGCTTTTAAAAAAAAAAAAAAAAAAATTAAATTAAAAATTGTTAGGCTACATATTTTCTAGGGATGTCATCAGGTACCCGGTTCTAGAAATTACCCGGAGCCGATTATAAGATCAGAGTATTTTTCGCGACCGTTTTTAGGCACGGGTTTATTATTTTACGCGCTACGTCGATGCGATCTTTCCCGCGGAGCCTGCCCGCTGCCTGCAGAGTCGATAAAGAAGACCCGGGGAAACTTCTTTGTCGCCTCTGCTAAAGAGTAACTCGAGTTGACAACAGAGCGCGTTGTAAGCCAACACGTGACACCTGCGCGAACTACGTGCGCGTTCGGTCGATCCAACCAACTCAACTCACAGCTGACGAAGAACAAAGATGGTCGGTGTGGAACTAGTTGGAAGAAGAATTATTGCGATGTGATCATGTTTCTACGATCACGACGCATTAGATTGTTATTCCTTGGCTTATCTCCTTTCTTTCCTAGGCTTATTTTGCGACAAAAGCTTCAGCGCAGGCGATAGTGTGGTAGATTTTCCCACATGAGAGAGACACGTTTGCATTCTAGGCCTAGGCCTATCGCATTCTACTGCGTCGACCGTCGAGTCGACTGTTGATCGCTGGCTCAGGCTGCGGCATTCTTCCGCGAAAGTCTTTGTTGACGAAAATGGGCGCGTGTACTGCGTGTTTTTGTAGGCTCGGCTCGAATAAATTGAGCATAAAGCCAAGCTCGGCTCGAATAAATCAGGCCTAAAATCAAGCTCGGCTCGGAGCTCAAAACTGAAGCTCGAAAAAGCTCGAGAAATCAAGTACTCGCACAGCCCTAACCAAGTGATAATTTTTTACATTCAGACCTAGGCCTATATAAAATCCAAAATCTTGAAATTATTTTATATTTTACTTTTTCTTATAACTTTTTTGTAAGGTCTCTCAATAGGATCTCCACGTCACTTGTGAAACGTCCATATTAATGCTCAGTCAATGCTCCCGAATAAGTCCCTGGTTGTCTTAAGGTGTGGGAGAGGTTTACATGGACTTTCCATTGCATAAGGTAGATAGAGCTGGTCATAGTAATTGCAAAGCTACACAGAGCTTGAGCAGCGGCTCTTTCTAGCAGTCTGCAAACGTTAGTTCTCTGCCGAGATAAAAGCATGGCATGGAAATAGAATGCAATTTAAACTAGAGGTGGAACTTGAAAACATTTTGAGGGATGTACACGCTAACTCTTGATGACCTCCGAGCTTCAACACCGTCTACGCTCGAATGGGAGCCAAGCCCTGGTCATTGAAATACGCAGTTAGACGAGTGAGCGCAGTGAACGTAGTCTACAACGCGAATCGAACGGGCCTTTGTCGTGATTAATTTGTCTGTTAAATGTCTGTCCGTCCGGTCCCATACGGCCGAACGACCAAATAGATTGAGCTGAAATTTTAAACAGACATCCGTGACCAGGTAACTGAGAACTGCTAACAAAATGAGCAAAATCCGTTGCAATTTAAACCAACAAGAAATAATACATTGAAAAATAGGCTTAAAATGTGTAGTTTTTATTTTTACGACAATGGTAATTTTTATCGAATCATTTTTGTCAGGCTGTGATTGTATTCAGTGACCAAGGTGTACCGAATCTTGCACGCTCAAGGTTCGCCTGAATTCCGCTGGGAGATTGAGTAAACCTTGCAATCTTTACCCTTTTTTCGTACCGGCTATGTTTTCCATAGTATTGTATTGTATGCATTTCAAAACATGTTTTATAATTTTTTAAATATAATCCAGAAATTACATAATCTTTCCCGACCGGGGGTTTGAACCTAGGTCTTCCACATTTCGGGTATAAAGGGTGCCTTAGCCAACTAGACTAGGTTAATGCCAAAGTCGTTGCTAGACGAGCAAGTGAGCCATGTGTAGAGTACCCGGTAACATTCCTATTCTTCCCCCTACCTAAGGCCACCCTAGCCTATCATAGACTTGAGTGGCACATTATGGCCTAACAGTTGACGCGTCCTTATACCAACTAAACTCAAAAACCTATTAATTATACCTTTATAATTATTACTAGGAAAACGCTAAAATCCCGCCGCGTTGATGGATGAGCTTTTTAATTATAAAATGTTAGTATTAATTTAAAATAATAAAAACATATTAACACGGCCCATACAAAGCAATCATTAGGTCTGTTGGATCTTTGATTGTTTGTAACAAGGCTGTGAGTAAGGTATAAAATCTCCTGTGAAGTTTTCATACAAGGCTGTGAGAAAGATCTAAAATCTATATTTTCGTGCTATTTGGGCGGATTCTGACCGAACGGGTGGAACTACAACGTTCATATTTCACATGGACATTAAGGTAAGGGTGATGTATTGACTTTTGAAAGAAAAACTTGAAAAAGTTAGCCAGAATCTAAACTTAGGGTTAATTTCT